>VZRL01006732.1:85293-116636 GCA_013397895.1 Origma solitaria
ATTACATTAAATATGGAGAGATCTGGACTGTGTTAGCTACTTTTTCCAGCTTGGGAGATTTTAGATACCTTCTGCTAAGAGAGCCATGAAGAAAAAAGTTTGACTTTAACGAGCAACATCATGATCATCAATTTAAGAGGAAAAAAAAATAAGCTAAGGAGAGTATAGACCCACACAAAAACTTTTGGCCAGACAGTATAAACTCTCATCTATTCAATAAACGTTCACCATTGCAGGAAAAAAACATCAAACTCCATAAAATTTCAGATCTAAAATTTTAAAATTTTAAATTCAGAAATTTTTGGAATACCTGAACCAAAAAGATATTGTGTTTTCTAGCGAAACGTATAAATAAATATATAAGAGAAGATCTAAATGTTGAGAGTGTGCACACATATTCATTAACTTTGAAGAATGTGTCAGACTTCATGGAGGTTCAGACCCTTTCTGGAAGCCAACGTAAAGCAGCAACTTCCCACTAACGCCTGGAATCAGCATCCTAAGGGGACCAAATTAGGATTTGTGGATCCTTCACACTTCTGTAATTCTTATGCTAAAACAGTAAAGGGACAGCAGCACCAACAGTTTTGCCGTACGTTTTTCTGGGCCTGGACCAAGAGAGGGCTGATGCCATGACAACAGCAATGCTGCACCACAGCTTTTTATAAGCACACATCTTTCCTAACCCACTCAGTCATTTCAGCATCATCTCTCCTGGGTAGACATCCTCCTTACATTTAGTTCAGCCAAAAATAGAGTGGGTTTGGGGTTTTGTTTGTTTGTTTGAGGGATTGATTTGTTTTCCTTTATAAAGAAAATTTCTTCTGCTGGCTTTAGATTCACTCATATTAATTTGTCTTTATGTGACAAGGATGAAAATAGCAGATAAACACAGAGAAACTGCATGAATTTTTGTAAAGTAAGATCACTAATGGACACACATACAGCTACTGCTTACCAGCTATTCACTTTCATACTTGCCTAGGCTTAATGTCATGAAGGTAATGATTTCACATAAAAAACCCAGTTAGTATAAAAGAAAATATGTAAAAGAGAGTTTCAAAAATCAATACAATTTACAAACAAACAATCTACTCTTCACTACTTAAATACTGAAATGGTTACAGTATTAAATACTTATAGAGATTACTGAATTCCTTTTAAATCCATTGTAAATAAGTTTTATTATGAGTTCATGTAAAAGCCACTGCCATTTGATTTTAGTGATTAATTTTTTAAAATTTGGATTTTACAATGGTCAAAGCTAAGATGGGCAACCATCACAGCTAAAGAAGGATCCAGCTCTAAAATATCTGCACTATCCTCACATTTTTCAGACCTGTATGTAGAAATAATATAGCCTTCCAAACAAACAAAATCCCTTTCTCATAATGAACATAATCTAAATTTTTTATTAATATCTCCTCCCATCTCAAATTATAAGCTAGAAACGTGCTATGTAAAAATAAAGGAACTTCAGGCTTTCAACGAAATTATTTTCTGCTAATGAGGAACAAAGGCTAATATCTAACAGAGAAGTACAAATTATCCATAAAAATATGGAACAACCATTCTCTAAAAAAATTTACTTCAACAAATTAGAAGTTAAAAACAAACCAAAATCCTTTTTAAAAAGTCCTCCACATACTCCGCTCAAATAACCTTTATATTCTGTGATACTATCTAGACAGCTAGTTAATAGAAAGAACAATAAAAATTAAATCTTTAATTAATTATCTCCATTTTCGCATTTATCTTCTCTGTGTCTTAGCTTCCTGTTGTCACCCACTGAACAATACATGAGGGTCTTCTAGGACTCACAATAAGCTACAGATACATGGCTCCCTTGTAGCATAATGTTTCCACCTGTCTCCTACATTGCTTTCACTTCTTGAGTCTCTCACTCATGTCCAAATCCTTACAAGCAAGAAATAAATCTCTCTCACCTGAATTTAATGAGAAACTGAGAAAACAAAACTGTCAACAGCAATTCTTGGGTAGCGGCAACAGGCCTAGATTACACTTCTTTCTTTCCTGAATGTTGTGCTAGAATAGCCTTTAAAATCATGCAGTAGTAATAAAAAAAACAATAATTTCAAAGCTCACACATATTGCTATGTTCAGATAAGTCAATATGCCTTACAAATCAATCATTAGTAAAGAGCAGCACCTGTATTAAATATTTGTTCATGGAAAACAGGGAAACACTAATCTACAGGCTGATCATACAGCAACAACCCCACCAGCAAATTGAACCCCACTTCATTTCATGGGGAAGCACAGTGATAAAAACACTGATCTGGCTCATAGCTGAAGCTATGCAGATGCCATCTCATCACACACAAGTTGCATCAAAATTGCAAAGACTCAATCAAGATAAGACATAAAGGAGAATCTTGCAAATGGTAAAAATAGAACTAGAATTACAAAATCACTTCAATTTAGGATATTCAGAAACCCAGCAGCAGCATTTTGTACCATTTGTGGGTGGGGAGGGTTGTAACATGCTACAGTAATTTTTAAGAACAGGAAATCTACCCAAAAAACCCTTCTATATTAGTAAGAACAGGCAGCTGCAATCTGCAAACACACTGAAGTTAGAAGAAGGTATATTTTCTCAGCATGAGCATGTCATTTAAGAAACTAGGATGAAGAAGAATTCAGGAATGAAACAAAATAGTGCACTAAAATGAAAAACTGGCAATTGACATGAATGGCAAAGTTACAACTGACATTCAAAGAGATAGAGATTCACCCCAGGTATCTGTGTATAGATCCTACAAGCAACAGCTTCCCTTAAATGGCTCCATATATACTGAAAATGCAATGCATCTTTAGCTTTTCTATTTAGAAGTTCAAGCAACTACAACAAAATCTGTACATGCCTCTTAAGGTTAATTTTAAAATACATCTACATGCAGTAGGGGTGAATGAAATTTAGGTGTGAGGATAAAAGACCTCAATTAGAGGTCTGCACAATTAGAAGATCTGAGCAGCACCACAGAATCATGCAGAACTGTGATAACATCCTCTGGTTTTGTACCTACAGTGCGCTCTATTAACCTTTACGTTTTCTTCTCCCTGTAAAATTCCCCTACATCTCCACTTGCATATATTAAGAGATATGTTTCTGATATTCCATACCACATCAGTGAGAGAAGGATGAAGAAACAGAATCTGAAACACAGCTTTGTGTAGATGTAACCCTTTCATTTCTACATGTAACACTGTCATTTGTACATTAGCATTTATTGCTGAGAACGCCGATAAAGACACACAAGTTTCACACTGCTAATTCTACATATTTACCATAAGCAAGTACCTAAGGATCATCCAACTGCACATTGTTGTTAAATAAAACCAAACAAGCTGTAGATCATCCCTTTTTTAGCTGCAGCATACACAGAAAAACAACTGATACACTTATTCAGGCTGAAATAAACTTTCTAGGTAAGTCCCATAAAGGGATTCCTGCCCTCTGCGGTGTGGTTGCCTTGTTTTTTACAAAATAAGATGAAAGACTGTAGAATCCTCCTTGCTTCTCTTTGTGAAAAAAGAAGTGCAAGGTGTAACAAACAAACCTGGAATTCAGAATCCATCTCCCACATGGGCATCAGTGATGACAAGTCACAGCACTACCTCCTTCTCTTATTGCGACTCAGGACTAATGAATTTTGCTTTGATAAGTTTCTCAACTTTTGTTATGACCCCCATCTCCTGTCTCATCAGTTTTCTTGCAGCCCAGTAAATTGGCAGCTGCTCAGCTCCTTCAGGGGAAAGAAGCAAGAGTCAATTGTAATAATGGGCTGCAATTACTCCTGTGTTGCAGGAACTGCGCTACTGTTGCTGACTGCTGTCATTTTATCTGCCTTTGAACTTCTCTGTGACCCATGGCAAGGAATTACAGCCCTCAGCTGGAAAAAGCATCATACACATAACATCCTGCAGAGCCTCTGAAATAAGTGCCAGACAGGCTGATTGTGAACCAGGAAGCAGGACACAAAGCCATATTTATTATATCAATGCAGCCACTCTGCTTCAAACCTCTTTTAAACCTCACTCGTACCTCTAACGCAGGTCTGCACACTGGACTTAAACACAGACGAGGATAAATGTGGACAAATGCAGTACAGTGGATATAGACCCCTCTCTGCCTGCCTGCAGCGCATAGAAATCTCTACAATTTCGAAACGCTGACTGGCACAAGACAGAGACAATTTTGCGATAACTGAAATAGAATCATATCCAACAAACAGCAGCAGGTTTTTTGTACTATTT
Organism: Origma solitaria; assembly: GCA_013397895.1. Taxonomy (NCBI): domain Eukaryota; kingdom Metazoa; phylum Chordata; class Aves; order Passeriformes; family Acanthizidae; genus Origma; species Origma solitaria. The sequence continues at coordinate 89,572 of VZRL01006732.1, forward strand.
TTTTAATAGCCAAACTCACCTTAAACAAAGAAATGGACACATAATTTAATGTAATAATTAAATAATACATACCAGAATCCCCAAAAGGATTAGCAAAGTCAATAATTAAAGCGTTTATCTCCACGAGTAAAATACACTCATCAGCCATTGCATTATTTGGCTCAGCATTTCTTTTCAAAGTACTTTTATTGAAAATGCCACAGAAGTACAACAAAAAGGTCTACCAAGAGGAAAAAAAGAACCAAGAAAACAAACCAAACCAAAGTTGTTTGAAATGCTCAAAACATCCTAACGTTACTAGGCATGACTCACAATACAAGCAAGACTATTTCTAACTTTTATTTCCTGAACTATTGCTTTCCATGTATTTTTCTGAATATGTTTTCCTCTCAACCACTGTCCAGGCCTGTTCACATGGTGCTCTGGCTGCCCACTGCCAAATGTTTTAACAACCTTCCATCTAAAGTGGAGGTAACAAAACTTGACTTCTTTTCTGCTATTCAGTGCATATAACATTTTTCACATGTTTCTTTAAAAGCATTAGATATCAATCAATCATTCTAATGGATCCCTGAGGGGTCCTGACCCACATGCTGAGATGGAAATAATTTTTGAGTGAAGTTTTCTGGAAATAACTCTAAGATACTGATTTTTAATGGATGAGTTTTAAAACATGTCATTTCTAACAAGATGTTACTTTGTATGCAAAATATTTAAGAGGAAGAATTTAATTTAATAACCATGACATTGAAGTGTTTCATCCAGTAAGAATTCAGTTTGAGTTGATTAAGTTCAAATTTGTTGGCCTAGCAATTTATTAACCAGGGACAGAAATTATTGCTGAGAAAGCACACTGGGGTATTCCCCACGTTCATACTAAGCTGTAAATCATAAATTCTCTTGCTTTTGCTATAAGGATGGTTCACTTATTTAGAATAAAATTTGTAGATATAAGACAGTGGCGTAGAGAAAATAATCTTTTGTTATTATCTGAAAAATACCATACTGCTCCAAACAATATAAAGAAACCAGCACAGATGAAGAAAAATAAAATATGTATGGTCCAAAAATATTAAAATGTCACTTGAGCTACAATGATGTAAAAGATCTTAGTATTTTAAGGATCATGTCTATAATTCTTATTTTAAACCATCCACTCTGTGTAACTAATGAAAACTCCAATGGCCTAATTATTTTAGTAGTCCAATAGCAACTCCAACCTGCTCTCTCTGCACTGCCATCAAAGATGCTGTTCCCATTTCCAGCCCACACAATGCAGAGAAGAACAGCTTTGGAGCAAGCGTCTACGGTTGAATTAAGCAATTGTACAAAAAGGGGTGGGAGCTGAAAAAGTATGAAGAGGAAAAAAGGGAGGGGATACTACAAATTCTGGGTACTTTCAACAACTTGCAATGGTCCTTACTCTGATAAACTCCAACAGAGATTGAAGTAAGACCACTCACTCTTGAAAATCGCCACTGAATAACATCAGAAATTCATGAATGCCAAAACTGTTTTCTTTATGAACACTGTGCATTTCCTGCTTGATCAGCTATTGCAAGCTAAAGGCATTATGATCTATCACTTGATTTTAAGTGCTTGGATTTCTAGGCATTACAGTGTCAGCTACAAGGCACATTAATGAATTGCAGACATATTCCTTGGTTTCCTGCTGGTGCACACTAATCCATTTTATTTAGTTTTGCAACCAAGGAGAAAATTTTAATCATCACAAAGTGACTGCCAGAGCTCATCTGATGATACTTGTCATAGATTAGGCAAATCCTAGTCTTCAGCAATATTGCTTTTCCACTTCAGACTGGACAAAAGAATAGCCCCCACCTCTGTGTTAGCTTTCACAGACGGATATCCATACAACTTAGTTTTCTATCATACAGGCAATGTACCAAAAGAGAAAAATATCCTTTTGTAACATTACTTGTCTGAGCTCTGCAACAGGAACTATAAACTGAATTCAGAAACCACATTTACCTAATTGCATTGTAATGGATTTCAAACCTGGCAAATTGATAACAGAACATATATATCCATATATATTAAACAATTAAAAATTTGCAACAGAGTATCATGGTATTTAAAATTAATTATGACATGGAATTCATGTACACTATCATGGAAATAGGGTGATAACAGATGAGAAGAAGATTGAGATTTGAGAAGACTGAGATTTGCGACACCCAGCTTGCCTTCATCCAGGGAAAGTCTTGCCTAAAGTAACCTAGTGGCCTTCTACAGTGAAATGACTACATCGGGGGAATGGATCTAAACTGAAAGAGAGCAGGTTTAGATCAGATATTAGAGGGTCCCCCTAGAGGGTGGCATTCCTGTCCGTGGCAGGGGGATGGTCCCTTGCAACCCAAGCCATTTTACGAAGATTCTGTGGTGATCCTAACATATCCTTGTACCTATCTAAGTTTGTGGAACAAATATTTCTGTGAGGATATGTTGTCTACACTGCCTCAGAAATGCTCTACTCTTCACAGTGGTAATGGCCATGTAAATTTATGTAAGTATCAGTATTTTAGCTACGCTGACTAGTTTAATAGCCGAAATAAAGTATAGGAAAAAAAGGCTGAGGAAGAAAGTAATCAGTAAACTGATCCAAAGGTGGCAAGTGCATAGGAATAACAGAGGAATGGGGAAAATGTCTTTTACATTGCCTTCAATTTAAAGCAGAAAAAGCAAACAAAAGCTACTGACTAGTTTTTCAGCATGTTTGCTGCGAGAGCTGACTAAAATGTTTACAATTAAACAGAAATCAAAGAGTTCTAGCTGCATTTAATTCTACAGTATATTGAGCTGTTGAAAAAAGAGAGATCTAAGTATTCTTAAAAAATCCTTTTTTCAGTTTCATTGTCACCTCAAATCTTCTTATTGCACACACATGCATAAAAAGAAAACTGTTATTTAATTTTGTGTATGTATACATATATATATATACTGATTATACAACCTTTCAGGTTAATTAAATGCAGAAATAATTTTTATGTGATTTAAAATAAAAAAATGCAGACCCAGTCTACAATTATAAAAGGAAGTTCCCATAACAATGCTCTGGTTCCTATATATAGGGCTTCTGATCCAATACATTATTTTACCATGGGATTTGAAGCAAAGCTAGCAGTTCTTTAAAAGAAGCAATGCATACAGTGGTACACAACCATCTCAGGAAATTCCAGTAGCCTTAGAAGTAAATGGATTTCCCCAACACTGCATTAATAGTGTTATAGCCTTATAGTAGGCAAGTAGACCTAAAAACTTCAATTGCTTATGTGTGTGCTCTGCCACTATATAAAATCTTCATAATATTCAAACAAATCCCACTTTTCTTCCCTGTTAATTTTTAAGTGATGAAGGTAGCTGGCTATATTTGTCATCCATAAAGCTTGACAGAGCAGTACTGAAAAACTGACAACTTTATGCCAAATCAAATAAATCATGAAGCTTTTTATCATTGTGGAAGCATTAGGCTTCTTACCATGTTTCATGACTGCTTTAGGTGTACTTACATTTCAATGAGATCCTAATAGCATAAAAACAAATGAACAGGAAAAAATCCTTACAGGGTCAAAGTTTAGCTGCACAGAGAAGAACTAAACACTAACTCTCAAATCTTTTTTTGATAGAAGTCCTGTTTATGCCCTTCTCTGCGTTCTTTAATAATATTTTCCACGAGCTAGAATAACCACACAGAATTATTTTTGAATGTAAAATGCAGATCTTCCCCATAAAGGTGGTCATTCACACATTTTTCTTCTCTGATTGAGCCACTTTAGCAGGGTATTATTTTAAATCTATTTTTAAAATCTTTTTTGAAGTAGGTGTGCAGTTAGCTTAGAACTGAAGAAGTAATTGTCGTAACAAAAACAAACCTTTTCCTCACTCAGCATGATTTGTTGCAATCATTCATTTTGTATTATAACAAGCAAAACCAGAAGATTTAAAGCTTTCTTACACAACTCAAGTTATTTCCTGTTCAGTCATTTCTTATGTCATGCACAGCAATTGATCATTGCTACGTTGATTTTTTTGAGTGGGGAAAACTGGAATTAATTTCTTGCAAGGAACTGCTGGAAAATTAGGGATATGACTTTAACCTATCATCCCAACTACAGCGTGATGCAAACAACTATATTTAAAAGAGGCTGGATCATTTGATTGCACTACAAGTCACCAAATTATCAGTATATTTTATCTTAAAACACTTCTTCATATTAGTCTTTCTGTCTCCAATATGTTTAGTATATTTTTTTGTTGTTCTGTTTTTGCTTTTTAACATTTGCTACAGGTTTGTATTGCTATGAAGGAAAAGCAAAGCCTGAATGGATCAAATAACAAAGAACAAATGTTCTTTTGTTTTTCTGCTACATCCACCTATTTAAGGTATTCCAGGACAAGCTCAGTTGTATGTTTGTAACCATCTTTGATCACAGTCTGCACTAGCAATCAAGTACAGCACAGTTTCTTTAGTTTCCCAGTTATTACCAATAACAGTTTATCTTCACAAAATCTCTGAAAGCACACATGTTCTTGGAGCAGAGGAGATGAGGATGGGGAATGGGGATGGGGAACAGGAGGAATTCAATTACAAGGATTGCTCTTCTTGTTTTTTCAGTCTTAATAATTCCTCCTTCCACTTCTACACCAGCAGGCACTTCCCTCTCCTCTCACTATCGACCGTCTGAATGGTCTTATTCTTCCTCATGCTTCGTTGCCTTTACTCCCCCATCTTTTCCCTAGCTTCCTTCTCAAAACCCTCAGTTGCTTTGCTCAGGATTCTTCATTAGATCTCAAAATTTTTAAGTAAGTATTTTCCTTTCTGCTCAACTTGCATTGAACTCCTCTCTCCAATTTTCTTTTTTATTGCTGTTGCCATCACCTTGTACTCATTATATTCACAAGTATAATCACGATGATATACCATAGAATCTACATACATTAAAAAGACTTTCTCATGATGCTTTAGCATTTTTGTAGAAATGATGATGCTTTAGCGTCATTTCTACTCATCTTCAGGACTTCATTTAACTGTTCTTCTTTGGTAACCTTCCACTGTTAAATACTTTTGACTGTTCTTAATAGATACTTTTTTTTTTTTACAGGATTTCTCTCTCATTCATCATGTTCTTGATTATGAATCAGGATTCCATTTTCTCCAGGTAAAAACAGAACATTTCCTAATGAACAATCCCCATTGCAGAGTATCATTATAAATTCCCATTGCTGTATACCAAAAGACTTCCAAGTCTGCCCCTGAATCCCAACCACAGTGTCTCTGGCACTGCATTTTATAGTATCACAGAAAGGTTTGGGTTAAAGGGGACCTTTAAAGATATCTAATCCAATCCCCCTGAAACACATATCCAACAGGGGCATCTTTCACTAGATCAGGTTGCTCACAAACAGTCCCCCTTAAACCTGCATTTCTTAACAGAGATAAGAACATATTTCTGCTCTTGTGCAGACAGAGGCACATGCACACATCTTTTCTGCTTCCTTCCACTGACATTCACATCACTTCCTGTCTTTCAAAATGTCAGTCTCAAGCATCACCTTTGGCTTGCCTTTTCAGCTATCCTTGTATCAGTTCGCTACATAATCCCACCCTCTGCCATCTTCTGCCTGTTTAATATCTTTTCTTGTAATACATCTTTTGGTGCTGTCCAGTTTTGCTTTAAGTGCACCATTAGCATTACAGAGGAAATGAAAATTACTAGGCACCCTTACTGGTTCATTCAACATGAATAAACATTTCCATCTGCCACAGAGCAAATCATTTCAATCTTTGACAAAACAAAAAACCCTCTGAAATCAATAGGAACATTGAGCCAAAATGAAGCAAGAGGTTTTCAATAAGTAATGGATGTTATTGCTTATACATAACAAAGAGAATACTCATCACCATTCTAGCTTTAACTTGGAGTCATGCATGGAGAAAATATGTCCCAAATTATTATGGTACACAGCCATACCATTCCCCCATCTTTACATTTGGCAAAGTTTACTCAAATATCCCAGGTAAATACATCTAACCACTCAAAGCAGTAACAAGAAGATGCTGATTTCTCTTTTCAAAGCCAAATTCTAGCACAAACACTGTGACACCTAGGCCCTCCCTGACTTTAGACACCAGTAAATCTTAAATATACCCTAACAAAGGGGATATATTCAAGCAGACCAGACAAGCATCTGTCAGAGCCCTTCTGATGGTAAGAGAGGGAAGGTTGTCACTGGCACCACCACAGCAGACTGACATTTCAAGCCAATGTTTGAACTGCCGTGAAGGATCAGTTTACATGTATTTATTTAAGCACAAAGGACTCTGAAACTGAAATGGGAATTTCAGCAAGCTGCAGGTTGAGCAAATTGATTCTGTACGATTTATTTTTCACTTTCGCTCAAGATAGGAAGTTTAAGAAATTTACACTACGTGAGTCAAAGAAATTGATGGTTTCATACTAGCACTATATCACTGCCAGAAGTTCAAGCTAAACCAATCACTTTTTAACTAGAAAGGGGCCTGAGACATGATGTTCTGATCTCAGTCTGAACTTCACAAAGTTCATGGTGGTTATGTTATGATTTGGCATTTGGCTTAGGATCTTCTCCACTTTTAACACTGAAGAATTTTTTTTTTAAAGTAACAGCAGACTCTACCAAGTTTATTAGAAATCAATGAATCAGCTCGATCCAATCTCATTTCAACATTGTAAGAAGTCTAAATAGGTGTCTTTTAGCACTGCAGTTATAATAAACCCCTCTAAGGCTCTCCGGGAGTCTAGTATGGATGTGAATTCCAATATGAACAGGATTTGAGGACATCCCTGGACAGATTTGCCTGATAATTACTGGCTCAACTGCAAACGTGAGTCAGGGAAGGATTTTTAGATCAACAGCGCGCTCTAATGGATCAGTGCTGTATTATGATGGCTTTCTTTACTGCAGCAAAAATCACTTTTCCACTTGAAATTAAAACACAAGAAGTAGCAAAAGAATTGCAGACTATGAAAGCCTAAAGACGGAAGCTATTTCTTCTGACTCACAAACATCAAAAAAATTCATGAAGAAAGGACATTGTTCAAATGGAGAATCTAAAAAGAAACCTCTTAGGACAATTTGAATTTTTTGGAGGTTAGATAAGTAAGCTTCGCACCATTGTTTGCAATATTCATACACACCAGAGGAGATGACAGGCTGGAAACATGTCTAAGCATTCTGTTTCAGGACTTGATTTTGGTTCGCCTTCTGCTGCACTGCAGTCAGTGATCTGTGCAGAGCATCTATGTAGCAGAAGGGAACAAATACCTAGTAAAAAGGCTGTGTAAGGGTGTGCTTTCATGATCAGCTAAAGCAATTTGGAAATCCATGATGTTGAAAGAGCAGAGCAGACACAGCCTGCCACATAACTGCACAAGCAATAGAACCAACACACATGTGCACATACACAAAAAAGCATTTAAAAAAATCTGTAAAAACAGAAAGTGATGGGTGAGGGGAGCAGTCTTAGAATATCTGAACCATATAATCTGCACTCTAAAAATGCAGAAAAGAGCAATCAGGAATCCTTCAACAGTGAATGGCTCTGTTTTGTATCAACATACAGCCAGAAAAACTGACTGAGCAGAGTGGGCAGAGCTGGGAGTGCCCCATATCAACAGAGAAAGTTCAAAGCACAACTGGAGGCAAGAAAGATGCTCCCAACAGTTAGATTCAAACAGAGTAAGAATGAAAGACAAAGAGCAAAAATTTGATGTCAGGTATTGCAGCTCTCAAGAGGGACATAACTAGTTTAAAATGACCTATCACTCTAGGGGAGATATTCCTCCACAAGTCAGGGTATCTTTGCTCCTCAATCAAAAAGCTCAGAACATCCATAAGGGCCACTCAAAAATATTCAGGGGCATAAGATCCAACAAGCAAGAGTTCTGAAGGAAAAAGTGGCTCGCTAACAATAAACATCCACAAAACGAAGATTTTCATTGATGAGAATGCTTTCCTTGGATCCTCACTGATAAAATATCTGGACATGCCATGATGTAAAAGTAACATTGCAGCACAGTGTGAGTCTTGCAAGCAACAACTGTAAATTAAGTTGTTTGACTTCATTCTTTCCAAATGCAAGAGAACCTCAGTGAAATGCAGGGTGTCAGAAAGGAGGGGTGGTGTTTGCATTTTGGTTTTGTTCCTCCTTAAAGAGGAGCTGTAAACTTTACTTATACAAACAAATAAACTGACAGGTCACCTATTCATTACAATAACCAGGCCTGAGGATTTCAGTCTAGAAAAAGAGTACTGTGCTCAGCTATGAAGACCAATTTCTCCCCAGGATGCTCATTTGACAAAACATATGCTGCAGGCTTAAATTAAAATTACACATAGTAAATACGCTTTTGGTATCATATTACACATCTAAATCATTGGTGGCATTTTGTTATAGCTACAGAACAGTATAAATCCATAAAATGTTTGTGGTGAGTTGATCCTGGATGAATGTCAGATGCTCACCAAAGCTGCTCTATCACTTCCGCCCTCCCTCAACTGGACAGAGGAGAGAAAATGTAAGGAAAGTATTGAGGGATGAGGTAAGGACAGGGAGAGATCACAAACCAGTTACCATCACGGGCAAAGCAGACTTAACTTGGGCAAATCAGTTTAATCTTTATTTCATATTACCAATCAAACCAGAGCAGGAAATAAACTGAAATTTTAAAGAACCTTTTCCCCACCCCTCCCTTCTTCCTGGTCTTAACTTTGCTCCTGATTTCCTCTATCTCCTCCCCACTCAGCTTAGGAAGATGGGAAATAGGGGTTATGGTCAGTTCATCACACTTTATCTCTGCTGGTCCTCCCTCCTCAGGTTTGCCGTGTAATCCCAATAAAATATTCTTGATTAGATGGCTGTTGACTGACCTCAAAGACTGTACCTAACAAGTAAAACTTCCTTGGAGTACAGTAAGGAGAAAGAAAAACAGGTCTTTCTCAGTCTCAAATTTCTTGCTGTACCCTGGGAAAGAATGGTAAGCTTTAACATCAAACGTTACCTGGTCCCTCAAGCACACCTAAATAATTTCACACAGAAGAGGACGACAGGAGAGGAAGTGAGATCAACTCCAAAAGAGACCATTCACATTTGAGACATGGATTTGCCTATACACGACTTTGAAAGAAACAGAACAAGGAAAGCATGCTAAAACATCTCCCCAAACGCCATCCCAGGTCCCAGCTACTTGTGGGTAATCAATTGCCTCACACAGAAATAGCACCTGCCATTTAATGTCCTGCAATAGATTTTTCTTCCACTAGTTCACACAATTATTCACTGAACCCAACTATCCCCATTTATTCCTTGCCTACGGCATCCTAGAGATCTCCATAGATAAGTACTTTGTATTATCATGCAGTCATACCCAGAACAAAACTAAAAGCCCTGGATTTTGGGAGCTGAAATGATAGGCCTACTTCACATTTTTTAATACCGGATTTGTTTAAATTACACTGCACAACAGAAACTGGCCAATCTCTATCCTTAGAAACAAAAAGAACATCAGATTTGAACATTTCACTGAAGTATCAGTTAAATACCACAATGTGCTTCTGTATAGCACACTTTCCAGAGCAGTGTATTATAAAACACTGAAACCAGCGCACAAAATAAGCCTTCTGATTAAGTTGAGTGCTTATGGCCCACATTTTAAGAGTGAATTAATCCCAGCCCTGATACTAACATGTTGTGACATTCAGAGCTTTTCACTTCACCTCACTATATATTCCCTTTTTTCTATTGTACAGCAGACATAATGACACTTTGCCTACTTTGTGAAGCCTTCTGAGAACTGCAGCAATAAAGTACTACATATAAAGAGATATGCATTTATATTGAAATGCACCTATTCACAAAGAGCCATCAATTTCCAACTCACTAGTTAAACCATCTTTATAAGCTTTCATTCACAAAAAAAGCACATGAAAAATTTACCTGCTCATTTTTGCAGATCCATACAGTACTCCCCTGAAGTAGAATAAAGATTTTGGTTTTGTATCCTTTCAGCTCAAGATATCCGCTTTTCTCAGGGGTGACAGAAGTTCGAGACTGGGAGTTATTATCAGACTGCAATTTCAAGGCGTTGAGCACCGTATTAACCCAGTCATTTCTTTCTTCTAAACAAGAAAAAAATATTAGTCAAAGACAGTTAGTTCAGCAGCATCATTCTTCTCTACACATTGGTTTTCCCAATGTTGTTGTTTTGCTGGTTGATGGTATAGCTATGCCAAATAGGAGATAACATCCACCTTGAAGAGGAGGTGTAAATAAAAATAATGAGACTCTGTATCAGTGGAGGTTTTAGAAGGGCAGCCATTCAATTAACTCCCAATAATCAACACAGCAGTAGAAACAAACTGATGATCAAGATTCTTAAAGTCATGACTACTAGTTCTAAGGTATTTTATTCCAGACAGCTTGAAGACTGAGGTGGCAGATGGGTGGCATGTTCACCTTCTGGAAGCCAGATCAACGGGAAAGAACTACAGCAGTTATGTAAGCAGAAACAAGGGAGCCCAAATATCATCTGTCACTGAAGAGGCAGACCACCACCACTGCTATTCCATGCTTGGCCCTGCTTTTAAGAAAAAACACTTGGCAGTTTACAATCTATTCCATTAAGGTGTGGTGGTTAAGCTTGATATTGTCAAGGGTACTGAGTAATCAAGAAAATGCATGTTTGAGTATCTTTGCATGCATTATTAATGTAACATCTTACAAATACATGAACACAAGGAGGTGAAGTAATAAAGTTTCGCTCAGTCTCATTCACTGTGTCCAGACATTTCACCGGACTAAGATCAATATACTTCAATGCTGGGTAGTCTGAATGAATTAGATTTGCCTTATGCGATTGGAAAATCATGAATATTTCAACTGTTTGCTCTGAAAGAGGCAGATCATGAAATATACTGGGGGGAGGGGTAGGGAGGCATTGCAAGTTCTATACACATTATGTATAAAGCTGGCAAAATTAGCGTGAAAGACTGCAAAGAGTGCCATTGAGATAATAATGCACTTACTTCATAAATGGCATGTGTGCAACATGAAGGAACAAATATACAAATTTAAGTATTATAAAATAGTTTGAAGAAAAGGAAGATGGAAGCCTGAGAGATTAGCACAGGGAATGTGATCCAAGTATTCCTGCAAGAAATTTTGTTTTGAAATACATATATGCTCTCTTGAAATACTCCAGTAATCTTTTCAAAGTACCTTAGTATAGCTGAGGGCATCAAATTACTGCAGAAGTGGGTTTTTTTAATGATATTTCACTCCAATGAAACAAAATCTCACTTCATCTGAGCAGGTTATATTCTAATTCACTACCATCCCTTGTTTAGTTATTTATTTTGCCCCCAAAAGCCCCTAAACTTTCCAAACCATTATGTATAGTGCTTTTCCCTCTAGATATTTAAATCCATCCAAAAGTAATGCGTTTCTGATATATCAAAGTACATATAAAAGTCTCCATTTCAAAATCTTTTACAGAAGTTAAGTACGCTTTGAATAGTCCCAGAAGAATTCTCAACCACTAATCCACAGAAGTAACAGCAAGTAACAGGTTTGTGCACATAACAGAAATCAGTCAGGGTTATTTACATACTTTACTGGGAATGCATCATCCAGTTCTGGATACAGTAAGGACCAAATTCCATATACAACAAACATTTCTAACCTTAAGTGAACAGCTTTACAGACAGGCTACTATTTCCAAAGATGGTTATATACTATGAGAAAATGGAATTTCATGTATAACAAGTGGTTGCTCTGAATATATTTTACAAGTCAGTATAAGTTTTTAACATTTTTATAGTATCCAAAGCAAAGGTGCATAAAACAAATTGCAGTCCTACAAAATATATTGCACCAAGATGGTTATATTCTAAATTATGAAAAAAATTTAAAATAAATTTGGAAGAGAAATGCAAAAATAATAAATACATACTTTTATGCTCAGCTAAGAGCATAAAAATGACTGAAATTATTTGAGCCAAACCTGATAAGAAGGATTTGTTCACTGATGCTGCACTCCTGTTACAGCCTGCAGCAAATGTTTAGAACCAAGCTATAACCCATAAAAATGGGATTTGATAATGGAAATGCTGAGAGACCCTTAGCTATAATGGGTCTGGCATGTACTGCTGTAAATACATATTGCATAACTCTTTTTTCTAGGCATTCATTTTTACTTTATTGTTTCCATAAATAAATCATACATGCACTGATATTGATTCCAAGTATTACAGCTGTAGGTTGATAAGGCATTCAATTAGAAGGCATACTAATTTCCTTGCTACACTTTACATCTGTAATCTCTGTTAATACATGGCTGAAAATACTACATGGGGCAGAAAGCCTCAGATTTCCTTTGATCACAGCATCACATCCCAGCCATCATTCATTGTCTCTTTGTCAATTTTGTATCAAGTGGTGACTCAGAGATGTCTGAGAGCACATAGGCTGTAAGAGCTGCTAGTGAGACTTGAGAAATGTCCAGACAAATTAATCTTTGGGAAGGATGGGGAAGGAGGCAGAAGAGTTGGGAAAACAGTCTTCTCATTTTGATATTTCAAAAAGCCATTCCTCAACAATTTCCATTGTTCTTACAAAGTTTAGAGTTATCTCCAGTTTCACTTCATGACCTCAAACCAACTGGATTCCACAAGTATTGCTCATAATATGACAAGTTATATTTCACAAACAGAATTTATCAACAGTGATTACACAGATTTTTGCAAATTTTTGGAATTACACATCCTCTACTTACCTTCTTTATCCACACGGAAAACAAAAGTCCTGTGGGATGTGACAACTTCAAACTTATTCTCCCCATGAACTCTTACTGTTGCTATAGCTGAAAGCAGTATTATTCCCTTTGAGAACACTTCCTGTAATAAAAAGGCAGTCGAAATATTTAATTCTCATGGAATGTTAAATTTGTCTCAGATAATACTACTTGTCATGATGTTTAGGAAGTTCACCACACTTAATAAAACTGCATTAATAAGTAAACCCCTTCACTACCTACCTATCAGCAACTTCAGTGTTCTGGATCTATGCACATCTTCTACCTTCCAAAATAGCATAAAATCCCATGATGAGACAGATTGTGCATATTTGAGATACAACTTCATAAACTGTCTCATGGCATTAATATTGCAAAGCATCACACTCTTTAATTTACAATTTTATGCCAAAGTAAATTACATTTGCTATCTCACAGAAAAATAATTTTAAAATATATAATTACTATACCTGTACAATAGAATCAGACATGGGAAAAATATTGCACTTTCTCCAGGCAGAGAATTCTAAACAATTTTTCTGTTTCCCCCACACCTTGCCCCATCAGTGGGTAGCCAATAAGATGTGTATTCACTAATTTTTTCCCTAAATTTGAACAAAAAGATGGGAACCACGTTGGAAAAATACATTGTCCTGTCAGTGCTAAAAAGCTTATCTTTTAACGTAATTAACCTAAGAGTTTGGGGTGGGGGTTGGGGGGGAAGGAAAGCTCAAGCAGAAGTGCACTTCAGAGATACATTTGCATGATTTCTGGATTCGAGTTAACGCTGCTTGTGTCTCTCCTATGCTTTGATCAATTTGTTTTCTGGCCAAGGCAATTCAGATATACTGATAAAATTTATGATCCAGATGCAGTAATAGTCCAAGAGTCAGCTCCCCATAAAGAAATTGCACTATAAGAATTTTCCTCCCAAAGTATAAATTATTGTAACAGACTTCATACAACCACTTGAGGAACACTTTGAATGCAAAGCATGAAGGATACATTGATAATTTTTTTGTTTACTGAGTTTAATATACTAACATTATTTCACTTGGAGGTACTAATACATGTTGGTGAAGGCAGTTTAGTGGAGAAATAAATAGAAATATTGGAATACAGCAGAAGGAAACATGTTACTATAGTTACACACAAGAAATAGAATGATGATAGAATTGTATATCTATTTTCATTATGGCTACAGTTGTTAAAAAGATTTTAACATATTTGTAAATAAGATTGTTATGTTGATAGAATATTATGTTGACTATTAATCCTTCCAATGGCAAAACAAAATTTTTACATACACTGTTTCTGTAGGTATTCAGTTATAAATATGTTATGGTGTTTGCAGGCATCTACTGGCTGTATTTGGTACTACTGCAACAGAATAAAAGACTGCTGGAAGTTACAACTGCTTTATTTCATTTGCTCAAAAAAAAAGTCAATTTCCTTTTCAGCTGAGCATGGTTTTGCTTTGCTATTCAAACAATCATCCATCATCCTTTTTAAAGCTTTGTTCTCCAAGGCACACATATTTTCAAATACAGTTTAAACCATAATAATTTATCAATCTATCTTCTGCGGCAGCTTTTCTTTCATGTACAAAAATAATGCCTGTTAAAAAGCTCTTGTAGATCAAGATACAATATCTCTCTTTGAAATACTCCAGACTAGAAATTAGGTGAATTATTTAAGAATGTAGAAAACAAAACCAAACAAATGCAGCCAAGAACTTCATAGCTATTTATTCTGTTACTGAGTGGTGTAAATCTGTTTAAGAGCTGCTAAAAATTCTCTGACAGAAAAATTTTCTAGGGCGGAAAGAAAAATGTTTGGGTGGGGTTTTTTTATATTGGCTGGTTTGATAGAAACTTTTATTTTCAAATACAACCCCACATCACTACTTGACAGTTGTGATTCAGACTTGAGTTAAAAGACCCTAGAAAATACCATTTTGGACTGCTTTGGCTTTACTTCCACAACAGATTAAGTACAACCTATTCCAAAAATGACAATGATTCACCTGTTTTACAGTGAATTTTGTTCTTTATTATGTTCACATGTACCATAGCAGAACAAAATATTGAAGTTCTCCACTTGAAGAGGCAAGTCTTTTTCCTAAATCACTAATATATTTGTCAGGGATGCTAAGCTGTTTTTAAAAAAAATCTTTCACCATAACCAGGAATTTTTGCCTTACTATAAAGTGCATGGCAGAACACCAGAGTTCTACCAAAAGTAGGAAGAAATTTGAAACAAAACTTGTGCATGTAAGGTATCTGAAAAAAACATTATCCAATTCTACCTTCCCCCTTCAGTTTCCTCTCACTTCAGTTAACCACACTCTATTAACACGAAGCCACATGGGATGTTGCTCTGATTACATCAACTTTCTCAGGACCAAAAATGTAGAGAAATGAGAGCAACACAGATTCAAACTAAAACCCTCCCTAGGTCAGATGCTGTTTGTTAAAAACTAAATACTTTTTCTTCATATATGCAAACACAAAGCAAAGAAGAGATCTCTATCAATTAGAAGCTGATGCACAACTAGAACAAGGTTAGAAAAATATTTATAAAATTAAGATTTAAATCATTCATAGAAGCATTCATATGTGCATTTTCAGGAATAATATTCTCTGTGTCTTCCCACTCTATTCTCCAATTATTTCACTCTTCATTAGCCATGTAGTACACTTCCCCTTCTTGAGAACCTCACTTCTCTCTAGTTCCTATTTTGAATGACAAATAGAGCTATCTAATATTGCTAGTGCTTCTGGGTAAAATAAACTGTTTCATTCCACTGAGTCTAACCTTCTCTGCTTGTAATAAGAAGAAAAATATCAAGTATGGATTGGTTTCCTTTTGAGAACTACTTTTAATTGATTTGTGAAAACAAAAGTGTAACAATTTTTTTATAGCATGCTTGACTGTGTAAGAATGTCCTTAGACAATCACAGATCAGAACAGACAGAACTGAACTTGCCATTAAGTTCTAAAGTTAAAACAACAACTTTCCCATTTAAATACATAAATACCCAGCTATGTAGGATGGGGGACACGCAAGGCCTTGCAAGGAGCTCGAGCTGCGTGCAGGTCTTGATGGGTCTGCAAATAGCTATGTATGATGTCAAGGTAACACCACAGAAGCAGCAGCAGGAAGATGCTGATATCCATCTCACAGGAAATAGGAACACCATAGGTGTGGGGATAGTGATCCAGCAGAGACCACTGAGACCACTGCATCAAAAACTCATGTTCCCCAGTGCCGCCATTGCTCATGCAACACAATCCCATTGGGCACTAAGAAATACTAGCACCCAGCTGTGTTTTCCTCCTATCTGCAAGCTCATGTGAGTTTCACCAAATCCTCAGTTCCTAGAATTTGCTTCAGGCCTTGCGGTTCTCAGATTTATACCTTTCTTCACATATGTGACTCACCAAGTTAACAAGTCAGAAACCCACATTTGGTCAAACTGTGCACACACACAGACCAACAGCATCTCCTTCAATACCCAGGGTGAGGTCTGGACTCCGATTCCCGGGAAAGTGAGACAAAGAGGCTCCAACAGAAGTGTTTGCCAAGCTCCGGATAGCCTAACCTACCACACAAACCTTTAAATAGAGGATGCAGAGTTGGTAGGCTCCTATGCACTGTGTGACACACTAAACACTCTCTTGAGCAGAAGGGAAGATTTCTGGAATCTCTTAGGACAGATGAATGCATAACAAGTACTATTCTAGCACAACTGACCTCCAAGTAACATTTTCAGTAGCTTTCAAAAAATAAAAATAAAAAAATCAAAAAAGGAAATCCCCAATGCAGATACAAGACTTAAGATCCTTTATTAGCATTTCTTTCCCTAATTATGCCACAGACAGTGTTAAACAAATCCCATTGCTGTATTTTTTCTAGTCTTTCTTAATGACTAACCCTGCTTTTCTGCTCCTCTGAGGCCTTGGGATCAATACCACAAAGGGGTAACATTTTTTGTCACTGCAATCTCAACATTTTTCTATTGCTCCCTTCACCTACAAAATCATGACTCCCGCTGTAAGTGAAACAAAGCAAGCAGGTAAAACCAGATTGTTTCAAGTTCACAATCAGTAGGCACAAATATCAATGTAAATAATTTTTTGAGCTTGTTCTTGGTTCCCCAGCCCCTTAGAAAATAAATAGTCTTATCCTACTCCAGTTCTTACACCCCCACCCCATCACAGAGCATCTATGGGTCTCTTATTGATTACCACCAACCAGAATACTGTTTTGGAACTTTTACCTGAAATTGTATTTTCTTCCTAATGTAATATGTATCTTCAACAGGAAATGGTTTCCAGCATTTAAAATAACACATATGCATATAACCTCAACTTCCCTTAACATGCCTATTGTACAATCATCTATCACTTTTGAGTCTAAGAAGGTCTTCATTACTTCCAAGAAGAAAAAATAATCAGTAAACCACAGAGCAAAAGGAAAAGAATTTCGTAGGGCCCTAAAAGGTAACTACATGGAATGGCAAGAGAAGTACAAGGAATATACACTTTGTTGAAAACCATGGTTTACAAATGCATTTCTGTACCATACATAAGAAGTGAACTACTTTAATTAAAGCAGCTCATGAGTCTGTGAATGTTTCAGCAAGATTCAATCCTCAGGTACAGAAGCAAAAACAACATAGACATTGCAGTACTGTGAACATTCCCATTTAAACCTAATCTAGTTCAATGGCATGCAATTATTCATAGAAAACAAAGAGGAAAAAGACATTTTTAATCAAAGAGTCAACAAGTGTCTAGGTTTGTTTGGTTTGTTTTTTTTCTTTTAAAGGTTCTCCATACCACTTTTAATTTCTCTCAGTCTCCAGCATGAGGTTCCCATGACAAGACTCTGCAACCACCATCAAAATAATATCTCTCAAAAGTGTTTAGCATGATCTTGTTCTATTCTGCAGACTGCAGCACCATCAGTCTCTCACTAAAGTATAAAAAAAAATCTGATGATATCTACCTGAAAAGGTGAGTAATACAAGCCCTTCTAGAAGATAAAAGGATGAACAATACCTGAAGACAAGGACACCTTAAAATATTTAAGAGAATTTGAAAATTAATTTAAGATGTATTCATTTGTAATTATTCAGTAATTTCTTTATGGTAACTTGTGTATTACACAGATGTATTTTGTTCCAAACATGACTAAAACATGTCCCTTACCTTTTCATTGTTGTAATAAGAAATGCTCTCTCCATCAAATTTAACCCAGCGCTTCTGAAACACACGTTTGCTGTGAACCAAAAATTAACACAGTTAATACACAGCTAATACGGTTTTTAAGAATGTCTCAATCACAAATTATAGAAAGGTCGAATAATGTTTAGCTTCCTGTTCAAATGAATATTCTGAACACAGAGCATAACTTTAACTGCTACAAGCTCTGTTAAGATACTCTCCAAAAATGAAAGCCAAGAACCACAAATGACCATTTCACTGTCATGCTTACACCAAGGACATCTCTGTTTACAGGCTATGGTACCTCCAACCATCAATATCTACACATCGCCCTAAGACTCTGTTTCCTGGCCAATGAATAGATGGTAGTCACACCACATCTCCCAAAAAGTACCACATTAAATTTAATTTTCAATGTGTGTTATCAAGTGGACATCATTAATGAGAAACTACTTTGATTATTTCAGTGTGCCATTAACTCACACTCTGTAAGGACCTTCTAATAAATGTATTTTTACATCAACCTGAAGTAGTCCATTACACTCATTAAAAATGTTGACAGCCTGTTAGTTATTATCTATAAATGTCTCGGTTCTAAAATCTATTAAACAAGTTAATTAAGCAAGCAAAAGACCCCGCTAATGTCTTTTCCCAACATTATTTCCTTTCCTGTTAAATGAGGGCTCTGCTTTAGGATTAGTAGACTGTGATAACTTATCAAGACTTTAATCAAACAGCAGCTCTGGCTTAATTAACTTGTATTATATGACTACAATAAATCATCATTTTTCATAACCTGGAAAGGCCAATGTACAATCTATTTTCCATTAAAATATCAATAAACTCAAGATTATGCAGAGAAGAGTGAACCTAAGTACCACATACAAGGTGAGCAAACTGAATGGCTATACAATTTAGAGTGGGTTAACTAAAATAAGAGAGGCTGTACTTTAATTGTATGATTTGTAGCAATTTAAGAAAACAGTATATATTCTCTTCCCTGAGGAGTCACAAACTGTCAGGTGTAAATTAGAGCTCTATAAAAAGAATGGGAGGTGTAGAACAGAATTAAGCATTCCGTTGGTGGGAAGTGAAATAAAATATGACAGTGTTTCAATAGTTTGAAAAAAAAAGGAATCTGTTTTAATTTGGTTGGGGTTTTTTTAATTCTTCAGATGCTTGAGAAATGGTATTGTAAGAAAGAGAAACAAAAGTGTAGCATTCATTGAACCATGCCTGAGAAAAAGTCCTTGAAATGTAGCAGTGGAGTATCACTGGACCAAGGCTAATGACCCTGCAACTGCTCCACTCAGTACTAAACAGTACGAATTTTGTGATGAACTCAGTATCTTTTCCAGATAATATATTCTCACACAGCACTTTATTAAAGCTTTCATAACTTGTTCACAGCTCTACTCCCTCAAACAGTGCAAGACAAGCCAACCGGAATCAAGAATTGTTTATCACTCTGCTAACTAACTGTGAAAAGTGTTGTTTAAAAAAAATTATCTTGTAAGTAAAATACAACAAAAGTTACAACTATCTGCAGCTCTCTAAGAATTCAGTACATTAACAATTCAGAAAAAAACAAAAAAAAGAAAGGTGGAAATGTATATTACACTAGGAAAAAGGTCTTTTAGTTCTGTGTATAATTATTCTTTGATTCTCTAGCAAAGGTGAACAATAACAATCCATAAATATGAATGAAACTTTTGAAACAATTAAAAAAGGAAAGAAAATAGTTTTGAGCACCTTGAAATTCTGTGATGGTAAAAGAAGTTTATTAAACCTAATATTCTACATCTTGTTATTCACCTTCAACAATGTATCACTGTATCAACATAAAAGCAAAATACAAAAAAGACAAAACTTGTCAAGTCAGAATTTTTAGGAAGGAACAAGAAAAAATGGAAATTGCTATACAACAGAGCTGCTTCCAGTAGGTTTAAATCAGATTGTATTCTATAACAATTTAATTAAACAAATTTCTTACTAAACTAAAAAAGATAATTGCTATACTACTTGATGAGTAGTGATGATTATTATAGCCACAAATAATCAAATGAAAGGCCAAACAGTTTAATACCTTTCAGTGCAGCTAAAAATAAAGTCCTAAAAACAATGAATGCAGATCTACTGAGGCTTGAATAGAAGTATAGTAGATATATTGCAGCACTAACAAGTACAACAACTTTAATTTCTAGATGCTAAGTATTAGTGAAGACCAGAAACAGACTTAAAAGGTAAAATTGTGCCACTTTCAATACAAAAAAGAATTCATAGAATTGATAAGAACATAAGAAATCATAAGAACAAATGGAAAACTGAAAACTATAATTTAAAAGGAGGAAGTTAGAAGAATTTCATCAGAGTTTGCAAGTATTTATGAGGGAAAGATCCAATAATGAAGCCTTCTTTAGTGAAAAACTTTTACAATAGCTGGAGTTTAAAATCAGTTAAAATAAAACAAAAAACTTAGAAATCAAATATAAGATTTGTTATTATTGTTGTTGTTTAACTTCCAAATGTGGCAGAGTATTCATTTTCTATTGTTCTCCCCTCTCCTCTTCATTATTTGAAATCTTAAAACAAGACTTAAGCTCAGATTCCTTCCACCAAACTTTAGGCACAAAAATTAATCAAACCAGGAGGCAATTCACCCCAGGTGAATTTCTAAACTCAAAGTTCAACTCATACACAGAAAGCAACAGCATCTCCACTCACACTAATCATTAAATTATAATCCATGGCCAAATTAGTAGTATTTCAGAATTGGAGTTTGTTTTCACTTTCTTTGTGGCTTATAAAAAAATCACCAAACATGTAACAACTGGAAATATTTGTACAAATTAATTCTGTATTTTTCCACTATAGTTCATGAGTTGTGACCAACAATTTTAAGAAAAATACTTTCCCTGATTGCATCTCCTAATGAACCTTTAGGGTAGGTAACATCACTAAAAACTTTTGAACTCACAAGAGCCACGTGCTCTTTCAACAAAAACAATTCCCTTTCCCATCACAAATATTAAGCAGTGAATAAATACAAACTTTTCATCTCTGATGCAAACATACATTGTCACAATTACACAATAATCACTGCAAATACCATACCCTTGAGGGGATAATTTGTCCAGCCATCCTGCTTTAACCTTCTTTACTGATGGTCCATAAAAACAAGCATATGGTGCTATTGATTCATTTCCAATCAAAGTTTGATCTCCACCAAATTGCCGAAAATTCATATGTTCACTGGCCAAGCGATAAGCATCTCCACTTTGTGTCTGACTACAAGATGCAGAGTGTATTTTGGCTTTATTTTTCTTTTTCTTTAAAGACAAAGAATGTTGTTCCACAATAGAATATACAGATTCACTTTCAGATTCTTCTGGTGTTAATGATCGGTCTTCCTGAGACGAGGATTCATTTTTTGCAAATTCTTTTGTCTTCTCTTTCTGGTTATTAAAGTAACTGGGAAAAAAAAAGTGCATTTTACTCTTAAAATATATTACTACAATCTACAAATACATAAAATTAATAGTTAGAACAAATACTGGTAAGACATAAGTATGTTTACAACTTGTGCAATCATAGTGATGACCCCACACATGCACAACCTATCATAGCTATGACGATCCTGGATCTTACTTTCTCCATTCAACAGGAATAGTACCAAGATAACACTCCTTTAGAAGCCTGAACAGAAATTTAAAATTAATTCTCCTTTCTCCAAAAACTAGCTCCCCTCATTTGCATACTTTGGAGGACTTGCAGTATCACCTCTCTTCCCTCTCCCACCTCAACAGGAGCCTGGTGCAGACTGGACAATGAAGGAGCACATGAGCTCCCACTTCATCAAACCACTGACCACTGCCTCTTGACAGGAGTGGTGAATGGGTTTTAGTTTTGTGTCTGCTTGGGTTGGTTGGTTTTTTTTTCTAATGCAGAAGTAAATTATGAGAGCAGTCAGACACAGTTAGCTAGGAGACATACAAAAATGGAACTTGTTCTTCCTTATTCTACTGAAAACAAGGACACTGTCCAAATCCACAAGAGATTCTGGAATCTGCTTTAGACAACCTTAGAACAGCCACAGAGCCTTGCTTTGCCTCCTACAGTATAGGGTAAAGGCTCAAATAGGAGAAAAAACGCCAGTCATGGTTGTGCCTTCAGAGCTAGAGATCTACTTCTGACATCAGTAAATAACATTTTCTTCTTTACAATTTGACTTTCTTTATAATTCTTATTTAATACCATAGACTCTTGGAAGAATATTCTTCATTCATTCCTAGATCCAATTTATTTTCACAAGCCAGGAATTCATTTCCATGAAGTTCCTAGAAAAGAAAGAGATTGTAACCAACATTTGTACTGAAGGAGTAAATGGTATTTAAATTACTGTAGATATAAACCACACACAGCCTAACTAGCAAAACTCTTCTTTCCCACATTTTCAAACATACATTTGAAAGCTCATCTTTGTATTTCAAAAAATGTTATTTCAACATTTTAATTTTAAATAATAATAATCAGATAAAACATTTAAGCATGGTCCAAAATACCCAACACAAACAAATCAGATAAAGAAATTCAGTGCATAGAAACATCAGTACTCTGTTTTTTTCGAGCCACCACTGACATTCCTGGTTTTGGCAGGGATAAGAGTTAATTTTCTTCTTAGTAGCTGGTACTAGGGCTATGTTTTGGATTTAGTCTGAGAATAATGTTGGCAACACATTGCTGGTAACAAGTTGCTGGGTACTTACTGCTTACTCTAAGTCAAGGAATTTTCAGTTTCCCATACTCTGCTGGTGAACACATACACAGAAAGCCAGGAGGCAGCATGGCCACAACAGATGACTCAAATTGGCCAAAGGGATATTCCACACCATAGAGCATCATAGTCTCTCATTTCTACTACAGTTACTATCAGCATTAGTATTATTATTATATTTTGTTTTGCTTTAATTATTAAACTGTTCTTATTCCACCGTCTAACAGGTTTACTTGTTTTCCAATTCTCCTCACTGTGGTAGGAGCGAACAAGCAGCTGTGTTTTAATTGCCAGTTGGGATTAAACCATGACAACTGACTATTTTTTAAGCTCAAGAGCCACATGTTATATGCAGCTCAAGTACCATTTATGATTTGCCACTACTAGGCTATCTTTCATATCAACACTTCACAGAAAAAATGTAAAGCCTTCATAGTACACTAAAGATAAAATAAAGGCAAATTCAAAATCCTAAAGTAACACTGAACTCAGACATACTGAATACATCTAATTGGGGCTTTTTTGGCCAAGATCTTCTTCCTACAAGGCTCATTTATTAACTTTTACTTAGAAATGTTTATCACAAACTGCTTTCAGTGTACAAAATGTCAAGGTTAACACTGCTCATAAACATCACATTTTACATTCCCTAAACTTAATCTGACAATCATATTGCACTACTAAGCTTCTCAATATGTGCATTTTTTCCTTTACAAAATCCTAAAGTTAACATCTTCATGCTGATTTACTCATTTAAGCATTTTAATTTACTCATTAAAGCTTTCATGTGTACATGACAAAGCTGAACAATGGCAGAAAAAAGTGGATAAGCTTTCACGATGTTGCCATTTGTTTTCTGAGTAGCATCACCTAATCTTGTTCTTGAGGACTGTACCTTGGCAACATGGAAAGGCAAGACTAAAAAAATGGACATAGTCCAAAGCCCAGGAAGTATACACTGCAGCAAAAATGTCGAAATCACAGTCTGATGCTAGGATAAATCTAAGTGAACTTTTTGTCTTTGTCTGGCAACCAGATCCATTATAAAAATAAAAACCCACCAAAACCTAACCACCCACACATCACAGTACTATGGTATTGCACCAAGGGCTAGAGAAGAAAACCAAAAGCAAACAAAAAACAAAGGCAAAAAAAACCCCCACACCAACGAAACCAACCAACCAACCCCTAAAAAAATTTAAAAAAAAAAAAAACAACCAAAAAGCATCCGTATACCCTGTAAACAAATTTAATAGAAAACTCAAAAGCAACCTATCTACTTCTTATCAAATACTTGGATTTCCTGAAATCTTACAAAAGAAGGAGAAATGGGTGCACTTCTACCCAGGAGTCAAAAGGCTAATATCACAGCCCATGAAACACCTTCAGAGTAAAAACAGTCAGTATCCTTTATCTTCATTTGCTTATCAGGGTGCAATTGCAAACCCTACCCGCTGAAGCTTCATGGTAGTACCTCTTCCCCCCTATCATGAACCATTCCAACAGTGGTTTGATGTCCTGCTTGCGCTCACTCCATAATCTGCACCACTTGGGCGAGTGAATTCAGGAAGTAAGATAACTTCCAAGCAATAACTAAGAAATGCATTTCTATTGTCAGCAAATTTTAAAATGTAAAAGTTCACAAATGAAGACAGTTTGTGGGTAAAGGAAGGTCTATTTGCTCACAGACATGTACGTCACACAAATTAAATCCCAAGCATTTCCAATGTCCTGTTTACAGAAATACCATGCAAGCTGCTCAGTCTCAAGACAACACAAAATCCTCATCTTCTGCAAGTCTCTGAGGTATTATACAGAGGTAGCAGCATTTTCTCATGCAGTCACCTTTATAGAGAGAAGTATTTCTTCTATATATGTACTTTTCTTAGGCAAAGGGAGCACCTACCCCTAACAAAGAAACCTGCCTCTGGATCCCAGACAGATGGAGCTGCCCACCCGCAGGCCTGTATAGAAACCCTCTGCTTCCAACCAGGAAGTAATTCAGATACACTTCTGGTTTTAGCTTTTTCTAACAGGTAGCCCTCCTGATTTCAACAGCAAGACAGGAAGCTTGAAAGCCAAAACACAGACTGCATGAAGGGTATCAGAACTGTGGCTAGATTTAATGAAGATTCAATGCCATTGAGGAGAGGTTCTTCCTCAGGAGATACTACCTTATTCTCCTATTAAAGCTAATGTCACATAGCTCTCAGGTTGATTCTTGAATCATGGTTTGGCAATACAACTTTATGATGGGCCCATAAAGATAAATTCCTCCTCTTAAAATATTAAGGCTTCTTATGTTAAAGTGGTAAGATTCGCAATCTGGCCAGCTTTCCACAGTGTCCCAGTGCTAAGGAGCTCACACAATTCACCAAGCTCAGTATGCATGATTAATTTAGTCTGACAGTCTACAGCAAGAAATAAAGCCAATATTTCACTCTTGAGACCTAAACTCATTAGAATTCAGTTTTCCTCTGAAGGAATTCTAATATACTTGACTCTTTTAGTTAGACACAACAAGAAAATGGCTCTAAAACATTTGGATTTTTGTGGATTTTAAAATCAATATTAAAAAAAAAAACAGTTCCTTCTTCTTCAGGTTGCCCTTCAGAGGTTTCTCTTTCTACTTGTCTTTCTTCCTGACCCAAATCAAAGGCATATTTTCTTTATAACCTTCATTCCCCTGTTCTCTCATGCTCACTTACTTCCAGTCTGTAGTGACTCATTACCTATTTCTACAGGCACTCCCTTCATAAAAGCACACAGAAGCCTTTCCTTTACACCAGTGAAACAGAAAGAAGGGTGACGGCCAACTTACAAGCCCTTAGAACAAATTTCAGTCAGTAAGTATAACAACTTGACACCTTTTATTCTATATAGAGAAACTATACTCTCATGCGACTTAACGTGAAACAGCAGCAATAAGCTCTAAAATCTCAGATATTTTACAGTGTTATCTAAATATTCTTATTTGTTCCTAGGATATTTGCTATCTGCTGAAAAAAAATCTGAAAGAGAAACATATCTCAGGATGGTTTGTTTTATGGTTCTTCCTTATGACTTTTGTCTGCATGTAAGTTCTGATGGAAATAAAATAAGCTATGAAGTTTCCAGCAAGCATATGATAAATATAACGCAAGAAAGTGTTCATATACATGAAAGTGATATTAAAATCCAGATCAGGTAAAGGATGTTACAATATACTGCATTAATCATGATTCTACAACCAGCAGAAACAGGAATTTAATTTCAAGCAGTTAATCCAGTTTAACAGCATGGTATTTTTGTACTTGGTGCCGTTGTAAGATAAGAAAGAGAGCTGACAACCTTTCTGGCTATGCATTTTCATAATCAACCATTTCAATGAAATGTACAGAATAATGCTAAGACGTAACAAGAGAGCTAGGGAACTTTTTCTAGCAAATCAGCTTAAGCCATTGAAATAATTGCAAAGTTAAATTTTGAATTTTTAAAGACACTGGCACAAACAAGAATAACTAACATGGACAAGATATGGCACACAAGGAGAGCAAATGAACACTAAAAAGTCAGTTTTGCGTGCACATAAGAACAAGAAGGAAAGACATGGCATGATTTTATGTGTAACACCTTAAAAATCAACAACAACAAAAAAAGCACAGTATACTTCCAAAAGAAAGTATGATCAAAAGTAGATTACTTTTATTCGTATAAAACTACTCTCATTGGAAGATGAAATTGGAACTATTTACTTTTTTTGATCAATTCTTAAGAACTTAGAATTGGAGACAGAAAAATCCTAGGCATCCATTACAATAGTTTTTATTTTAGTCAACAGTTCACAATAGTTTAAAGCATGAAACATTAGAGTGAAGACCAGGACAGAAAAATTTTCTGTTGTCTTTAATTCTGTAGCTTGAGACTACCTGGAAAAAATATAAGTAACCACAGAATCAGCAATTTCTGGTCTGCATCCTGCTGAGATAGAAGCAGGAGCTAGAAATTCAGGGCATTTGGCAGATGCCTCACTAAGCTAATTCACCTCCCACATCTCCCCCCACGCGATTCAGAAGTCTGTCCAGATGCCATCTGTGGCATTCACACCACCAGCTACTGACCCCAGCAAAAATGTTCACTTCAGAGAATCCTAAAAGAAAAGTGACTTTCTTGGTATACTGCAAGTTTAGGAGATGCATGAAAAATACCATGCAAGAACTAAAAAGTTC
>VZRL01006732.1:116656-131859 GCA_013397895.1 Origma solitaria
GGGGCGGAGAGCGCCCGTCCCTCCTACTCCGCCGGTCCCGGGGGCCGGAGAGAGTCCGCCCCGGGGTTGGGGGGGGCGTGCCCGGAGCTCTGACTCTGCCCTCTCTTCCAACAAACTCTGTTCTATGTATTATTGGTTACTTTGAATTGTACTCCACCTTTATTTGTAGTTATTAGTTCTGTATGTTTATCCCCACCCTCTCCCTCTTCCCTCATTGGTTATCCCTCCCCGTTTATAACCGGCTGCACAGGGCAGTCGGCCCTTCCCTTGTCCTGGCACCCCCGGGGATGGACCCCTTGGGGGTGTGGGGATGACGGGAGGCTTTCTCCCAGCTCTTGCTGCCCCGACCCCCTCCTACCTGTAACCCTATTCCCCTACTCAGGAGCCCTTTCCAATAAACCCTTCAAGCAACGAGCCAGCTCCCGCTCTCCTTATTCCTGACGCCTCCTGCACCAGTGCGCAGACCGAGCCCCCTGAGATTGCAGACTGAAGACAAGAACTAGTTGTTGTCGTGAGGGTCCCTAGCCGGGTTACCCCCCGCACGGCAACAGTCCTGAGAACTTTCATATAAAGGAATTGAAAAAGGATATGGCCAAATGTGAACATCAGATCACCTAAGCTAACATGCAAGCTGCTTTCACAGGATGTATCTGTGTAGAGATGCCCAGTCTTGATATGCAATTCTCAGATGAAAGAAAAGCCACTTTTACCCTTCTTAGGAAATTCTAATGGCTATTCACTGCTTAACCTCAATTATGCACAAAGGATTGCAATAATACCTCTGTACCTGAGAGCGTAAATATGGCATCTATGGGCATTGGGGGGAAAAAAAAAAAAGAAATAGCCAGTTATCTGTCCTATGTTGGTTTAAAAAAATAAAAGAAAAAAGAAACAACCAACACACACCACAACTTCCTATTACTATTGAACATACAAAGTGTCTCTTGAGATTAAGAAAAGTCAGTAGTGCGCAAATATTTACATCATAAACCCTTTGCATATACTTAAAAACACCCAAAAAAATACTGAAAAATAAAGAAACACCTTAAAAAAATTTAAGGGCAGTATGGAATACCTAGCATGAAGATTAAAGTGAAGATAGACTACATATTTTCAGGCTACTCAACTTACTTTAGCATCATTAGCGTTGTCACAAATAAAGGTTTCCCCATATGGAGAGATAATGGGAGGCTTTTCTTCCGTGAAAGTATCTTAAAGCAAATATATAAACAAATAAATACATACATACATACATACAGTCACACAGTGCTCTATTGTGAGTAAAAAATGCTCTACTAAAGTCATTATAAAATCAACAAGGGACACAGATTTTTCAGCTTGTAATTTCTCTGTCCTTCTCATAAAAAACTTTGAGGAACAAGAAGCAACGTCCCATTTCTAAGTGAATTCTAGATACCTTCTTTTCAGCATAGACACTGCCACTATTATTATGTAATTTGAATCTAATTTGCATACAGGCATTTTCTTCTTTCCTACCCTGCATCAAGTTAAAATTAAAAAACCTTTAGTTGTCTAGTCTAAGAAGCAATAGCTCCAAAATGTTCTTTATTCTGACTTTAAAAAGAACAAAAATAAACCACCACACAACTCTTTTGTGCACAATCTTCATTTTGTCACCAAGTATTTGCTTGAAATAAATATACATACCTTCAAACAAAACATCTCTCAGTTATGAAAGAAGTTTACAGCTGACTGCACAAGACTTCTAAGCGCTTCAGTAAACTATTTAATACAATTAGCTTCCTGTTATTTCCTGGAGCTATGAGCACTAACAAACAAATTAAGCAGCATTAGTCAGGAATACACTCCTTATATCTTTCAAGAAGTTAACTCTGCTTAAAAAATCTGCATCTAATCTTAGAAACTTAAAACACTAATCTAAAAAAATGTATATTAAAATAAATGAGGCTTAAAGAATGGATTTTCTAATTTTTACTTTATTTGATCATAATCAAAAACGAAGTAAAAATGCAGAAGTGATTAAATGCTCTGCTATCATATAAATCCATTCTTCTAGTCCTTTGAGATGCCCAATATTTCTTAAAATATGCAAGTAATTCTTATTTTAGACAACTGGTCAAAGCTTTCTTTTTCCTTAATATTCAAGATATAAATACCAACATGCTTAACTCACTGTTTTGTGAAATTTGCCTCCCAGTGCAAGAAATATTTACAAGGTCCATATTTCTTCTTCTCTGAAGGGAACTTGAACAAAACAAAGCACAGAATTGAAACATTAATTGAAATTTCCCAGAAAATTAGCAAAACCATCTTGTGTGGTTAAACAAAATTATATACAAATATAGAAATAATATATCTTAAGTCTTGGGAAATTTTCAGATTTAGTTCAGAAGTCATGCAACACTGTTTTCCTCCCCTTATGACATTGAATACTTCTCTGATCCTAACAGACATCCCAAATTTGGGGTTTTGTTTTGTTCTGAATTGACCTTACAAAACATTTAGATTGAAGAATGCAAATCCCACTGTTTTCCCCAACCTTTTCCTTCCCTTCTCCTTCAGGAGGATTACCAGCCACTGTATTTAAAAAAGGAGGTACTATGAATATCTAATTTAACATTAAACTCGTAAGGAGCCTGAGAATCCAGACAAAACCTACTCCCAACCACTGAAAAAAACTGCTGTAAAATTTTGGTTTCCTAAGGTAAATTATTTCCCCCCCACGAAGTTTTTAAACCAAGAGGTAAATGGCATCGAAGTGCAACTGCCTGTGTCTACCCCAACACATATTATACATAGGCAAGAATGTAACTCCATACACAGCAGGAAAATTGTTTTATTAGTGGTGTTGTGCTGGCCCCACATATTTCAGTAATTTCATGTATAATGCAATATTATTGTTATTATTAATATTCCATGCCAAGACAGCTTTATAATCAGAACATAGGAAGAAAAATGCGTGAATTGGAAAATTTCTAGCCCACCTTTACTACTCTGTACCACCTGTACTGCTCAGCAGTCTGTATCAGAGCTCTTTTCAGTCAAGCTCTGAATTCCCCCATTAACATAATTAGCAATTTTTTCTCTTGATTTCATTTTCTCTGCTTAAAATAACAGTGCTAAAGGTTCTCATGCATCCTTACAGAATATTCTGTGTCTGATAAATGCCATGTAAGATCCTTACCAGTTTTCCTAACAGCTTGTAAGTCCTCCATCCTTTGAAGCCAAAGGTGATTGTCTTTTACTAAAAATATCAATCTCCTAACTTTTGTTTCCCCACTTAACATATTGATGAATTTTATTATATTAATATAAGCTATTTTAAAACTTTAGACCTACTGCCCCACGAAGTCCAACTTGAATTACTCCTTATGATGTTTCTTTGTGACAGAAGGCAGGCATTCAGGAACTACTATTTCACATAATTTTTAGTCCATGCTTAAATCTGCCTCAAAAAATGTATTCAATTAAATTCAAGATAGAAGCCATACCTCATAAAGTTACTTGACATTTCAAATATTTTCCAGGTTATATAAACTAAGTTCCACAATGATTATTTCATAAAATCCTGGTTTTGGAAAACACAGGGTGACTTTGGCCAGTGAAAGTGGATCATGGCCTAGTTCCCATATACAACTGCTCACTCTCCTGAGTTATAATTACAATAAAGACACAGTAAATACTTTAAAAGTCTGTGTTTCATCATACATTTTACTAAAATTGATGTAGTTACATCTTTTGAAGCTCCGTTAGCAAACCAACTTCATGTGTTTGTACTAACTTAATTTTTAAGAACTCAATAAGCTTAAAAAACCCTAACCTAATGTATTTCAACACAGATCAGATTTTTTGATGCCAGGTTGGTATCTTTTAAAGGTTGTTAGCAGCATTAAACTAAATTAAGAGTTACATATGAACAGCTTGACTTGAAGAGCTTTTACAATTATGGGGGCTTTCTGTATGTAAAACAGTGAGTCATTTGCTTAGTTTCAGGGTGGATGGATAAATTCACCAGGAAATGAAAAATAACAAGTCAACTTAAAAAAAAAGCAAAAACAACAAAGAACGTCCAAAAAAAGCCAACACCACCACATTTTTTTAAATCCATATACTTTTCAGGACTTGCGCATTCTTTTTGATCATGTACCTACACTTACGTATATATGGCATAAAAACCTGCTAATAAGCAAACTATAGTCTTTTTTTCCAGCATTCAAAAATGCAACCTCTTTGTCAATTTTGGAAAGCAAAATTCTAACTTATGTTAGTTAAAAACTATCTCAAGATATAAAATAAATGAAATGAGCTTATCTTGAATATCTGCTTGAAAGATTATACATCACAAAAAAACTACACTGAAAGCTATAAAATGAGAGTAATATGTCAATGTTTAATAGAATAATAAGCTAGTTATTGGACAAATTGAATACCTTTATTAAAAGAGAGAAAAATACCTAAGATGTCTTTTGGAGGAAAAAAACTGAAAAAAACTTATAACTGTATCAATCTATGACTTTTCTTAGCCATTTCAAAAAGTGAATACCTCTTCTCTTGAATTTTTTCAATTCAAAAATTGAATACTTCAATCAAAGAAGATATTCTTTATTTTTCTCTTTAATGGAAGGTTAGTGCAAGCAGTCTGCCAATCACAAAGTGTACCAATTTTTCAAAGACACAATAACAATTTCAATTGTTATTTAATGTTGACTTTGTCACAGCTATGGAGATTGAGATTCACTCTTTTCATAGATTAAGAGGTACCGGATGTGGTTCAGGCTGCACACACTTCTTTAGCACCCCTTCTTACGCACAAACAGGATGAAAGGGTGTGATGAGGCAGTGACTGGTCCTGCTAAATGCTGGGAGGCTGAAAAGCTAAAACTTTGCACCAAGCTGGTTTATTCAATATACTCCTGTTACCTTGCAAATAAAATGAGGGAAAGAGGTCAGCGCAAGCAGTCAGCACTTCAAAGTCTTTACTGGCATTCATCTGCTGAGAGTTTTAAATGAAAGAAGTTTTTGTTTTCAAGTTCATTCAAGACATGCTTTCTCTTCTATCCATCTCAAGACCTAACCCTCCCACAATGCAAACACATCAAAACTACTCTACCACGCTGCGTTAAAGCTTTGGGGTTCATAGACCACTAGCAGAGGTAAATTAATTGTGATACTTTACCACAGGAAAAGAGAGGGAGCAGCTTCTCTCTTCCAAAAAATTTATTTTGTGCAACAGAACATGGTAGCGATAGATAGCAGCACCAGCTTGGCAATCTTGACAGTTGTATGTTAAGAAACCGAGTCTAAAGGATACCAGCACCAAGCAAGAAATTCCAACCATAGGATCTGCCAACTGCAGAAAAACAATGGTGCCTGCTCAGGCCAAGCACCATTATCTATTTTACTTACTTATATTTTCCCACACATGCAGCAGGTTGTCCAGAATTTTGGTCTATTTTTTCCTATTTCTCTTAATAAAGAATCAGAACAATCCCACTACTGCACAACACAAGTAACAAAGATGGGGGATAAGAAAAAATCTAAATTAATATAGAATTAATCAGTCTGAATTTTTCTTTTTGTGTATTATTCTGTATAAAAATCAGGTCTACCATGTTGCAAATCTGTTTCAGCTTTTTGTTTGAACAGATTTCTTCTTGGAATGATGCAATGGTAACTATTTCATGGAAGAGTGACTGCTAGATAACATGGCCCAAAGTATCAAAAACCTCCAAAACTATCTCAAAACTAATTATCTTTAATGTTTTCCTAAAGACACATTTGTGGTTAGTTCCATCCATTGCAATACTTTCACTATTTCATCTTAGAAAACCTTCAATTTTTCACTTCATGGTTTTAAACACCTTTTGAGTGATCTTTATTAATTTTGTAATGACAGAGAGCTCATAATGATATGATAAAATCTAGCTGAAAAGATTCTAGCATAACTACACATCAATACTGAGCAGCAAAAAAGAGTATTAAAATCTGCACAATAACTGTGCTATTCAGAATGTTGTGTAATTGCCACTTTTTTCTCTTTTTTCTTTTTTTTAATTCATTTTTTTAAATTTTAATTCTGCACCCACACCCATACTACAGTGATGCTACACTGTAGTGCCATAATTCAAAAAAGAAACAAACCCCAAGTATTTTTGACTTCTAAAATGCTACGGTGTCTTTCTAGCAGACAGTGTGCTTTGTTACAGATAAGAGCCAGGAGCAAAACTGAGGCAAAGGGAAAGAGATAAAATTGCAAGAAAGTGCATTATTAGTAATAAAAAATTACATGGTCATAGCCCTGTCAAGGGGCACAAGCAGACCCACTGTATGAACTTTTTGTGCTAAAGGCACATAGGAGATGATGAGAAAAGTATTCCTTGCATAAAAATTTAATGATTAATATCCATGAATGACTAGAAAGAAATGCAAAGTTTCCCAGATTTCATCAGGATTTCTCTGCCCCTAGGGAACAGCCTTTATACAACGTAAGAAGGATGAAACCAGCACCTGTCAATAAGGCCAGTTAAGGTTGTTTGTTTATGCAATTCTCTAAGAAAGACCATCTTTCCTGAGGTTAAAGATGATTGCAAGATGGCATTTTAAAGTTCTGCATTAATTCTCTGGCCCTATAAAAAGGTTGTCGGAAAGGTTATCAAAGGTTTCTGTGAAGTTGAAGTTCTGCTGTGAAGTCCTTGTTTAGTCTTGATCCTCCACAGACAGACTGGTCCCTCAGGATTTCCATACTGCTAAAACTGGAGCATAGAGATGAAAAAAAGAAGCTGGAGCTCACAAATCAAAATGGTGGCTAATGAAGTTAGTGACCCAGTCACATATCAATCACTAATAGCCTGGGATTTGGAGGATTTACTCCCCTGGTGGGAAGATTACAAATATAGCATATTCTCTCATCTGGATGATTGAGATTTTAGTATCTAGTTATTATTATCTCTTAGGTTGAGAATCCCATTTTGTCTTAGCATGAATGGCTTTATTAAATGAAGTAAGGATAATCACTCTACAAAAGTTAACATAAATCTGCTCCTCACAGAAAGATACATATACTTGAGTTTCAATGAGCACAATTTTTCTGTCACTTAGAAGATACCAATGAAGCAATTTTTAAGGCACACAAATATCTAATTCTTGCAAAGAATCTTTGACTCTCCAACTATTCAAACAATTATATTACAGGATTTAGTTTTGACTTCAGTAAACTAAAAGAAACTTATAAATGCTGGGAAACCCCTGCATTTAAAGCATGTATAAACTTGATGATGTTTCTAACTGCTGAGATATGCAGACGAAAAACCCAAGATAAATACAAAACATTCTTAGACATGTCCCTTCCAGGCAAAGCTTGTGGTTAAAAAAATTTTAAAAATAAAATAAATGCAACCTAATGATTTAGATATGGCTACACCAACAAAAGTTTGCATATGCCTTTGCATGAAATTTTCTTCTTTTTAAGACATTTAGCCAGCATGATGACTAA
This sequence comes from Origma solitaria, assembly GCA_013397895.1. Classification (NCBI taxonomy): domain Eukaryota; kingdom Metazoa; phylum Chordata; class Aves; order Passeriformes; family Acanthizidae; genus Origma; species Origma solitaria. Next base: position 124,131 of record VZRL01006732.1, read on the forward strand.
AGCTTTACTTAATAAATGCAAAAATATAACAAATTAATCTGTGTGGAGATATTTTTTGCTTACAGCCAGAAATATTGTGTCATGATTGACTACATGTTCAACGCCATTTTTAAGATTCAAAAAATTAAATTTTTATTAAGACAGGTCTTGAATTAAGTTCCAACAGTAGACATTTTCCTCAACATTCTATCATATTTTCCAAGAGAGTTGGAAGCTGTCAACAGAAACAACTAATGTTTATTCAAGAAACTAACTGCCACTATAATTTGTGCTTTCAAATTATGAACTCAACCATTTTGAAGGAAGAAAAATACACTTGAATATTTTGAAACAAATTCAAAGATTCCATAAACTCTGAAAACCTTACACATCTATCTCTTTTTTTCCTCCTTTTTTCCACTGCTGTTTTCCCCTGCTGGAATGTCTCAAAAATATTTTTAGACTATAAATATCATTATAAGCTAAGGTTTTGCTGTTATGAGACCACCAGCAAAAGCCAACACATAATATGACAAAATGGCTGCCTTCATTCTCCAAAGTTAGCATTAAATGTTAAGAAATTAACTCAAGAGCCATCTTGAAGAAAGTTCTTGCTTATGCTTTAAGCATGTATATACATATTCATATTACAGAGTTGGTTTTAACAGTGGTTATATCTAAAGCAATAAAGACTCCCTTCTTTGTTAATATGTAGACGCAGAGAAAATTGGGGAGGTTACAAGGACACACTGTTCAAAAGTTTCCCTTTATACCCTCATTTTTGCTTTTAAATTACACTGAAGCTTAACCCTCCTTCAACTAATTTGGCAACATCCATACCAGACCCTGTGTATTTGCAGCACATATTAAAAAAGACATTAAAAAAAAAAATAAAAAATCAAGAAGCCCCAAACCGTAAGTTCCACAATGATAGTAATGTCTCATTAGTAATAAACAGCAATTACCTTGATGAAGCTTGAACTTTACTTGATTCAGGAATTTCTGGTACAGGTCGATGCCTTAAGATAAAAGATCGGCTTGCTCTTGGAAATACTTTCATGCAGTTTAGTGTACAGGAATCGTATAAATCATTGTCTATCATTTCTCCTTTAAACTTATAGAATGGAGAATCTGACTTGGTATCAGACAAATCACCCTCATCTGCAAACCTCTGATGTTCATTTTCGTTGTGTTTTGTCTCGCCTGACCGAACAAATGAAGGAGGATCACAAAACACCAAAGGGCCAGTCAAGTGCTCATCAGCTTGGTATGCAGCAGCTTCTGTCAGTGATGCATCTGGCTGAGCATTCGTCTTCATACTTCCACTTTGACTGACAGCCTTTGGTACGCTGCCTGAATTCTGGTATAAACTAGAAAAATCCGAATTTGTAAAGCTATCATCATTTGCTTCCATCGAGTTTTGCTCTGCAAGTTCAAACTTTTTCCTAGTAACGTAAGATTTATTAAGTTGTTCTGATGATGTTGCAGATATCAAGCGAATCCCATCTACACTTGAATTGCTTACAGGAGACTCCTGATCTGAGGATGAATATTGCTTCTCTTCTAAAACTTTCAGGTCTTTGAATTTTAAGTTTTCACGGAAAAGAGAAATTCCTTGCATTTTTGAAAGACTGTTGTCTAACTGCTTAAGAATCCTTCTGCGATGCCCTGTAGGCAGCACTCCCATTTGCTGAAGCACACTGTTATTTATTCCTATGCAATCCGTCACAATGTTGTAGCCATATCTTTTAAAGTTAGGAAGATACTGTGCAAGGTTAATGTTGACCAAAAATTCTTCAATATCAGTGTCATTGCCTTTGGATGACATGACTTCATTCCGTATATTGCCCCACACAGTCATGTAGAAATAGTCAGGTTGCATGCATGTTCACTAACAAGAAAACTCATAAATTTGGTGTCCTCCAGCCAGGAGAAGATATCTGTTTCCTCACAACACCTCTTCAAATTTCTTCAGTTCAAAGTGGTTTTTTTTAAAGACTGCAAACATATGGAAAACAAAAAGGACATTAAAAAAAATTCTCACCTGAATGTCACAATTATCTTGAATAAACTTGTGAAAGACTCCCGGTCATTCCAACAGTAATACTTTTTAAGTGTTTGTGTATGAAAATTTCAACAAGGGTAAACAGCATTACTTCTCCATCATTTTATCTTAGCCTATATAAAGAAAATAGGAAAACTGAAGTCTCCGCATAAGTAATACAGATTTAAAATATATATTCCTAGTAGCTAAACATTAAGATGAACAGTTAATTGATGAACCACTTATCTACACACACATTCTTATTACACAGCACTTGGATATCAGAAAGAAAGTCATCCAAGACCAGAACTGGATCCTGAAGTTTTCCTATTTCCACACTAGCACCAATTAACTACAGGACAGGACTTCTACTCCCTTATCTTCCGAACCTCAAACTCCTTTTAGCATAAAAGCACACTTTCAATGGAACAAAGGAAAAATGACTGCCTAGAGCATTTTATGTGAACTGTGCATTCAAGTCCTCTTCAAATGAGAATCCAACTGAACAAGTACTGTCATCAATAAAACGGTTTGCAATGGTAGATCTGACCCTTCAAACAAACTGCCATAAAGGAACATGGGAGACAGGTAACCACCAGCACCTGAACTTCAACAAGGAAGCAGTTTTCCCTCGGCCACAAACAGAAGAGGCATGACCCCACAGGCAAGTTCTGGCTGTCCATGAGTTTTTCCTTAGTATCTTCCAACTCAGCTCTTACAATCTCCACATTCCAGCTATTTGAGTTATTCTTTCTTTCAGGGCCATATCAAAATTCACAATTTACAAAATCCAGATGCTATTGTTTTGAAGGTGTTTGAAACAGCCTGAAATCATATTTCATCAAAGGTTTAAGATCAGCAACACTCAACAGGTTTTTTCACCTCTCTGTATAAGGAGCAATTTGGCCTTAAGGAAACCTGCTGAGTGTAGCAGCTGTCCTGGCATGCAGGCACTAGCCTTAAGCAGCCTGGGAAAAAAAAGAGCCGCTTCAGTAGGAGAGCGTTAAGACTTAAGTAGCAATTAGAAAGAGGAGAAATCTTATGCCCAGAATTTATCCATGGTAGCAGGCATTGATACCTAATTCTTCAAAGTATTTCCTGACAAAAAATGCAGTACTAATGATCTAGAATTGAAGCATAAAATATTGCCCACATTTTTACTGTATCAGTTCCTAAATAAAGGATAAACCCCCTTCCTGTAAGATTACTCCAATGTCTTTTGAATATCTAAGTGATTATTCAGAAAAGCGGTAATTAATAAATCTTTTTGCCACTCCTAATTACCCAAAGCCACATACAGATAAATCTAAATTTAAATAATGCACTGAATGAAGCACAACTGTTATCACTGCTATTGGTGATTGTACTTTATTATGATTATGAAATAAATTATTAAATGACTACCTCAATTGCTAGAAGTCTTTTCTTGCACAATTTTGTAAATATCTTTTACTCCAACACATTCATAAAGTGGTAATCAAAACCAAGGGAAAAACTAGATTCTTCTTACTTACACCAGATATATATGAAAGTGACACAATTATAAGAAAAAAAGGAGATGAGCAAACTTACATTTTTCTGGAAGGTGTAGAAATCAACATAGTATACTTACTATGAATGCTCCATTATTGGAACATAATATAATAGATCCTTATTATATCCTTGGAACATATAATATACACTTATTATTTAAAATAAATCATTGGATTCTCTCTAGTCTCTAACTTAATTTCTGTGGAAATATTTTTATCAGCTTTGATCACTACCCACAAATCTGAGAAGTGATTTGTTATCTTGAATATTAAACTGATACAATTAAAACCTTTTAAAGAGAGAACTCTATAGGTCAATCAGATATCAACCTCTCAAGAGAGATTAACTTTATTAGGGAGTTAACCCTCAACAAAAGATTCCCAAGTCATTTAAATTCAAAAAGCCTTGGATTGATCTAACCTGATTAACAATCCACTTTCGTGGATTTATCGTTGTCCCATCCCAACCTGCATGCTTATATAAACACTCATCATTACTAAAAAAATTTGAGAACTCAGCACTTCCTCAAAATTTTCAGGGCAGCCACTAGTCATAAAGAATAAAATTCAACAGTATGGCCTCCACCCAACTCTAAACTCTGGAAAATGTAAATATAAATACATGGTCTCTTACCAATTTGAATATGTATTCTCAGATTCTGAGTACAGTATGAAACAAAAATTAGTACAGAAATTACTTACTGGGAAAAAAGTATCAGACATGTACTGTTTGGGCCAGAAAACAGTCCTTCAGGTACCCACTAATTAAATAAAAAGCACAATCAAATAGACAGGTGAACAAAAAAAAACAAAAAAAAAAAACAAAACCAAAAAAAAAAAACCACCAAAAAAACCCCAAAACCAACCAAACCACACTCACATTCAAGTATATAAAACCTCTACAGTGTTAGCATATCAGTCTAAGGCTTTTAAAGTTGCAGTTGGTTATCTCAGCCATTTTCACCTTCCTTGACAGTTCTGGGTTTCATGGTAGCATTTGGCTATTTTTTCCCTAAGGTGTTCATTTTCAGACTATCATTTTCTCAATCCCTCCACCTTTCATAATACCAAAAGAAAACCTACTTGGGAAAGTAGCTTTACCTATATATTTATAAATAAATATAGATTTTATATAAACATATACATTTATACCCACACACTCTCTCTTCTCTATCTTAGTACTGTTTTTTCTACATGCAATAGCTTTGCCTACACCTTTTTCTGGAACACCTCCAGTGTTGTTGCTTCAGGAACTCAAACAGCCATGTACGATCAGCTATTTGGATTCCAACCCATCTTTGTATCAACCACATACCAATGCAAAGGGTTACCTAGCAGAAAACAAGCTGGGCTTCCAAATCTGCAAGAACAATTACTTTTTGGTATGTATTTTACGAGCAAAGCATGTAGCAGAAGAAAGAAGGAACTGCTTGCTGAGAAGACATTTTGACCACAAGATGCCAACACTGCTGGAAGATAAAGCCCAAGCCACTTTCTCTTCCTGTAGTTGTCTACGGCAGAAGCTGTCAGTGCATCCTTCAAGATTTACAAAGACATTCTATAGATCTGGCCTAGCTATGCAACTGCTTAAATACTGCAGTAAGATCGCGTATTATTTTGTGGGTCTAAGCAAAGGCTGGCAACTGGTTTGGTTTCATCACTCACACAAAGAATAAAATAACAAACAGCTAAACAAATCTACACACACTGGTGAATGTTTTTCAGGCTAGAATATAAATCATTCCTCAAAATGTTTTAATCCCTTAAAATCACTTAAGAAGTTTAAATCACTTCTTAAAATGTTCAATCACTTCTTAAAATGTTTTATTCTTACTAAAGGCTTGAACTCAAGAAGTGTACAGAAATGTAGAAGTCAAGGACCACCTTAGTACATTAATCTGTTTCAATATGATTATTATCAATTTTAAAAAGAATTTAATTTCCTCCTTAGCTTTGCTTAAAAAATAAGTCATAATAAACCCTAAAGAATGTACAATATTAAATATGGAGTGCATCTATATGACATATACACATTTATGAGAATACTTTCATTCTCTTTCACATCCATATTTGTACCACTACAAGTTTAAGTAAACAACATTAGTGCACATGGTTGCATACATTCCACAAAACAAATCTCTCAGAAGCAAGGTAAAATATATAGAAATAAATAGAAAAAAAACCAAAAAACCACAGCAAAACCAACCAAAAACCAACAAACAAAAAACACAAGGGAAATTTGAACTTGCTTAAATAAAAATGATTCTTATCATAATATTATATTCTCCTGTGTAGGGTACACAAGACAAAAATTACCATTCTCAATATGGTTACTAAAAATAGGAAAATACTATAGTGGTTATATAATTTTTATTTTTTTTTTAAAGTCAAACTTCTTGGAAGACACCTGACCATTCAATTTTATCAAAGTAAGAATAAAAAAACCTAAATTGCTATGTGAAAAAAGTAATACACGGAAAATCATTTGGGCTTTTCTTCTAAGAAAAATACTTCAGCGGGGGAGGAATTGCAATCTGTGTTGCACATCCCAAGGCTTCTACAGGATCATCCAACTTTCTTTCACAGAAGACGTTTCTCACACTTCTTTACAAACTGATTTTCAATGTCTTCCTTCTCCCATCTAATGGAAGGGACTTAGACAAGGAGAGGCAAAAAAACTCTGAGTGGCCTAACAGTTTTTTTGTTTTACTAAAATGGCAGCTAAATAGCATGAAAGAAAAATGGCAACTGTAACTCTTAGGACCCTTCCCCACACCAAGGCTAAGTACTTGCATCTATCATTTTAAAAAGCTCTATCTACTAATTTTAAAATTCTTCCATTCTATGGTTTTCAAGTTGAAAAGTCTTGAAGACAAAACTGACTGGGAGACAGACAAATTTTTGTTGAAACAAGCAAGCAATCTAAATTTTAGTAATGTAATGTGTGAACAGTAGGTTATAGGTGAATACAGAAACATTCAAGTGGGACTAGTTTTTTCCCTTTTTTTCAATATCCATACTGATACAAGCCTGAAGAAACTGTCAAACCCTTAGAAGTACATGGCAAGATAATCACACTTTAAGCAATCAGTTCAACAAACACAAGCAAGTTCAGGCTTGCTCCCAACTTCTGCTAAACCGCATAATAGATTATGATCCTAATAAATATGTAAAAAAAAAAAAAATAAAAAAATTCCAAAGCCAACTACACCAAAATAAAACAATGCAACAGGTCTTACCATGGAGCTGCAAGTAGTGAATTTCATCTTCAATTGACTCCAAACTGACAAGATTAACATAGAAAACATTGTATATTAAGGATCTTTCCAGAAACCTACATAATACAATCAGCATATCAATTGCACAAAAAAAAAAAAATAAACCTAAAAAATATAATGATTGCAACAATTCCAATAGAACTGTTCCCTTTGCCAATACAAGGAAGTTACTAAGCATAGATCAACATAGTGGACAATTAAAAAATAACTTTAATCACATCCTATGTTAAAATGTTTCTTTGTTTGTCTTTTTTTAAAATCAGAACACTTGCCTTCTAGAAAAAGTTTCAGCCACTCTCGTTACCTCGGAGGCAAACCTCATACTGCAAGAAATTCCAGTGGAACAACTTGCAGAGTCGCTGCAGTAAGGAACTGCATGACATGAATAAGCAAACTAAAGGTGGAATTGGAACTTTGGGAAGTTGCTGTGGCAACACTAGGGTGCTGTACCCTTCACTTCGTATTCTCAATCCAGGACATCCTACTGCTCCTTGGACTTTTTTAAAATTTCTGATAAAATTTCCAGCTATACAAGGACAGCAAACTCCAGATCTGTTCATGTCTGACTTCACAAAAACAACTCACAGAGTAAATAAATACACTATAACAAAGCACTGCTCTTTAGCATGACATTTACATACAAATCGTTAAAACAATTGAAGCTACAAAGAAAACAGATAGCAATACACGCCTTATTTCCTACCTGCCTACCAGCTATTTCTAGTCCGAACCCAACTGCAGCCTCTGTCGCTCATTCGGGACGTGCCCGGCACCAGAGCACCGAGCGCTCTCCGGCAGCTCTCCAGCCCCCACTCGGCAGCAGCGCGGAGCTCTGCCGGCGGCACCGGGAGCCGCAGCATCCCGGGAGCGGCCCGGCCCGGCCCGCCTGGGGCTCA
>VZRL01006732.1:132012-413398 GCA_013397895.1 Origma solitaria
GCCCGCGGAGCTCGCTCCGTGCCGCAGGAGGCGCCGCACCTGGGCGCGCCGGGAGCGCCCGCCGCCCTCCGCTCCGCAGCGCAGCGCAGCGCGGGCTGGCCCGGCCGCATATTTCCTGAGCAGTCAGGGGGAAGCCCGCCGGCAGGCTTCGGCTCCGGAGCGCCGAGTGCCCCAGCCATGGCTTCACAGGCGTCCCGTGCTCCCCAGGCGGGGCTGGGCAGGCGGCGAGGCTCCCTCCCTGCCGGGCTGCCCGGCCAGTGAGCAAAGGGCATCCCGGGGCCGCCTCTGCCGCCGCGCCGAGCCGCGCTCGGGGCAAGCGCTCCAGCTGCGAGGAAGCAGGGCAGCCTGCCCACAGCGACACAGCTATGATCACTTGCTTTAAAGAAAAAAAAGAAAAAAAGTTACTAAACTTTCAGTAATTCGTGTAAATTCCCCAGTTCTTGGAACTCGCCTACGTCTGTGAAAAACTCACTCAGCTGAAACTAGCATTTTGTTACACAAAATGGTACTGAAACTCCTTTAATGTAGTGCATCGGTGGGCATACACGTCCTCTTCTTGACGTATCAATTCTAATCCTTTCTAATGAAATCCAAGCAGTTCCAGAAGGTTTACAGTCTTGTAGCTGAAGTCTGAGGTCTGCCACTCACTCTACCGAAGCAAAACAGAAGCAAAGATATACTGAGAAAAAGAAGCCAATAATTAAAGTGCTAATTTAGGCGCAAGTAAACCTGGGTTCCTTTTCCTGCTTCAAAGACTGCTTCCTACGCGCTAAATATAGCCTTGCTAAACAGCCTTACTAGTAGCAGGGCTGTTAAATGTTTAGTACCATGTTGGTGCCATGGTACTAAAATGAGGTGTCAGGATCACAATTTTGAATGCAAACAGCTTTTTCACTATCCAACTAACAGTCAAGACTTCCAGATTAGAAGTTTGCAGTTCAACATTACAGCACCAATTCCACCAGCACCCAAGCACTTCTGAAAATCCGGCTGCAAGTTCTAATTGTTAGATACATAAATACCTGTGTACCCAAAAAATGCAGTTAATTTTACCTCCTAATCCTTTAGGATGCAAGCAAATTTTTGGGTTTGCCTTTCTTTCATAATTTAAAGAAATGAATTGTGCTCTTGCTTGTCTTTTTGTTAATGCTTTTGCTGAGCCTGTCCCAGATGAGGAATTGTCATGCCCAGTTATTTGTAAAGGGACTGATATGTTTCCAAACCAAGTGAGTGCACAGATGTGATTCAGGTGACTATACTAACACCCTTTTTTGTCATAGCCTTTCTGGATTGTAACCTAATGACTCACAGCGTCATCTGATTGCAGATTTGCCTAACATTTCCAGCTAAGCATAGCTTCCTTTCAGAACAGTAAGAATGCCAATGAATACTGATTTAGAAAAGGAATTTTAACCACAGTAACTTAAACTATTTGAAAGATTCAGGCCCTGAAAACAACAAAAGACCATCCTCCTCTGCAACACTTACCACGCCATACAAAAATCCAGTAAACTAGCAGTTTGTGGTGGGCTAGAATTTCTTTCTCCTGCAAGTCTAAGGGTACTGTCATTGATTAATGCCCTTGAGATCTTTTCTCTTCTCTGTCAAGCAATTCCCAAGTCCTTCTATAAAGCCCACTTTTCTTCCTCTTCCAGGGACCCATGTGATTTGCCCATGTCAATGGGCCAGTGGTGGAGATTATAGATGATGGTCGCCTCAGCATTTGTCTCTAAAAAAAGGGTGTCAGAGTCCCACAAGGAAGCCATGGGAAGAGATTGCCCTCAGCACATTTAGAGCTGTGCAGCAGTGGTATCTTCCCTCAGAGCGCAACACGACACTGCACCCTGACACACTCGGTCTTAATCATAGTTTTACTTTCCTATTTTCCTTGACCACAAGACCACAAGAAATGAGATAATTTTTTTTCAGTGGTTTTTTTTGGGAGAGGGCAAGGAATGGGAAAAATAAACATTAAACACATACACAGTTGTGCTTACGTATTTCCATTTGTGTTATGTCCAGAAAAATAACAATATGCACAAGATCATTTTAAGCCGTGTTGTGCTATTAGGGGTTTACGGGCTTTTCTTGACTTTTTGTGTACGTCTAAATGACATTATCAGTACCACAAGAATCCATATGATGTTTTATTCTCTGTTAGAAATAAAGCAGTAAATTTTAATATATGGTGTTTTACTCTTTGCTAGAAATCAAGTCACATCATTTATCGTCTTCTAAGAAAACTCTCAAGTCTGTAATTTATATACAGCATATAGTTCTCTGAGGAGCATGGAATGGCAGCTTTCAAACACTACAATAAAAAAAAAAAACCCTTACAGAAATCTAGCAGGAAATTGCATCTCACCAATCTTTATGTTATTCAGATATGACATAAGGCAGAGTACTATTCTATGACTTGTTGATAAGATTAAATTCTGAAAAACCTGCCGACAGACCTGAAAACTGCAGAGATTTTGTTATCTGATAATTTCCTCTTGGGTTTCTATGTTGCTGTCATGAAAAATTGTTATTAGGCCATTTTTTTAGTAGATCAAGATAAAATTTCAGTCTAGAAATTAATTATAGATAGGAGCTGCATGATTCCTGCTATATTCTCTGAAAGACATTAAGGCTTTTGTATTCTAAAATATATTTAACCATACAACAAGGTCATTATTAGTAAACATGCTAAGAATACCTCCCAGCTCATATTTATCATTACAAAACCTTTTAAAAAACCCTGTTTTCCAGTGTTTGATATTGACCTGATTTATTTTTAACATCAGTTCATAAGAATAACCATGTAAGTCTGTGTTTAAGAAAAGATGGAATAATCTCATGTAATTGCACAGGAACTAATCTTTAGGATATTAATCTACCCCAGATTTCTGCACTCTGTGTGGTTTGTCAGATGTCAGAATAGATGTTTGCCACATTTCTTACCCTTTATTAAGTTTTCAATGCAACTGACACAGACTAGTCAGACATTTTCCCAATTTCAAATATTGTAATTTTTAGATGTGTATATTTTTAAAACTATAGAACTGTTTTACTTGCTGCGTATTTATTCTATTTAAGAACTTCAAATCTAGCTGCGCAAATAGCCAATTGGTAAGATAAAATAGGGGAAACAACTGCTACTCCTTCCTTTATGGATGGCTTAAAGGTAGCTCTGATATTTACGTGGTTTATCAGCTACCTAAAAATGCACAGAAGAATTGAGTTGATTTGTGACCTTTAATGAGATTATTTCTCTTTCTCCTGGAAAAAAAAAAATAAACGACCCACATATTCTCATTGAACACAGTCCAAGGTAGGCAGCAAGGTCTAAGTTCTAAACTTGTTCTTCTGTGGTCTGTTCAGTCTTATTTGCTCCTCTTTTTAAAGCAGAGGTAATAAAATTCATCCACCAGTCTCCTCAAGGTGTTGAGAAGGTTATATATGTTTAGATTTTGGAGCTTATGAAGAGTCATAAGAAATGAAATTTTAGCTAAATCTCAACCAGCAGGTGAATACATAGGCCTCACTATTATTCTTACAGTTTACATTTGATATTATTGTTAATAAAATACCAGGAAACTAACCTTGGAAATTAAATAATGCATTACAATTTTCATAAGCAGAGTTCTATCATGAGGTAGCATATTTCACACAGTGTAAGACAAAATTATACAAAGTTGCAGACTGCATTTAAGAAAAAGCATAATATTTAAGATATCTAGGTTCAGTTTTGGCATTTCCTATCAGCTGTTTATGTGTCCTTGGGATTCCTCTCAGCCACTTTCTCAGTGTATTATAACTCAGTTACTTTTGTATGTCATGCTGGATACCAGCTTCCATTTTTTTTCAGACCTGGAAGCCAGTTTGACCCATAGCCCATATTTGAAAGTAATTAATAGTCTGATTTCCAGGAAGCTTCATAAGATACTTTTCTGTACCATATGATGGATTTTTAGCCTACCATTTTATATGCTATTAATGTAATTCTATACAGGTATGATAACTCAGTGATATTGGCTTTTGCCATCTTTCTTTAATGGCTATAAGTTTGACTTTAATGCAGCCTATGTTTTGTTAAAACTGCTGATGGAGTCATGAAGGAGTCCCTTTAGCTATTTTGATATTGATATATGACTTTTGAAACAAATGTGTAGAAGGGATCCCACAGAGTACTGTTTACTAATTACTTTTACACTGTATTGATGGTTTTTTTTCCTTTACCAGTTCTGGTGACAGTTAAGTCAGAATGAATTTTTGTGGTTTACATATTACATATCACTCTCTACAACTTCTTAAAAGGTGGTTGTAGTGAGGTGGGGGTTGGTCTTTTTATCCAGGCAACAACTGACAGAACAAGAGGACACAGAACAAGAGTCTTAAGTTGCGCCAAGGAAAATATAAGTTGGATATTAGAAAAAAGTTTTTTACAGAAAGAGTGATAAAATATTGGAATGGTCTACCCGGGGAGGTGGTGGAATCACCATCCCTGGACGTGTTTAAAAGGAGATTGGATGTGGCACTCGGTGCCATGGTTTAGTTTAGTTGAGTGTTGGGACATGGGTTGGACTCGATGATCTTGAAGGTCTCTTCCAACATGGTGATTCTGTGATTCTGTGATTCTATATGGCACTCAACTGTACATGCAAAATTCTGTCAAGAAGTTATTAGATTAATTGACATGCTCTTTATTATCATCAAACTACTTATAAACCAATAGTAGAGTTTGCTCTGATTAGCACCTCTCGTATAATGCTGGTGGATGAATCAGAAACACTGAACTTCACTTTCAACACAAGTCTGCAAAGATAGCCATTCACAATACATTCCCTGGGTCAATGTGAGGTTCCAGGAGTTTAAGAAGGCTCTGTCTGCTGCCTTTTGCCCAAGCACACAATACTGGGCACACACTTGCCTGGACTAACCCACTCCGTGTCCAGTCTTGGGCCTGCACCCAAACCTCTGGACAGCCCTCTGGGCTGGTGGTCCCCCACTTTCTTATGTTTTGATACATGTTTGAATATACAGAAACAAGCTGGGAATTTTGTCTGCAGTAGTGCTTTATTGAATTTACAAGCCTGGAAGTGAAAGCAGACAATTTATTCTAGCAATGCAAGAGAGTTAAGTTCTTGCTGCAAATGAAAGGCATCTAACCAAGGAAAAAAAAAAAAAAGGAAAAGAAAAATTAAAAATATCTGGCATCAATGTATCATTCTAGTTGTTGACTAGGGTTTCTCCAAGAAACTATCACTAGAAAATCTAAATCTAGCGGCTTTAATACTTTTTTTTCAGAGGGCCGATGTTCCATGTGGGACCTTATTCTAGTACTTCTGTCTCTCATTTATATTTAAAAGTTTCCAAGTTGCTTTTGAATACAAATGCAGCTTCAAAGCACACAGCATATTCAGGGGATTTTCTTTCTTTGCTATTGCTGTCATTTAGGGGATCTCGTTACCTTGACATAGCTTCCTGTCCTCTTCGAGAATTGTAATGGAGCATTCGTTTACTTGTTTGAAAATAAATTCTTCTGAGGAGCTTTCCTGCACATCAAAGTATTAAATTTTTTCCCATATTCATCTTTTTCACAGTTCATTGAGTTGTAATGAATCACATATCATTAAGGTTTTATGTCCACAGCATTGACTTACTCAAACTCAATGGAAACCACAGATGACACTTTTAAATATGTGATTAGATTTAAAGGTCACCATTTCAGCCACTTCCTTCTCTCATTGCTTGTTGCTTAAGCAAATTTGTCATGGAAAGTAATGAAATATAATAGACATCACAAAACTATTTCTAGAGGAAAAAATTCCATAATACAATCACTGTTGAAACTGCCTGTAGTTAAATGCACTTTCACACTGTTATTTAGGTCTGATGAAACACATTCTCATAGAATCACAGAATTGTAGAATGGCCTGAGTTGGAAGGGACTTCAAAGATCATCTAATCCCAACCCCTTGCCGTGGGTAGGGACACCAGACCAGGTTGCTCAGAGCTCCATCCAAACTGGCCTTGAACATTTTCAGGGATAGTGTTCTCAGTAATAAATTCTCTGGACAACGTGTTCTCTCTCTTCTGTTTTCTCTTTTCCTTACTGCTTTGTGCCCAAACAAAGAAAGCAACTCATGATAGCTGACTCACTTCCCAGAGTTCTGATGTTGTCAAAGGTGCTAAACAGGAGGCTTACTGTATATACAAATATCACTTCAACAGAAAACTTGAAATGAACATACTCCATCTGTCCATGAATAATTTCTTGTGAAGTTACTGTGTTAAGTTAGAAGCTGAGAGGTATCACGTCTTAAAAGTTTTAGTGTATACCTCCCATTTCAAAAACAGTTTCCTTAGTTTTCTGTCTCTTTTCTAAACAACAAAAAACAACCTCAAATATAAAATGCTGTTTAAAGTAGGTAAGCTATATGGGGAGTACTATGTGGTACTGAAACAACCAGTAACCTTAGTTATCTCAGATATTAAAGATGGCATGAGTATTCTGCTTACAATTTTGAATTAGATTGCATTTAAGAAATCTCATTCAAATAGCTTATATTACAAACTCCACTGAACTTGATTATAGGACAACATTCTATATCTAGATAGTTCTTTCTAGCTTTTTCAACTTATTCTATACAGAAAATATCACGCTTCCTTCAAACATTGCTTTGTACCAATTGTATCTCTCCAGAACAAAGAAGGTTTAACTCCAGTATTAAGGACAGCAGTAAAAATGGACTGGGACTTTCTCATTCTGAAAAGAAATACTATCGAGTGAAAACAATACTTTCATGTCATGTTTCTACAGCCTCTCCCTTTCTAAAATTTAATTAAGATTGCAATTAAATAAGTGTTATTTCAATATTGGATAGAAAAGCCTACCATTTTTCTTATATAATTAAACACTAAATTAAAACAACACCAATCATGTTTAATAACTACAAAATACTATTGCTGATCACATGAAAAAGGCATTTTTATTTCATGAGTTAGTTTTTCCTAAAGGTTATAATTAGGTTATTACTTATGCATTTTTCAGTTCAAGCTGGATTTCAGGCAGAGTAAATTTTCAGTGAGATTTCCAAGATTCTTTCCTGTAGACGAATATAAATAGGATAATACAGTATATGTATTTGAGAGTATGAATTGATATTTTTATCTTCTCCTTCATTCTCACTATATTTTGTAGGTCTGTGCTAAAGTAGTAAAGAACAGATTAGATGAGCTAGAAGTTCCACTACCATTCCAAATTTGAAGATACTGACCACCAAAGACAAGAACTCAAAGTCCCAGTCTGCAGTCTCTTTGACAGATGATTATTTGTTCCCATGGAATATTGTTCAAACTGCTTACAAATAATTATCATCAATTAAACTAAAAGAGAACACATAAAGAATATAAGCTGTCTTTTTTAATTTTTCCCCACAACCACAAAGATAGCCAAAGACTGTGGCTATGCAGTTAAAGCAGGCTCAGAAATGAGAAAACCACACTTAGCACCCTGAGCTCATGTTCTATGCATTAGCTCTACCCCAGAACAGCTTGTGCTTTCAACAAAGGTTGCCTCAAAGCTCCACAGAAGGTAAGTTGAATTCAATGGCCAACGGAGCCAATATCACCATGCATTTAAGAGAATATAAGTATAAAGGTGGCCCCATACAGGGGTTTAGCGCAAGTTCAGACTTTCTTCCTCAGCTCTGGGGCTTTGCTTTTCCTAAGGTGAGGGTCTTGGACACTTGATTCATAATTAAGATGGCTTGAAGTCAAGTGCTGTGACTCCATTTAGGGGGAGATAACTTTTTTAAACATGTTATTTCATAGTTACGCATTTCAAAGAGATAATGTCTTTTTTCAAAAAATCCAGCACTGGTCACTGTGATAGAGTGCTAAATGAAGGATTTTCATGACCACATTATATCAATTCTATAGCACAGTGCATCTGTAGCAGTTTCTTAGTTTTTCTCATACTATTATTACTTTCCCATTTGGGCCTTAGAGACAGGATGAAAAATCATTACACGTATTTTCAGATATGAATAGATCAATAAACACACCAAAATGCATTATTGTCACATACTGAACTTTGCATTATATGTAGAGTATATAGACAGAACTTACTGGATCTGCACCATACACTCTAATCTCTTTTCCTGGCAGAACAAAGTCCACTTCCTTTGCTATCAGCTATGCAACACTGCTAAGGTATTCTGAAAAGAACATGTTTATCTGCTAAAGGGCAACAATTTAAATGTATAATTTGATCCCTATTTTTATAAATTTGCTAACTTGCTCCTCCTACACTCAAGACTACTATTTAATATGGATTAAAAAAGGCTCCTTTTTTAAAGGACTTTTCAAATACTTCAAGAATACAGTTAAATGTGAAAGTAACCCAGGAATATTAATTGTTTTAAAAGAAAATCAAACACAGAGCCAATTTTCCAATTTGTTTTTTTCTGCTGATGCAGCCTTGCTAAAGAATAGGATCACTCCCTGGAGAGCCAAATTTCAGTGGAGAACTCAACTTTGAGAATGAGTGCACAGGTCTTTTGTTATTAGTTCTTTCACAAGAAGTAAATAAATAAATAAATAAATAAATAACATCACAAGATCTGAAAAACGCAACCTAGTAACAATTCATCACAATTGGTTTTGTACTTTTATTTCTTACATTTGGTCTCTAATTATATTCATTTTCTTCCTTGTGCATTATTACCTGGGCATTATTATCTACCTGGGCATAGGACCCTACTTTAACAATTGGGTTGCTGGACACCCATATCTCTTTCCTTGTGGGTCTATTATTGTAATAGTGATTAGGTGATGTCCATGGGCAATGGATAACATGACATTTTGTGTCTTCATCCTACAAGAAAGGGCCAGATTCTTTCTCAGTTAAAGGATATATTTCAGGCAGGGATTTCCAATGAGGCTGAGGATCCACAGTGGCTAAGTCTTAGAGTTACTGCTGATCAGATATCCCTGGAGTGGTTTTGTGTGTGTCTCTTTGTGTGCCTGTGTCTTTTTTTCCTCTACTCAGATTTTCTCTAGTAAAAGTTGAAAGAACAAACTGAAAGAACAAACTGGAGAAGTGACTAATACTGTATTTATCAAGTCTGCTTACTCCTAAAGTCTCAACATCCTCTTTGTAACTAGTGTGCTGCACAGTAAGTCATATCAGATAACTAATCCAGGTTGTATTAACTTCACAAAACTACAAATTTTAAGTGTCTCCAGCATTTACTGTATGATATAAATTTTATTGTATCTAAATAACATTTATACTAAATTCTTTATGATATTACCTTGAAAGGACTTCCTCTTTCATGTGTTATTATATTATTATCTTGAATATACTCTATACTATGTATTAATATCAGCAGTCATATATTTTCAGAGAATATACCCTGTAATATGTCTGAATAACTTGTGTTTCCTACTTTCTGTACCCTTCCTGTCTTCCAGTTATATTTTACTAATTTCAGTATCGTATTCTTTTACAATCTGCAGTGTTCAGAAAGCTTCAAAGCATGGCATAGCTAATCACCAGCACTCACCAGGTGAGGCTGACCTGGACCATGAAACGCACAGGGGCATGCAGAGCCCTGAAAGCTCCTACTGCAACTACTGGATCTCTTTGGACAAGAGCTTGCGCCAAGTGAAAACCATGTGATTGCTCCTAAAGACTTTATAGTTGCATTGTCTAGCACCTGTCAGTATGGTACATAAACACAAGCCTTAAATTATAGGACTATTCACTAAAGAGCAAAAAAGATTAAGAAATTCCATTTGCATAATTTAGCACCATTCTTCAACTAAGGAGAAACAGCAAATTGACAGTAAAATATAATAAATACGTTTTTGTATTCCAGCACTGGGACTGAAATTAAAATGGAGTGTAGGATCTATTTTCTTTTACTAAAATAATTGTTTTCCTATATGAGTCACTGAATTTAGAGACCTTCAAATGTTGATCATCATACAGCCTAACTATACATTCTCTTTATGACTGTTGAAGAGTAAAAAAACCTGGAAGAGCCAAGTGTAATTTAAGTGACTATTACTGTCTCCTTTGCTGTCATGTGATCTGACATAGAATCCTATGTTTGAAAATTAAATGTCTCGCAATAGCAGTGCTTGTGTGATAACTGTTTCAGTGAGAATGTAATTGCCTCTACAATAGAGTCTTATATAGACCACTTTATAAGTCTTTATAATTGCATGCCCTTATACCATGTATACCATTAAATTCTTCACATTTTTACAAAAGATTTTTTCTTTTTTTTTCTTGTTTCACTCATATTTACAGAGAAGAACAATATAATTACTTTTTTTATCTTTGTTGACATTGTTTTAACTACCCAGTAAATAATCATTTATCTTCTCCTACTGAATATGTTTCAGACAAATGTATGTTCTAAACTAGGCAATGTCTTCTTTTGAATAGGCACAGATAATTTATACAGACATGTATTAACTGAAGAGGAATTAGATATATAATTTTTCTGACCAAAAAACCCAAACCAAAAGAATTTGCTTATGGCAAATAAAATGAACATAGATCAGTTCTTGACATATCTTATAAAACTGTGATTGCAACAGGGTCTTACAGTAGCTTCCTGTAAGCTCTACAACATTCAATGAGTAACATATTCTGATAACAGTTTCATTTATTATTATCTATTTCACATAAAGTTACTTTTTAAAAATTAGATCTTTTTTTACCTTTATTCAATCTAATGTCTTTTTTCATAACCCACATCTGCACATTGCTACTTGATTGGGTCAGAAGTAATCTAAGGAGACACATATATTGGAGAAGATCTGGAGTTGATTAATTCAGCTCTATTATCATTAGGGGAAAAATATGGATTCACAAGAGGTCAATCAGTGCCCTACTGCACAGTATTTACACATTCATGCATTTTTTCATCTTTTTTTTTTTCTCTTACGCATTCCAAAACTTTTGGGTGGAAAGATGACACTTTTTTTCACTCTCTGTTTGTGAAAGTATACATTCTCTTTGGGCTTCCCTTTTTACCTGGAATAATCTTGGAAAAGTGGAGATAATGAGCCATCAGAAATGGTAAGTAGATTAATGATTCACATACCTTTTTTGTTAGCTGTGTTGTATTTTCAGTGTGATGAAGCAAAATATAGTGAGTCAAAAGTAACTTTCCTTTTGAATTTAAGCTTGCTCCTGCTCATAGATTTTATTAAAGACACTTTCCATCTTTCATTGTTATTTTAACATTTATACAGTGTTTTACATCTTCAAAGCTTTTTGCTGACATTACCTTATTTGTTCTTGCAATGCTTAGATGCAGTTTTCAGTGTGTTTTTACATCTCAATCCTATTTTAATTGCTATTTAAAGTTTCATTCATTATATTTACAATGGGCCATGAAAAGGAATGTTTAGTAGGAAAGCCACAATACCAACAATGTCTGCAGTAAATTTCTTAAATTATAAAATATTTTGGTGTGATACCTCAGATGTAGCCCAGTACTGAACTCTGCTAATGAGGCTTTCAGGCATATCCTCCCCTCTACTGCTGAAACACCCATTTAATTCAAATACATCACCCACACTTCATGGCAGCTTGGGCCTGCCCTACCTATTTGATGTCTGTGAACAACATATAAAATATAGTTGTCAGAAAACAATGTCAAATTACCTGCATCATTTAATATCATATTTCAGTGAAAACACTTCCTATTGTTGGTGAGTATATAATTATGAATATCCAGTTAAGCTTTATTTCACAGACACTGATCATTTTTTAGCCAATGAAGTAAGAAATTGCTTAGATATCCTGAAATTTTAAGTCACTGCTATGTAACTGAGAGGTATAACCTCCCTTAAAGGTGCACGGTGTACATTGGCATCTCCTAGCAATCCTTGCCCGTAGTTACAGAACAGCCACGCCTTTCTGTCACCTAGGAACTTTATAATAGTCAACATCAACTCAGAGTTTCTCAGCTAGAGTTTGGTTTGTGGAATACAGTACTTCTAAAACTTCTATTTAGGATAGAAATGCTAAAGAGTGTAGTAGCCTGAACCAAGGACAACAACTTGTGGAAGTGCTTGAGCAGGGAAAAAAAACCTGTATTAGTGTATTCTGAACATAAAATGGATACGGCTGAAAGTAATATTACACCTGCAGGGAAATCAGGACAAATCCTGGGAAAAATCTGTAACCTGAACTTGCTAGCGAGAGATGCGCTTCTGAAAAGTGACCTGGACAAAGAAGGTATAGAGGAGTATGTGCTTGGACTGATCTCTTTAGCAAAAGAGCTGAGCAGATCTCTCAACCAGCTGCTGGAGAGCATTACAGAAATTACTCAAGACACCTGCCATTTGCTGAGTGCTCTCCATGATAAACACAAGGAATTGACTGGAAGTCCAGGCAAGTATGGAAGGATTTAGCTGTGAGCAGATGGACTGGGTGTATTAGATGCTGAGTTCTGCTGTCTGATGATGCTGGGGAACATTAATTTTCATTTGTTAGTATTTCAGTACTTGGTCATCCATTAGACCAAATTAATTCATATTTCCGCAGTTGTATCACACTGGTTGTGTGTGATACCATGAGATTCAATATGAGACTTGTAATTCTCATTATGTGACCAAAAAAAGTATAAAAGTAAAATTAACTAAACAGAACTATTCAAAGTTTTATGTATACTATACTTTGGTGGGTTCATCTTGGCCAGACACCAGATACTCACCCAGTAACTTACTAAACTCTCCTCAACAGGAAAAGAAAAGAAAATAAGATGGAAAAAATCCTGGGTTGATATAAAGACAGGAAAATCACTTAAAAATTACCATTTTGGGCAAAACAGACGCAACTTAGGGGAAAAAACAATTTAAATTATTGTCAATTTAAATATATTTGGATTGTGAGAAGCAAAGGCAAAAAATTGAAGCAAGACCTTTCCTCCACCCCTTCTTTTTTCCACACTCAAATTGACTCCTTCATTCCCAACTCCTTTACCTCTTCCCTTTCCTGAGGAGCGCAGGGCAATGGTGAATGGGGGCAGCATTCAGTCCATAACAGTTCCCTCCACGCTCCTTCCTGCTCACTCTTTCCACACTCCACTGTGGGTCCTTCCCTTGGTCGGCAGCTCCTGTCAGGAAAACTGGGTTCTCAATAGACTGCAGTTCCTTCAGGGAATATTGACTTTCCCTGGCGTGGGATCCTCCCCAGGCTGCAAGATACCTGCTCCGGTCTGGGCTCCCAAGGGCTGCCCCATGTCTGCAGTATCCCCTCTTCTTTCTTCTCTGACCTTGTTGTTTGCAGGGCTGTTCTCACACTTTTTTCCTCAGTCCTCACTTTTCTCTGGTGTTCTTGTCCTTTCTTAAATATCTTTTCACAGAGTCTTTGTTTCAGGCTCAGCTCTGTCCTGCAGTAGGTGGGCATGAACATATTAACAAACATTTGTCAAAGAAGAGAAAACTAACATTTCTGTCTGACGTCTAACGACATTAAACCTCAAAAGAGGAGTATCCAGCAGCCAAGGGAGGTGATTCTCCTCTCTACTCCACCCTTGTGAGGCCTCACCTGGAATATTGCTTAAAGGTCTGGAGTCCACAGCGCAAGGACATGGACCTGCTGGAACAGGTCCAGAGGAAGGCCATGAAAATGACCACAGGGAATCAGAGCACTGCTCCTAAGACATGAGAGAGTTGGGGTTTTTCAGGCTGGAGAAGGCTCTGGGGATACCTTGTTGCAGTCTTCTAATTCTTAAAAAGAGCTTTTAAAAGAGAGGGAGAGTGACTTTTTTTTTTTGTTGTTTTTTTTTACATGGACACTATCACATATAGTGATAGAACAAGAGGGAAGAGTTTTAAGATAGAAGAAGAGTGGTTTAAATTAGATGTTAGGAAAAAATTCTTTACTCAGAGGGTAATGAGACACAGGAAGCAGGAGAAGAAGGCAGAGAACCTGTGGATGCCCCATTCCTGAAAGTGTTCAAGGCCAGGTTGGATGAAGCTTTGAGCAACCTGCTCTACTAAAAAGTGTCCCTGCCCATGACAGGAAGAAAGGTTGGAAAGAACCTTAAGCATCGTCTCATTCCAACCCAAACCATTCTATCATTCTATGATGATTCTGTGATGCAAAGACTGAGAAAGAAAGAGATTACAGATAGAAATATTAACTATGCTTGTGTTTCCGTGTCTTTGACCTACAGGCTTATAAAGTCTGTAATAATAACAAAACATTTCTGTTTACAAAGCCTCCTTCTAGGCTCCAAGCAAGATAACTTTCCTGTTGACCTCATGGTTTATGTGATTTTTTTTTTCTTTAAATCAGGTTTCCACGAATCATTTATCTTCCAAAAAAGTTATTATTCCTCATCTGACAAATTCCCTTAAAACAGTCAGCAAAGAAGTTTGGAGGCAGTTGCATATAAACTACCTCTGTATTCTAAAGCTGTGTTATCAAACATGAGAAAAAGCTCAGAAAGTAAAGTGTTAGAAAAGTAATGGAGGAGAAGCAAAACACAAGAGAAGCCTTATTTAGAGGCTAACCTTGTAACTGAATGCAAAAAGTGTCTTTCTGTGGCACACAATTGGATAGTGCACAGTTACAAGGCCATTCTTTTTCTCTCCAGTATTAGAAAAGTCACATTTACAGCATAAGAAAATGCCATTGTTTTGCACCCTCTTATCTTCAAATTTGATTTTAGGGAAGTTTAAAGAGCTGTAAAATTTGTTTGGGGATTTTTTTGTCCTGTTTAGAAAATGCAAAATTTAGGGAGGAAATGTAAATTTTGGCAGTTTTGCCTAAGCTTGAACTCTACCTTACAGTGAAACTGGGAAGTGGTCTTTTAAAACCTCTTCTGCAAACAAAGCTCTGTTATTTCCAATCCCTATGTTTTATTTCTCAGCCCAGTTAAACTGTTTAGGATTTCTTCATTATTATGAAACTGTCTCTGGAAAAACAGTAAAATAATATTTTTCTTTAAAATATCAGTGTAAAAATTATTTTAAAAATGTATTTGCTTGCTTTTTTACTTATTTCTTTTTTTTACTCCAATATAGTCAAAATCTAATAACAATTGATTTGAGGACTATGGAAGTATTAGAAAGGAATACTTTTTAGACCAAGTTAAATGAGAAAAAAGCTATTCTGAACTGTACTCTTTGTAGGTTTGAATTAATCACATGTAAATAGAGATGAGAAGCCTATCTAGATCACATAACATCACTCATTGATATGTGATGACATTCTTAATAAAATTATTTTCGAAGTTGACAACCTTGAGATACTGATTTACCTCATATGAAATTGTTAAAAAAGCAGAACGGACATCAAAGGCTTCCTGTAAGACTTGTATCAGCCCTTTCTGTTTTCCTTTCCTTGTGTGTCTCTGTCCATTGAAAGTGGAGAGCACACCATACTGTGTTCTACTATTTTCTTATTTGGACTGACTTTCACTAGATTTAACCTGCAAAACAAAATTGTCCAGGATCTCATGCAGTAAACAGAAATAAGTAAGAAATTTCCCAAGGTTTGCAATATATCTAACTAATGAAGACACAATTCCAGTCACAGAGGTTGAAAGCATAAGGTGAGGGAAGAGCTCTAACTAATACATCTCAAATTCTTGTAGACAATATCTGGAATGATTTCTAAGAAAAGGTATAAGATAAGAAAAATCAGGTATCATAAGAAAATAAGTTAAAGATAAAACCTTACATGAATGGTGCATAGTGATTGTGTGCTGTCTTTCTTCTTCACAATGTGGTTTTAGTTACATGCAAGGGCAACCTTCACCATTCCTATAAGTGGATATTACAAACTGCTGAGTTTCAGTATTATATGTGGACTGGTGGCTTTGTGTTATCATCCATTCTTCATAGCAAAAAGTCAGAGATGCTAAGGTCTGAGTTTAAAATTAGGTCCATGTGTAAGAGCTTTGCTAGAGACCCACACATTATAATCTTAGGATTCTAGGAATATATATGGGTTTAAAGATGTTGCCAAGTTTATTTAAATATTATTTATCAATCCCATGCTTTGGATTGATTGTCATTAAGAATTTAGTTAGTGTTTCATAATCAGAAAGGTGTTAATTAGAGTCGCCACAGTAAAACTTTGACAAATACACAGTTATTTTTAGACAAGTATAAAAATGTACTTGTCTGTATTCAGTTCTTTAGAAATTGATCCCGCCTGAGTAGCAATATAGGCAAAAACATTAAATAGAAGCTGGGAAATACAGTGTGGTTCATGTATTGAATGGACCTATAGGATTAGGTGGAATTCAGTACCTATGTGTATATTTCTCACATTTTTTGTCTATCTTTATTAGCAAAATTTAATTGGTTATTTATTTTTTTCGCCTCAGAGTACAATGGAATTATAGATTATCTGCAGAAAGTGAAGGATTATTTGATAAATGCAGTCTCATACCTTCAAGAGACAGAAAATAAACTTTACGCTGCAAACGGCAGACAAGATGGTGATCCTCAGACCCAGACTGGTCAAAATGCTTCAAGAGAAACAGATGTGCATCATTTGGAAGGAGAAGCAACAGACTCTGTGCAAGCATCTTCCAGTCCCAGGCGGCAACTCCAAAGAACTGCTTCCCTGAACAAGACAGAAAGTCAAAATGTTAATCAAACCCACACAAGTCAAATTAAAACTGTGGGAGAAGTGACATCATTAGCTGTAAATAAATCTGCTCAAGGACAGGATGCTAGCAGAGAATCTCCAATGAAAAAGGAAGATGGTGAACACAAACTACTGATGGTCTCTGTTACAGAGAAAAAAGATTGCAATGGAAAGGATAAACTTCATGGAGGTAGCTTGGTTACTGAAAAGCCTCCAGAACTGGCTTTTCAAGATGCTCTTACAAGCAGTGAGGAAGGCATTCTGTCTGGGACATTGAAAGACATTTGTGACAGAACCATCATGAATTGTTCTGAACAGGAAGAAAAAGAAGTAGTCAGAGACTCTCCAAAAGGGCCAGAAAGTGAAGAGCACAGACTGACAGAGAAAATGGAAGGCAGTAAAATGGAAACAAATTTTAGAATTCACCTAAATACCTTCGCATCTTCAGCACAAACCTATGATCTTACTGCTGTGAATCCTTCTGTGAGTGATTCAGAAGTAAAAAAATCTAGGTACTGGATGAACAAAGAGTAAGCACTTTTTTTTTTTTTTAGAAATAGATATACATAATTATTGCTTATTAATTTATAAACATGTATGGGTGGAGAAACTCAATATACACGTACTGAACAGCTGCTGGCCATGCACATAACAGCAGTTTACAATTTAAACATGCACAATAAAGATCTTTCCCTTTGGTCTAAAGTAAACTCTAAGTTTCTATTTGCATAGTTTTTTATATGCCAGAGAGGGACTGAGTCACAGCCAGTACAGTCAATAATCCCCAGATTGTTGGAAATTACTAGGAAAGGACTCCAATTCATCAGTTTTACAGTAATTTGTAAGCTGTTGTGAAACAGGCTAAACATAAAATTTTTCAGGATTTTCTCATTTATTCAAAACCATATTTTTCTGAATGATGTTCTTTTACTTCACTATAGCACATCATTACACAGAACTATTTAATTAAAAATACAAGACACTACCTCACTCAAAATGCAGAGCTTTTTTTTTCTTTTTCCTAGATTTCTTGTCAAGGAGAGTGGCAAAAATAAGCATGAAATAGTTTGTGTTATTAAAGCCCCTGCAACTGTTCTGGAGAATTTGAAGTGTAATATACTCAATGACACAAGTTCCTTGGTGGTGGATGATTCTGAGGAGCTGGTCAGCAATGTCATCAGTATTGAATGCTGTGATGATGCAAAACTGCTTTTCCCCATCAACATTGCAATCCCATTTACATCATGCTTCAGAGGAAATTATCGGGAGATTATGGTGAAGGTCACTGATGTGAACTTTCAGTCCAACTACTTAACTCCTATTTCCTTGCAAGGATACCAAGGAAACCATAAGGTGGGTAACTGATCAAAGCATCGTAAAAACATCATTTGAGGTTCCCAGCTAAGTCCATCTGGTACATGTAAAGTACATGTAAAGTTGTATTTACATACATACAAGTAAAGTTGTCATTATTAAATCACATTGCCCACAATGTGTGGCTAAACAGAACTTTTCTTCCTACTTTCTCAAGAACTAATTCTATTTGAAAACTAGTATTTAATAATGTTCTTTTTTTCACTTATGATGTCAAGCAAGTTCTTGATCCCACAATACTAATGATTGAGTAATACTTAATGATTTTTGTAAATAAGTGTAATGCGTTTCATTTTTTGATAAAAGCAAAATTTAGGGGGAATTACTACGCCTTTACATCACAGCAAAGTAGAATTTCATGTGCATAAGTCCAAACTCCATATCAAAAGAACACAGAATGGTTCTCTTTTTTTAAATACAAAAGTGTTGCATTGGACCAGATTCATTACCCAATTTACAAGTTCATTTCATTTCACCCCAATCATACACTGTCATATTAATGACATCACCTGATGACTAGAGATCACCAGGCACTTGGGCATGCAGGTGGCCATAATATTCAATTTATTTTCATTTCATACTTTGCTCTATAAAGAATATTGCCTTCTCAAAATGCTTATCCACTATGAAACACAGCTTCCTTTCCCTCCAATACTCTAACCCCATGTTCTCTTTATTCAGGAAAGCTTTGCAGAAGTGGAAATTTATCATCTGGGTGTTTTTTCTGTGTTGTCATGCTTAAAGAAAGAAACATTTACTGTTCCAAAGGTAGGACTCTTACAAAAGCTGAGTGTGGATTCTAGAATCTCATTCTGTTACCTTCCAGAAGCATTCAGTTCTCCAGCACCTATGCAGTTAAAGGTAAGCTTGAAATATGTGATACTTGCTGCTATCTGATCAGTTCTGAAGTGCAAATGCTAATGATGTCAAAGTGTAATCTGTTCCAATATCAGAAGTCTATGAAAAGTGGTTGCAGCTTCACATCCTGTACAAGCAGATTTCCTGTCAGCTTTGTTAAAACCACATGTTAGGGATATCTTAGCTAAAAAGAAGATCTATCTACCTTTGTTTGATATGGTTCAGAAAATATAGTAGCTTTCAATAAAGATGTGTCAACTCAAAACTTTAACTGCTTGGCTCAGTGGTCAGGTTCATGGAACAATTTTTCTCACCTGACCTTCATCCTTGGTGGCAGCAAGTGCAACAAAAGGGTTTATCATGTTTTAGTCTTAGGCTGAGAATAATCTCGATTTTTGTTTCAGTGATAATATGTTTCTCCCTCTCCCCATAAAAATGTTAATTTGAATGTATGGAAAAACTAAAAGTATTAAAAAAAACACAGATTAGAAAAATCTCAGAATTTTTTCAAAATCTGAGGAATCTCAAATCAGGATAAAAAACCCCAAATATTTTAGTCAATAAAATTTCCAGGTTTTGATGACTTCCAAGCATTTTCCTGTGCTTTGTATACAGTGCTGATACTTGGGTAAGGTTGTTCTTGGGTTAAAGAGAGGAGTCTGATTCTTCTGTGATAACCTATCCAACTCCAGAAGATAAACCAATTTGTAAATAAGACCAGGCATGTAATGGAAGATCTATGTATTTGAAAGTTAACTGTACAATATCTTTCCATATTTAGATTCAGCCCATTGAGCCATCATTAGTCTCAGCATTGAAAGCAAGACATGATATGTATCACTCCGTGATATCTACCAGTGCTCTAGTTCATGTCCAGCATCCTTCAGGCCAACCTTTTAAGAGCTCAGTCACTATTACTCTACCCTGTCCTCCAAACCCAGAAAAAAAAAGGCAAGCAGATGAGACAGAACACACAAGAGCCATCGGTGCCACAGTAAAGAGGGTTGCTGCAGCTTACCATCCTCGGTGAGAACCTCATTTCAAATTCACCATTTTTCAAAACATAAAAATCAATTAATTTTAGCATTTTTTGGTTAGTAATTTCTTGTATTTAAAATGTGTTTGTTCCTTAATATAGACTGCAATACTTAGGAGCATTGTTAGAAACACTAGAAACACCCCAAAATTCTCACGCTATAGATTCACCAGAAAAATTAATTCAGTATTTGATGTATATTCTTTAAATATGCTGACCATTTCATTTCTAGCAGGAGTCAGAATGAAGGCTTTGTGAGGTATTTTCAGCAAAAAATATTCAGGCATTTTCAACAAAGTCAAACATTGAACACGAAGGACAGACATGTCTTAAAGCTGCTGTGTTCATAACACACCAAGCTGATTTGAATCTGACTTGAATTTTCTGATCCCTACTTCAAAATGCATGGCACAATGATTTATAGTAGGTCAGTTGTATGCACTAGATAAATAAAGGTCCAGATTTTTCCAAAGTACAAAATTTCAAACACTTAGTTTTCGTCATGTCTTAAAAAAGCATTAAAATATGGGGACTCCTTAAAAAAAAAAAAAAATTAAAAAAAAAAATCTACATTTCACCTCTTTCTGGAGAATTGAAAAATATATCCCTTAATATCATTTACTATACTCTGGCGTATAGTTCCAGCTATAGATTTTAAGCAACATGGGTAAACTAGAAAAAGTCATCAAGGAAAGCAGAAGGGAAAACAGCTACAAATATAACCTCACTCTTTCTGAAGAACTATTTTTTATGTTATTTCTTCCTATAATTACTTGGCTTTCCAGGGCTGTGAGCACTTCTGTGAGAAAAAGTGGGGAGAATCTCAGTGACACTTTGAAATTATTAGGTCATGGAAGCAAAGAAGAAGGGTGGAAGGTGTTTGATGATGTTATCATCCAGAATTCCCAGAATGGGCTTGTATCATTTGAACTAAATGAGCACTTAGAAAGGTAATGCATGAATGACTAAGCAAAATTTTATTTACTGAAATATTTACTTCCATGTTTGCAAATCAGTGGAAATTAGTATTGTTAAAAAATTGCCCATTTTTAAGCATTAACTTGCTATTTCTTCCACTTTAAAGTATAAGATCATTTAGATTTGTGTCTCATAATTACAAAAACTCCCCAACTTTTTCATTTATAGAATGTACACAATGTAGTCCATAGAGAACTTGAAACAGGAAATTCAGATATCAGTCTTAATTGGAAAATGCGATTTAGCTTTCTAACCACAAAATCATAATTTTAAAAAGAAGTTATTAGGCAATATTCTCTTCCTTTCACATAAAATTCATATATATTTGAAATCATACATACATACTCAACATATTCTACACTAGCAAAGAAAGTGAATTTCCACCTTTTTATGTGTTGGAAACAAGGATGAAAAAAGGTAGCAAAAGGTCCCTTGGAGACCAAGCCCCATGTTATTTTTAAGAATCAACTTCTAGCAGTTGATAAAATTACTTAACATAAAGCTATTTAACTTAATTTTCCTTTTTTAATTTATTTTTTTCTTAATACAGCTTTGTGGTCATTCGCCTCTCATTCGTTTTGGAAAACACCTATCTTCTCCTCTTTGCTCAGGCTCTGGAAGAAGCTCTTCGTAGCACAATGGCTAATGTGATATTGTATCAGAAAAGAGAAAACCCATATAAAATAGTAGTTTTGCTGTCTGCATCCAAAGAATTGACCAATGAACTTCAAAATCTCCATGAGGAGGGCTATTTTGGACCCCCAGAACCCACACAGCAGTTCCCACTAAGAGAAGGAGAGCAGATTCATTTTAGATTTAGGGGAAATATTTCTGCTTCAGGTAAGGCAATTTATTCATGCATCTGTATGGACATTATCAATTACTTCAGCTATTAAACAATGCTGTATGGGAACACTGATAGATTGCAGTTAGTCACAGTACATTCAGTTATTTCAGTGTTTTATTTCTTGTCAAAGAAAGGAACATGGAACTTAATGGGAAGCTGCTCCAACTGAAAAGAAAATGGACTACCCAAAAATCTCCTGAGCAACGTGCTCTGTGTGACCCTGCTTTGAGCAGGAGAGGTGGACAAGATGATCTTTAGGGATCTCTTAAAGTGCTGACATTCTGTGAAACCTGGTCCGTCAGAAACACGTGGTATTTTATGAATTATTTCAAAAGGACAGGTTTCTGTCTGCTGTTTTATCTGTGTAAATTCACTTAGGGTGAGCCACAAATCCAGGGCAAAATGTTGCTTGTTGTGAGTTGCACTATGAATTGGGGTGATCAAAGAGAGAGTTATGCCATTTCCATTAGCAGCCTAGAAAATTCCATGCAGTGGCTGCCACCATTCAGAGACTTACTTAAAGGGAAAAGAGATAGGAAGCCTCAGAAAGGTTTTCACCCAAAATTACACATAGTCTATTCTGTCAGTTTTAGTATGAACATATAAACGTGTGTTTGTCCCTCTGAACATTTTGTACATAAACTCTCCCACTGAAAAGTGCATTTACCCTAAAGAAAGGAACATTCTTCAAAAAGAGAAGCCTCCAGCCCCAGAGAAATGCCTGCTCATATACACAAAGGGTAGTGTATATAGATGTATCAAATAAATGGAATTAGAAATCCGAGAAATCCACCTACCTCTCTGCCTCCATTCATTTTGTTTTTATACAAATAACCTGAATAACCAGAAGGTGTATACTGCCCATTCCATTCACAGCATCCTTTTATTTTTATTCTTCTCTGTGTTATGTACACACCTTCTTTTGTGTTCCTTGCTTTTCAACTGTAGCACTGCCTTCACCACTTATTCTTTAAACCAGCTAAGACAGCTAAATACGAGGATATTTCTACTACTGACGCAGGCTCTGATGTTCAATAAAGTAATAATAATGATAAAGGACAACAAACGAACAACCACATCTTATGTGATTACCTTTATTTGACTCATGCTAATGAATTATTTTAGATGCCACACATCTGAATACAGGGTAAAAAAATATATTTTTTAAAATTTTATTGTATGGACTGCAGAGAATGGAGAAGATTTTGGGAAAGTCTACAGACTGATTTTTCATTCACAAAGAAAACCCAGGCTGGAGCTCCAAATTAAAGAAGTGGATGAATTTGGTAACCACAGTTCACCTCATTACAAAGGAACAGCAGTGTTTTATAAAATTACCAGAGAGATGATAACAAAGAAATGGGAACAAACCTTACCATATGATGAATATCGACACCAGTCTCCACTGTGCAAATTAGCATTAACATTACCAAAGGTGGGTTTCTCGCTTGAAAATATTAGAGACATTTCCCTTTTTCCCTTACCATATATTTATTAGAAAAAGGATCTTGGTAGGACTTTTGATTTACAGATGCACACAGGACTACTGATGGAGTTCTGATCCATCATCAATGTACAAACATTCTCTGAATATCTCATGGTTGTAGGGAGGGACTCATATCCAATTATAAACATGGAAAAATTTTTAGCAGAAAATTTTCAGCCATCTACTCTCCCCAGCTGGTATGGCACTGTGAAATTATTACTTAAATTTCAGTTATATCATTCTTGTTTCATTGTCTTGGGAGCACAGAATTGCAAATTGTAGGATCATTAAATGGCTTGTGTAACCTGTCTTCCACCTATCACCTGATCATCCTATTATTCCTGATTAGCCTCTGCAGTACAGCCATGCAGGCAATTATCTTCATCTCTGGTGAGAGCTAGTGCTACATAAATTAATCTTTAATATTCCTGCAATGAAATCTCACTGAAAACTTTTCAAAGGGCCTACGTACCTATACCCTATAACGCACAAAATGCTGCCACTAAAGTACAACTATCAAAGTCATATACATTTTAATATCAAAATATGTTCAGGAACGCTTGGTCTAAATTGCTGGGGACAAACAGAGGCATGTCTCTCTTTTTGAATTTAACTGACTTCACTCTTCTTTAAGCTATCACCTGCTAAGAAGAGTTAATTGCTGACAATTATAAGAGGAGATTTCTTTTAGTGACAAACTCCATATAAAACATATTTTTTCACTTCAAGGACTTAATTTTTCTGAAGGGTTAGCATTCCATGTGCAGTTCACAGAGAGGAAATTACAAACTCTCAAAGTCAATGGGGGTGATTAAAAAAATTATAATTAAAAAAAATTATCTGTAGCACACCCTAGGCGTCAGTTTTCTTCCATCCACCTGACTAGCTTCCATCCCCTTTTTCCACTTTATTTAATCTTAGTGAATAATAAGATTTAAAGGATGGAACTGCATTTGTATTAAACCACAAAGATAAATATCAAGTGTCTTAGATTTTAGGTTGGCATATACAGTCTACTGCGAAACAAATTAGTCCTTAAATGTTGTATTTGGACTTTTCTCAGCAAGTATTTCTGACTTGCCCTTTTCCCCTACTAAATTTAAGGCTGTATTTCCTTTTTTCCGAGGGGCTGAGATCTTGAAGTCTGGTCAGCCTGTACCAGTGTGTGAGAATCTATAATACATGTGGGTACAGACTATCACCCTCAGCCTACGCATTTAAATGGAAATCAAAGGAGACATGGCCATTGCTGGAAAATTAGAGCTAGAGTCAAACTTCAGGAATGGTGATAACCCTTGGCAATATTTACTCTGCATCTTTTTGGGTAGTGGCTTTATTTTCAGCTGAATCAGTTCCAGCACAGAGGACCCAAGTTTAATGTCAAAATGCCTTCTTAGAGGAACAGAATTATTATATCACTTCAGAAAATCAATGTAGAAGCGTCTTGCAAATAATTTTGCTTTTGCTTATTTTAAATATATTTTAAGTGCATTTCAAAGGATTCAAAATCTTCACTAACTACAAATACTATATCCAGAAAGTGATGAAGTGGTTAAAAATATTTGCACATTGAAAACTTTTTCATTATGTTGTATTTTCTGTCTTACACAGAATAAAACACTAATCTGTAGAATGAAGAAGAGCATCAAAAAATTACATCTTCCCTTATGTTGCAAATCATATTAGTGCACAAAATGTTATACTTTTCTACAGCTGGTGAATTGTCCTACTTCTTTTCCTAACTTCTAACCATCCAGTGCAATAATTTAAAACTGGTAATGCCTAAAGTCAATTTTCAATAGTGAAGAAATATTCCTTTATTTAGCTACTTACATTGTTATTTTTTATGAGTTATGAAACCTCAGTGAAGTAACTTATTTGACTTTACTGAATAATTAGTAAATTAAATATGACATACCATATTACTGGTATATAGACACACAAGGCAAGTGAGAATTCTATCCCCCGCACTGGTGGTATTAACAAGATGTTACAGTGTTGTTCACTCTTTTGTTTTTATACCTTCTTCCAGACAAGTAAATCTTGAATTCCATACTGAACAAACTTGGAGAAATTTTATGGACAAAAATTATTTCCTAACTGAAAGACAGGGAAAAAAAAAATTAAAAAAATAGTGATACATTCATCAGAAACTTTTGAATAATTAAGTGAAATGTCTGAAGATCTACAAAATAGTCAGAGTACTAAAGTTGTCTGTGAAGTGTCACGTAATATGATACTGAGCCACTAGAAAATAAACTAGATGATTAGATGTCAGTAAGTGTTTTGTTGCAGTAGAAGTACATATTTAATTTTATACTGACAGATTTTAAATTACCTATTAACGCTCAAAAAAAAAAGTTCCAAAATATTTTTCTTATAATTTCTGAGAATTTTCAGAGCATTCAGCAGTAAATAAAGAGGTAAACAGAACGTTCTAAATTATTAGAGAGCAAAACTGAAAACTAGATTATGCCATCTATCTGTGAGACATTATGAGGCATTCACATCATGACCACACACTGCAGTTCTGGTCACAGAATGCAGAAAGAGGTTTTGGAACAAGAGGAAAGAAAGTAGGTGATCAGAAGTATGGACTGCTTCTAGATAGACGATACATTGATCTCAACACTTCAGGCAGCTTCAGTAAATTGAAATTTTGTATACACTTAAAAATATTAATGAACAAGTTAAAAAGGAATCCTCTTTCACAAGAGATAAAAACAATGATATTTACATGACACAGGTGTAATCAGTGGTAAGAAAGAACATACTTTTTACATTCAGAAACAATCAAATGGTGAACTCATTTTCACAGGCTATTCGGAGCAATTAATATGTGTTTCAGCTAGAAAAGGAATTGAATGGAAGAGAAGCAGAGCTATATGTTAAACATGATAATCCAATTAAATGCCAGAGAAATGAAAATTAAATTCTAATTACTTACCATATTTTATGATGTGTTCTAAAATTATTGAAAGTGATGAAAGCACTGTCAGTAAAAATTAACCTGAGAACTTTAATTCTGTTTTTACTATCCATGATCTGATCAATATATTTCTATCACAGATTTCTTCACATTTAGGTGGACTTTTTAATGAATAAAAGAAAGAAAAAGAATTCATTAAAATTGGACATGAAAATACAGTTAGGAAGAAATGTAGTGCACTAATTATACCAACTACCCTACTCAACTGCAGCTACTATTTACCACTCCATTTAAGTACAGGTCTAGCATTAATGTTTATACAATATGAATCAAGACTGGCACTGTCCACACGTTCAGGTGCATAGGCAGA
This sequence comes from Origma solitaria, assembly GCA_013397895.1. NCBI lineage: Eukaryota > Metazoa > Chordata > Aves > Passeriformes > Acanthizidae > Origma > Origma solitaria. The sequence goes on from VZRL01006732.1 coordinate 158,515, forward strand.
GACTCAAGCAACTGCCCTTCAATTTTACTAGTTTCTGTTATATGTATTCTACTGCAGTAGTAGCAGCAATTGAGCAGCCACAAGTCTTGCAGGGATATGAAAATATAGCAGTCAGTGTTCACATCTGACCTGTTGGTAATGCAGAGTATTTTACAGTATTTCTCACACACAGTGGCTTGCAGGATTCCAGTAGCCACAGTAAGACTCTCATGTCTTAATTGTGCACTACTTGACTTTAAGCTGTAGCATTATTAATGGTCTTCTTACTTGCTCACAGGATGCTGGGGGAGCCTTTCATGGTTTGGGAATAAAATCCCTATGACAGCAGTAAATGCAGGGCAGAAACAGCAAAGACTTTATATTACTCCTACTTTTTGAGTTTATATATATATATATATATAAAGTTTGGTGTAACTATGTAAATGTTTTCATTTTAATATACATGAGTTCACAGTGCTGCCTGAAAGAAAACAAATATTCGCAACAAAATGTTTCTGGGGTATTTTTGAGGGGGGTTTTTTGAGTTTATAGTTAGAAGCATCCGGAATGCCTGATTTTGGTTTGACAAAGATGGAATCATTTTAGAGCAACCATTCTGACTTCCATATTTTCACTCATTTCTGTAAAATTCCCACCTAAATTTCTCTTGGAAAGAAGGCAGTAGCTGTAAGATCATAAGCCATTTTTTAATACATTATCCACTTACAAATATATTTCTGACACTGGTCAAAATAGTGTTTGTTTACTTTATATGCAAACATTCACATCAGTTTTTACATTAAACATGCTATATTTTTACCAAAGTAACATGATCTTCACTAATGATTCCTATTTATGGTGTTTTCATTGCCTCAGCAACAGAATACACTTGTCAACACAAGTCAGATACAGTGCATTTGTTTCTGGTGTCAGCTATGTGTGTGCATATCTAGTTATTTCAGAGATTTTGTACTTATGTGAAACGGGACTAAGGAGTTAAAAGAATAATTTCTCCTTTTCTCTCTGTCCTCTTTGATATGCTACTGGAGTCTGATCGTGTCTGAGAGGTCCATTTCACAGAGCACATCAGTGTTACTGGCTGGGAAGGCTTTACAAAAATAGATTGCTGTAATACATACAGACATTATGAAATTACTATTCCACTGAAGTTTTATGCCTAATGACTGTCTAACAGCAGAATAGCCTGTTATCCCCTGCTTCAGAAAGGCAGTTGCTTAGCTAATTGAAGGGCTTTCCAGACTAGAAAACTGCTTTGACTGCTAAGAGTATTTTACTTAAGCTGTCAACCAGAACAGCAGGACCACATGCCAGTGCAGCTGAACCGTGGGTGAATTTAGCACTTCACCACAGACACTTAATCTTTAAAGGCAATTTAATGTTTTAGATCTAATGCATTGTATATTATTACACTCTTTCTAGACAATACTAATTTTCAATTCTTATAATTTTTATTACTATTTTAACATTAAGTAGCATAAAGTGGTTCAGATTAAAGCCAATGCATGGGTAATTGGGTTCATCTACAATAACTTTGAAAATCTAATACAGACCTTTGAGGTGCTAAATTCTCATTAATGAATGAAAATAAGTTTAAATATAAATGCATAATTAAACAAAGCCAGAGAAAGCTGAGCCTTGGAAGAAAAGCAATGCCCCCTACTGGAAGAGCTTTCTATTTCCTTTATTCTGGGGCTATTTTTAGCCACGTCATTCTGTCTTCAGACTGGGGCACATCCAATGACAGGATTGCTGTAGAAGCATGAGAAACAAGGCAGATTCAGCTCATAGAAGCATAGAATACTTTGGATTGGAAGGGTCCTTTAAAGGTCACCTGTTCCAACCCCCAAGATGTCAAGAGAGGTACAGCACAGGAGGTTTCACACTGTCATGCAGTGCATGATGTGTGCATCCTGGGCACACTGAAATCACCTCCCAAAATGGCTGTGTACAGACCTGATGAAAACTTGGTTAACTCGCAGCAGGTAGCACTTATGATTATATTGACCTTATGGCAGTGCAACTCTGTGCATCTCAGACACTCCAAATATTCAACAATATTTAAAGTCTGTATCATAAAAGTGATTAAGAAAAGCTCCATAATGCTCAGTATATCAGAAAGAAAATTAGAATCATTTTTCCAGTCAGAGTTTCATGCTCTTAATTCACAAATGAAAAACAGAAGATCAGGAATTAAACCTCAGGCAAATCTCATCAGGAGAGCTGTGCATAAACAACCAGGTAATATAACTGAATGTGTGTGACAAAAGTAACATGGGCACTAAAAGAGGATAATTTCACTTTTAAACAAAAAAATCTGAATTTTACTTCATACAAACTAATCTCTTTTTGTGTTCAGTGCTTATGTAAGTAATTTATTATTCTGCATATAGTGGGAAACAACACTAAAGCCCACAAGAATTTGATTTTTCTCAGTCATAGGAAAAAAAGGACTAAGTATTTTTTCTTTCTCTCCAATGTTTGGAGGAAGAAAGAGGAAGAACTTTGTACTTTCTACTAGAACTTATCTTCTGAGTTTTGATGATTTTTTGTGATGTATCGTTAAAAGTTGAACTATGCAAAATGAGTGACTATAGCTACAAACATAGTATGATTACCTGACCTAACAACTGCTACTGCATACCTAAAAATTGTTCTTTTGCAAAGAACAAAGTTAATGTAATACTCAAAATTAGAATCTGTAGCCTCTACAAAGTTCTATACAAATCTTTTGTACATTTTCTATACACCCAGTTTCTGTACATCAGTAATGGCAGAGTGCTGTTAATCAAACATTGTAAAAATTACATTATATTTTTAATCAGAGATAATAAACATCCATTTGATGGATAGAATTTTTATTAATTTGTTTTAATAGCTATATACCAATTTATATCTGTTGATGGTGCTAATTGGTGTTCAATAATGACAAAAATCTTCTATGTAAGTAGAACAAATTTTAAATGCTAAGATTTAAATCCCCAATGAATTTACTGCAATCCACTCCCATATCAAGTCTCACCTCTTACTCATTTAGTCATATCTTTTTCCTCAATGCATTTTCTTTAATAGCATGAAAAATTGATCAACCGTCCACGAAGCACAAAAAGAATTTTTTCTGATCCATCAGGTAAGAAAACAGCCATTAAGTTAATGTCAATATAAATAACATAAATAACAGCTATACTTGTCATTTGTTTTTTAAATGCCAAGGTTTTTTTGAGCTGTAACTGACACTTTAAAATACTATATTCAGGAAGGAAATAGTTAATTTGTTTAAAGATAGTCAAAGAAAAAAATCTGTTTACCAGGAAATGCAGGAGCTCTTTTAAGATAATGTCGTGGTGGAATGCTTGAGCAACACATAATTTACTGTGTAAGGAAATTCAGTCTGTAATGGAAAGCTCCAGTATAACTGATGTATCTGTTATACTAAATACTAAAACCCTTTTATTTTACTGCTAGCTTTCCTCATTCAGTCCCAATAACTATGGATCTTTGCTGAAGTTGCTATTGACTAAATTCATATCGCAATGCAGTTACCAAAAATGGCATTGGAAATGAGATGGGATGATATTTCCACCAAAGCAAGAAACAAACCCTCTTTAGTCAGGGAGGTTACCCACTGAGACTCCAGCTTTAGAAAGCTTTAAAAAAAAATTTAAAAAAAAAAAAAAAGGAAGATTTATTCTTACTTCACTAATTTTTGCCCTTCAGAGGCCCTATGGGACAACTTGCTGTTTTGGCTTGCAGAAGAGCTTGCAGAAGATAATACATCATTGTTTGCTTTATGTTTACCTGTTCGACGGAGCATATTTCAGCTTGTTAGGCTGAAGTGCCCTGATAATTTAACACAACAGATCTATGAGCTGCTTTGCTGTTGGAAAAAGACCCTTCCAAGGTCGGCTGATAAACAGCAGCTCCTGTCTCGCTATTTGCAGAAGAGTGGCAGAAGTGATCTTTCAGAAGAACTTCGTTTAAAGTGGCAAAATAAGGTGTTCACTTGACAGAATCACTGGCAACTAACAGCCCAATTTCTCTTCTTTTGTGTTGAAAGGTATGAATATTTCTGTGATACTTCTGGATGAACAAGTGACAGGGATATCAGTCAGGATAAGACCATTTATTTGTTATTTTGCAACCTCTTTACTAAAGCAAAGTATAATAGCCATGTCCTTGCTTGATAAAAGTGAACGTTTCTTCTATGAAAAAGTGAGATACTGAAAATATAGGTATGAAGAATTATGATCTGCATAGTTTTCTAAGGACTTTAACTGTTTGCACATGCCGTACTCAGTCAACACAATATTTCTACAGAGCTTAAGCATTAGAAATTATTCATTATATCAAAATCATATGAATCGTTCTACAATATATGAATTACTCTATGTCCAGTACTAATAGCTACCAAATTCTTCAGATTAAAGCATAATGCACTGACAGAGGTAACTTCTTCTTACTTTCAGATTTGTTAGTAATTAATTCTGCTTTTATATTGTCCGAGAATGTTTTTCATCCTTGTGAATGTCATAGAAGATTTCAGTGTTATCACATGTGAATATGTAATATGTTTCCTGAATTTATGAGATTTTTTGCCTCACTTTTAACTGTCATTGTAATGGAGTCTTTTAGGTTATCATCAAATTTGGAAAAAGAACTATTTCTTCATAAAAAAATTTAAATGTATGGCTTTGACGTTTTGTTTGTTATACTAAGTACTTGTATTGAAGGTACAGATAGTAAACCACATTATTTGTGCTATCCCTTAGTCATGTTTTCAATCTCTAAAAATTCAGTTCTTTCCAAAATACTAAGTAAGAGTAACCTAATTTTTAAGTCAGAGGAAGAGCAAGGCTGTTGTTCTATAAATGTGTTTCTACTGAAATAATATTTAATTTACCATCTTCTGTTATTGGCTTCTATATTGCAATCCACCTGATACAACACCAAAAATTTGTCAAAACATTAAACTGATTTCTGTTACAGGTAAAAAGTAGCTGGCAAGAGTCAGTGAAAAGCAATTCTGAGAGCGAGCTGACTCCTTGGTACTTACACATTTTGTGATTACACAGGCTGTCACATCTGTGTGATTTCCCTGCTGCTTTGACAATGTGCAACAGATGCCTCTTTCTTCAAGTCCACCTGTTCACAACTAATTACTGTTTTTCTTCTAGATTCGATGCACCAATTATTTTCTTTTTTCACCTCTCCTTTAATGATATAATATAAACTCTAAATATTCATCTCAATCAAAATGTTATTGATCTAAATTTTATCTATTTTTAGGCTATTTACAAACCCTGTATGTCTTGCTGACAAATCTTTTTGGTGATACATAGTTACTCTGTGTATTTTATTGATAGAGGTCATATATTTGCAACATTTCCAAATTGCTACTATAAATAGTAAAATTGCATGGTAAAAGGAAATATAAATAGGAATTAGTTTCATTCAACTAGTCACTAATGTCTCATCCTTTGTTGTTATCAGTTTTTAGATGTAAGACAAATATATGAGTAATTTAACTCCTTCTCTGTGAATGAAACATACGAACCATTCTTTTCCTTTTTTTTTTAAATAAAGAGGGTTTTTTAAAATTCTGAAATTACTTCTTATTAGAGGAAAAAATTATCACACTTTTCCCAATGCCTAACAAATTTTGACATCAGAGGTTTGTCATCAGTGCCTTCTCTTAAGGACTGAATATTCACTCGCAAGCTCACCAGATATTGTCAATATATATGTATATTATGATCATGATTCAGTGTATGATGGCATGACAAACAATACTGGAAATATTGCAAAAAATTTGACTTCATTTTTCCACCGAAATTAAAACTGTTTGATACAACTCCAACATTCTGCCACAAGATGGCATCCGCATCTAACAAAAATGTAATGCCTGTATTTCCCATGTTATGAAAAATACATGCGTATAACGCTGCTAAAAAGTAAAAGCCATCTGTAAAGACCTGGACACTCCACACAGTATCGGACACTGAAACAGGCTGTCCAGAGAGGTTGTGGATGCAGCATTCCTGGAGGTGTTCAGGGCCAGGATGGAGCCATGAGCAACCTGGTCTGATGAAAGCCATTCCTGCCTATGGATGGGGGGTTGGAAAGAGATGATCTTTAGGGTCCCTTTGAACACAAACCATTCTATTACTATATGGCAATACCATTAGGGCAAGGCAGCAAGAACTGGGGCATTTCAGTGGCATTTATAGAAAGGGAAAGTTGCATTCAGCTTCCTCTTCCCAGGAATTGGAGAGTATTTTCTACATTAATTTAACTGTAAAGCTGTATGAAATTTGCCATGTTAAAATCTAATTTTTAGTAATAAAAAGCATTAACCAAGTGAAAAATAAAAATATCTTGTATTAAAAGTTGCAAAAATTACTAATAAAGTATATTAAAATATTAACAATTGCAAATGTACTACCTGATGTTCTTCTCCTCTGAGTAATGCCTTAAGTCTCCTGGGTATTTTTCTCTGCTTGCAGTAACGTTCACTTGCGGTTTGAAACTAGTAACTTGTCTTGCTCTGGCCCAGCAAAGCTGAGCTGGTTGGTGATGTATTTTTCCTCTTTTCTTCTCCCTCCTTATCTCTCCCTCCTCATCTCTCCCATCAGTTCTGCCTTGTGCTGGGGTTTTCCTACCTAGCTGTTCTGTGTAACCTTCACAGCTTTCATTCCCGCTTTTCTGATATTTCATCCCCTGAAAAAATGGCTAGCATTGACCACACACTTTCCCAGCTCACACAAACATTTTGACAGAAAAACCTATTTATAATGCAGACTTTAATAAAATAATTATGTAAACAGCATATGCAAACCAAATATTCTGGTATCTTTCCATATTGTCTCTTTTGCTGTACCAGATATGCACAGAAGAACTCTCCTAATCTAAGTCTCACTGACCTCAGGGACTCATGGAAGGAGGAGGGAAGGGGGGTGTGGGATGTGGGTGTTTCCCTTCATCTTAGGTCTCAGTCTACGAGCATATATACAGAAATGGGTTTGATTCCATTTTTTTGGTCAGATAAGAGGTTCTTCCCCCTCTGAAGTTCATCGGCTGTAAATAAGACCTCCAAACAAGATTGGTTTCAGACTAATATGTGGCCTTCTATATAACTGAATGACATCATCAGCAGCAAGACCCTAAAATATAGCTCTCTATGGCTGAAATAAATTAAGATCAAGCTGTAGTAAGATCCAAAGATACCTTTTCCAGAAGAGAGTACTAGTGGGATGTCAAACGAGACGGTTCTCCAACCTTATGGCAGGAAGAATACCTGATCACTCTCCTACTTTCTGAATAGCAAATGTCAGTCACAGGCTGATGAAGTGGAAATTCAGCTATTGAAGTGGAAAGTACAATTTCTTAACTAGTATCGACACTGTTCTTTGTTTTTCAGGCAATCAGATACTGTCTCTCAAATGAAAGGGCTTTCTTAATGAGACTTAAACTTACTGAACTGAACACAAAACGTGGAAAAGAATGACAATTACATGGGAAAAATCTACATCTGTGCTATGTGTTTTTACTAACTATAAAAAATACGGAGGATCAAAAGCAATATCTGAGCATTAAGGTTTAGAATGTGTGTGTTTTCTATCCCTGAAGAAAGGTGAAGCTGTGTATTTCTGCTAAACAGTGAAGGCAACTGAACAAAAAAGGAGCTAAGATAGGAAGCCAGTTGCTCATAAAGAAATCACCTAGACAACTATAATTTGGCTAACTGAAGACAGAAGCCAATTATTTAAATATCGAACAGTTATTCAAATAAAAAAGGAAGAAACACAAATACTGCTTTGTGCCATTGTTACAGGATGGATTGCCAACTGCATCTGAGATGATGAGGTTCAAAGGCGTAAAGCAGACTTTGCATATTCAACATCTAAAACACAAATTCTCTACTTAGTGAAACAGGGCTCAATGAGCAGGATCAGTAAACAGATTTATAAAACAGATCTTTAATTAAAAAAACTGAAGATGGTATTTAGTCAATTCCATCCAAGCCCCTTTCAAAAATTAGTTGTTTTTTTCATTAGATAGCCTTAGTACTGTTTACACAGAGCTCTCTGTAGTGAAGTTGTCTTCAAGCACGAAAGTCTCAACATAAAAGCTTCTCCCGAGTGAATTGGGAGCTTGCATGCATGCAGAGCAGTTTGGTGGGAGAGCCTGAGTAAAGGCTCCTTCCAGCTTTTCTCAACAGTTCATTTCAGCGAGCAGGTTTTAAGTGCCGTGAGATAAGCCCCTGAGAAGGAAGGGGCACTCAGGAAAGTGGCATAAAAAAGCTCAGTTGAAATCACTCCTTCCTTTCCATAACACCTCTGCACTTTACCTGAAGACACAACAAAAAGTCCTTGGGCATCTCCAATACAATTAGAAAAACTGTCACCCAAAGAAACACAATACTTGCAATTCCTCTTGTTCTAAGCAGCAATGGGGTGTGAATACATGTCTCAATATCAGCTGGGTGCCTGCCTGTCCCAAGGCTCCTTCAGAGTCTTGTTTTTCATGAAGATGCTAGAATATTCTCTCTAATAACTCTAGTTACCATTAATTATGCAATAAGTATTGATACATCAGTAGAAAGCAGGTCTATGCATGATGGTCTGAAAATGTACTTAGAAGGTTTCCTAATTATTTTAGATAAGGTAGATATTTGGAAAAGCACAGACACACCTATTTCAGCTGATCTGAAGCTGAGTTGAATCATATACAGAATGAATGTTATGGACTTGAAAAAAATGCGAAAAGTTTCCTTGTGCATAGACATGTTTCTTTCCTCAGAAAAGCAGAATGATTAATATGGTTAAACTGAGGATCTTTACTAGATAAATCCTAAAACAGAATGTGCAATTTTAAGATTGATTCCTCATAATGTATTTCACCTTCTCCCAGGAAACACTCAATAGTTTTTCCCAGTCATCACAACAATAAAAAACTTTTTGATTAAAAAAAATTAAAAGGCTCCCATTTTTAACACAGACTGATCTGAAAACAACTTTCTCATGCACTATTAGAGATGAGCAAAAGACTTATTATGGATTAGTAATCTACTGTAATATTGTAATAAATCATAGTAAAGTTCACAAGAATAGAAAAGCAGAATTCATGTTACATCCTTTCCCACTGAACAATGAAAATGTCATAAACGTAAGAAAAATTATTCTATAATCCAGTATGCAAGTGTAAGACATTGTTCTTATCTCTAGTCTGTGTGAAAGACAAGACTTCATCATCATCATTGTAACCCTATTCCTAGTCTTCCAAAAAAACCTCATATGCTTTTGAACTCTTTATGATATATATGAATTCTTTATTTCACAATGGGTATATCCCCTTGACAGATTTTTCAAAGCATTATATGAGGTCTTACATGTCTACATCTTACTCTTTTTTTTTTTCCTTTGAACACCTACCACACCATTGTTCCTATTAGGATCTTTCATGCTGTAGTTTCCCAAATGGAAAAAACCAGTTCCTCTTCAACTTGCTATTATACTTGAAACTCCACACATAACCTTTACCATCATTGTATTCTATTTAGAAGTCCAGCTTTGATAGCATGACTTCCAGAAATGTTATCACCCTTTTTAATTTTGGCCTTTTGTCAGATTATGGCCAGGGCAGACTAATTATTTATCAAAAACTGAAAGAGCTTAATAGAACTGGAAGTATTCCAGCCAGGATTATTATTACTGCATGACAGTTTCACACTGCAAGTGCCAATTCAGCCAGGAGATATCGCAGAAGAGCTTCTACAGAGCTACTTTTTTTCCTGTATTTTCAGATCTAAAATCAATATGTAAAAAGTCATTTCACAAAGACAAGGAAAGAGAAACTCCTGAAAGACTGCATTATTTACCTGTCTCTTAGAGTTACCCAATTTTAGAGTATTTTGAGGTGATGTAAATCATATAAGATGCAGATATTATGCAATAAGAAATAGGAATATTTCTTTCTATTAACACTAGTATTTTGTTAAAATCAATGTCCATGCCTAAAGAATTAAGGAAAGGAACAAAAAAATTTGAAGTAATAAAAAAAGGCTTGAAGGAATAAAAAAAGTTTGAAGTGACAGAGAATTAAATGTGTAAAATTTTGGAGTATTCTATTTCTAGAAAGAAAGAGGAATTTATTTTAAAGTGAAGAAAATTATAACGAAATCAGAAGACCTGAACCAAATCAATTCTTCCAAAGATTTTAAGAAATTAGCAAACGTAATTGAGGTAAACGAATAATTACTAAGAGAGCAAATTTTGTTCTTTTTGTTCTCTAAATTTCTCTTATGAAGTTTTAATGAAATGTCATTTTTCATAGAAAATAAGATGCTACAAAAATCTGGGGATTTACTGAGAATGTTTGGAAAAAAAATTAAGCTGATATAATAACTGATTTTGCAGTACTTATAAAAATAAATTCAAATGGAGAACACTTTAGCTCATCTCTGTTTACAGATAGAGAAAGTCCTAAAAGTCTAGATTTTTGTCAGGCTGGAGGTAAAACAGTGAAAGCATCCTGCTTTATTTTTTTTAAACTACATGAACAATTTCCAAAATGTTTCAGAGGCAAAAGTAACCAAAACATGTGCATAAAGCTGCGCAGCTTAGAACTAAAGAAGGAAGACAAGGTAAAACTACATTAACTCAGCATGCAAAGTCAACAAAGCTGCTGTGGGTTTACTCAACCATTTCTACTCGATTTATTTTGCCCTTAGGCCTTGCTTGGGAGTCTTTTTAATTCGTTCATTACATACTGTGTAAGTACTGAGACTTTTAATCAGAAACTTCACATTTTTCTCATCATTGCCATTCAAATATAAATAAAATCCCAATAAGTGCTCAGAAAATATCTCTAAGAGGGACAGCAAACTGTCATTGCCAGTCTAGAAGAGGTTGGGGAGACGTCCTCTGCAGCATGCTGCACAGTTCTGCTCATGGATCTTCAAACAGAGTGAACTTTTAAAGAACCAGATCTTTGCTGAGCCCTTCTGCAGAGATGGCATAAGTAAAAGAGCAGGGAACAGGAGAAAGGTTCTTCAAAAGAAACTAAAAAATACTTTGTCTAACCTGAAAAAAAAAGAAAAAAGAAAGAAAAATTTATAAAGTTATTTTCAATTAAATAAATACTGTACTGGTTGCAGAGCATAAACAGATATAGATGGGGAATTAGAAGTACTTCCCTAGCTATCACAATCTTCCAGCAGGACTAAAAGGAGTAAATACTACAAGCATTTTAAAATGCAGTTTTCAAAGTTCATGAAAGGTTTTAGAAGAGCAGTCTTCAACAGTGGAGAACTGAAGTCACAAGGAGAGGCATCCTTTGTACATTTTTGCGTTCCTAGATTATACAGACTGATATAAACCAGACAGGAATTATCAGCATATCCTTTATACAAATTGCTCAATCCACCTCCTCTTGCAAGCAGGTTCCTGCCACTCCTTGTCACATTACACACTGCGTGCATGGACAGACACACGTACACACACCTAAACCTGACAGGCAACAGCCCCAGTTCTTGTCTTAAAAAGGTATAAAATCAACCTGATTTGTGGTTTCCTGGCTCACAATAAGCTGCTGTCAAATCTTTGTCTCTTTTCTTCTTCCATGACTGGTAACCATGGATACCCAAGGCAATAAAGTTCACTGATCCACAATGCTGTAATTCTGGGTGTGTTTATTGTAACTGATTTTGTTATGGAACCCCCAGAAGATAAAACTAGTAATTCAGGGTGAAATGGAAATTAGCTACTAGTTAAAATTTTGTTTGTGTTTTAATAAAAAAATGCATGCTTTGTTGAACAGCATAATTACTTTCCCTGAATAATTTATGACAGCCAGTCTGTCCCATTGAAATGTTCATATTAATTTTAATGAGCTTTTCAAAGCTCTTCTAGCCATTTTATGTTGAATAGATTTAGCTGGGGTAATATTTAAACCCATTGCTCCTTTTAACCAATATAAAAATCTGTTTTATACAAAATATCATTTTTATTTTTAATTTATAGAATAGCATCTATAGTTCATTTAAACAGTAGTAAAACTATGATTCTTTATAATACAGATTATATTTCCATATCAATTTTAAAGTTTACTTCTGCAGGAAAAAAAAACGCAACTTGGAAACAAAATAGATTTTTAACTAATTGGACTGGGGGCATGAGTGTTTCAATTACAAGTGTTTGGATGCAGTGTTTGCATTCACATTAGTGTTTTTTTCCATAGTTTATATTTACAGCAGCTATAAATTTTCCACTTTGTTCTGAACAGACTGCAACTTATCTGATGTACGTGTTTTGGTTGCTTCCCACTGTGTAGCTGTTTATGCTTCCATTCAATAATTTTCTACTTTTAACTGCTTTTCATGACTAAAATTAATTTGAACTATTGTTCCACAAATAGTATATAAGTTGATAATATACACAACATCATTCTAATTTCACCTTTTCTTTGAATGCCTTCTTCACAGCATTCCTGATGAGCCTCTTGGAACATCAATATTTACCTGAAAAATGTTTTTCTATCTCTACTTAGCCATGTCAGGACCAAGGCCAAACTCGGGGTAAAAGATTGAAAAGCTCTGTAAGAACTAAGTTTGTGTAGAAATGTAAGGAGCAGGGAAAAAAATGCTACATCAAAAGGAAAAGGAACATGCATCTGTTAGATGAACAAGTTCGGATTAGATTGACACAGTCCTTTTACATGAAGATTGGTCCATTTCTGTCAATTATTTCTGAACCACAGAAACATTTTAACAACTTATTTGTATATTCATCATTCTGATCAGGAATGGAAGCAATCTTCTTCAAAAGCCCATAAAACTCCTTAGATATTTCTATATGGCTTGGGTGAGGTAAATTTCCATGAAAAACACCCTAATAAGAAAAGGCCAAGGATATAATTTCTTTCCTATTTTATCTATAAGAAATTATTTCAAAATCCTTTATCTTCAGTAGTCTCAGAACTGCACTCTTAAAATCTGATGCCAAATTTTGTAGACAGTGACCTCTTGCTTATTCTTCTACTGCTAGAGTTTTCAGGTTTTTTTAAACTCAACGCATAAATTTGTGATGTTAGCCCTTGATGATAATAAGTTAGTATGTCTGAGATGTGAGGACTCATTCAGTAAACAGATATTCTGTTACCTAAAAATAGATGAATGAGCAAGAATTCTATTCAAAAATTAGGTTCTATACAATATTAGACTGAAAATCTTAGATATAAAAAATATAAAAAATATAAAATNTTTAAGTATAAGGAACGAATACATTTTTAGATTAATTAATATTGGAAAGTGCTTGCATGATTGATTAACATTGCTTCAGTTTTAAAAGGTTTTTTACAGGCATAAAAATTAGAAGTGGAAAAAAATTCAGATCTTTCTATGGTAGTGGTCCAGTGTTACGCTCAGCAGTAGAATATGTTCAATAAGGGGAGATTCCTTAGAAAAAGATAAGACTTATCTTAAGAAGAAGAAGATAAGACCCATGGGAAAATAATCTAGAAATATCTGTGGTGGAGGGAGGACAGAATGTAAGTACAGTACCATACACTGTAATCCCCAGTAGCCGCAAGGATGGTTGTTGTTAGAGTACAAACCATAAGCATTTGAGTTTTAAATTACTTAAATTTTATGTAATGGTGGAAATATCTCTCATAACTTCCTCCCACATGTGCTAAAATTCAGCCACTGTACGCTATGAAACAGGAGAGAACCTCTTAGTGACATCAAATAAAATGCTTGTTCCTTGAGAGATAATTTATTTCAGTCTTCCAGATGCTTGGGAAAAGAGAGAATACATGTAACAGACAAAAATGCCTTGAGAACATACTTTCATGAGATGCTTCAATTATGGTTATGCAATTATAATGGTTTTAAAATTTAAAACAATAATTATAATATGCCACAGAATAAAAACTATTTATTTTTCCTCTTTTCCGTGATACCACTAGAGTGCAACAAGGAATTTAAAAATGTTTTGTCTCCACCGGCCTCTAAGTCCACCCATGGGCTACAAGAGTTTCTTATTATAAAAAGAAATACAAGAGAAAAAAAACATAGATGTACAATAAGTCACCATACAATTGTATGGTACAGAAGGAGGAGAATTTGTCTTGCATGAGAATTTTAAACAGAAATGCCAAAAAAAACCCCAAAAAACCAAAACAAACGAACAAACAAAAAAAACCCAACAAAAAACAAAAAAAATAGTTTGCCTCTTCTCTAAAAAACTTGTTTAGCACGTAACTTCTAAGACATAAAGGCTCAAGGGAAATCTTCCAAATGAGCTTGTAAATCAAAGTAGAAGTCTTATTCTTTAAATTTTTATACTTCTAATATATTTTGTAGCATGCTGAATTACAATTCTGAGTTACTTTTTGTGCTGCTAATTAATGCTGTTGGAGCTTCAAAATCTGTTGCAGTCCTTCTTTTACTATACTCAAAATTATGGTGGGACTGCAGCCAACTTCATTTTTTGCAAATTTTTACATTTGCAATTTAACCAGCAGTATTTGAAACTCAAATTCTACAAAACCTCTTTAATTCTCACTAGATGGCTAAAATTACAACAACCCTAAAACTGTAGAACCAGAGAGCAGTTTTGTGATTTACCTTTAAAGGGGAGCAAAACAAACCCCACTATGATCTGAGAAGGCTGAGATTTAGACAATCTGGAATCTCACTTTCCAGTGCACTGAAGACACCTTGTACTTGGAGAGCAAGTGTTCATTTCTGATCACTCTTTTTGCATCCAAGCATCATGTTCGCGGAGTGACAATGCTCTGGAGTGCGATCTCAGTCTGTAACAATAACCGGGAACCTGTGCAAACTCCATGTGCCTGGAATAGCCCCATGGAATCATATTTATTTGCAATCTCACTATGTTTCTTAGAAACTAGAAAAATTTAGTGTCTGAAGAGCTAAACCAGGATTTTTATTTCTTTTATATACTATGCACTACATATAGTAAGGGGAGGGGGGTTAGGGCAGATATTTTTTGTTGAGGGGAAGATGAGAAAAAATGGTGGAAAAAAACCCAATAAACTCTAACAACCACAACAAACTGACACAGACTATAGTGTAGCTCCACAAGCCTAAGATGTCCACATAAATGTGAACATCATCCAGAGTTATATTAGGGTGAAATGAAATAGCCTAGAGCATGGTTAGGCCATGCTTCAGAGCATAAGCTGTACCACAAACATCTTTGCTTTAGGAAAATATATCCTCACAGCCTGCCATAGCAATTCTTTCCTGGAAAAATGAATTGTGGCCCCTGTCAAATCAGACCTAGGGACAATGGTCCTATGCTGCATGTCTGATATTTCTGAGTTTTAAAAAAAAAGCCAACTTAACAAATCTAAAGACTTAAACACTTGAAAAACAAAGCTCAACTACATTTATTTGCTCTATCCTCTTACAAAACCTGGAAAATATCATTCAATTAAATATTTGCCTTAGGGAAGTAGGATAGCACTCATGGAATATACTGACGGTGAGTATTAGCAAGAGTATTTCCAGCAGATGGAGGGAAGTGATCCTGCCCTTCTACTCACCCCTGGTGAGACACATCTGCAGTGCTGTGTCCAGTTCTGGGCCCCTCAGTACAAAAGACACATGGAGTTCATGGAGCAGTTCCGGCAGAGGTCAGTGAAGATAATTAAGGGACTGAAGCATTTCTCTTATGGGGAAAGGGCAAGAGAGATGGGCGTGTTTAGCCTGGAGAAGAGATGAATGAGAGACGACCTCATGAATGTCTGTCAATATCTGCAGGGAGGGTGCCAGGAGGATGGATCCAGGCTCTGCTCTGTGGTGCCAAGCAACAGGACAAGAGGTAATGGGCAGAAACTGATGCACTGGAAGTTCCATTTGAATATGAGGAGAACTTTACTGTTCAGGTGACTGAGCACTGGAACAGATTGGCCAGAGAGGTTGTGGAATCTCCCTCACTGGAGGTATTTTAAACCATCTGGACACAATCCTGTGTCACATGCTCTTAGGATGACCCTGCTTGAGCAGAGGGACCGGATAAGATGACTCACTGTGATCTCTTCCAGCCATATCCATTCTGTGATTCTAAGATCTGCCATGCCATCAGAAGTGTCCACAGCATCTGCAATGAACAATTCTTTTCTTTCCTGAACATTTTGTCTGCATTGCACTTCACAGAACTGGTACAGAAATGACAGTATGGTTTTGCACACCATGATTGCATAATACTGGATATATTTTAAAAGAGCAGAGTCAAGGATGACAGTAAAACCCTAGCTTTGTTATCCTCTGGTTTGAATGCTTGTCATGGGATAAGTATTCCATATAAAAAATATCTGGAATTAAAGAAAGTGGAGCAAGGAACTTCCACTACAGACAGTTAATGAAAAGCTAGACAGTGAGTTAATATTTAGGAAGGCTCAGATAAAGATGGGAGTCACTGGGAATAAACAGACAGCCTGAGGGCTAATAATCAACTTGGAGAAAATCCTTAAGGCAAGAAGGAAACTAAAGGAGCATAAATATAATTTAAGATGACAAAAAAAAATGGAATCTGACAGGGAACAAGAGGAAAAAACAATCAAGGATCAAATTCTATTAAGGACTGTAATACATAATAAAGAATACACTCTAAAAATAGTACAGGACACCAAGACAGAAAAGGTTATAAGCATGACATCAGAATTAAAAAATTACCTTAGAAAAGATATGACATAATTCAATGCACAAGTTTTACATCTGTGGAAACAAAAAAGTGCAAAATTCTAAGAATGGGGGGATTAGCATAAAAATTTAAATATGTATATATATATATATGTACATATATATTTTTTGCTATTTTAATTTTTGAGCCTTGAAAGGAAGGCTTTTAAATTTCAAATCTTATCTAGAGTGAGCAGTTCTACTGAGTTTTTATTCTGAACTCAGAAAAGTCTTCTCTTGAGAGAAATGAACAAAGCAGTTAGGTTAATAAGTTTTCTTGTTCATGCAGACAAGGACCTGCTTTATGGAAAATGCCATGGGCCTCTTTTGCCTCTTTCTGATGGTAACAACGACTTTAGGCTTATTTTACATATCTTCAAATTCTGTTGTTCAAGATAGTCTCAAAAGCTGCCTGAAAGCCCCATTTAAACATAGATGTTTATATGGCAGACAGTTCTAAACCAGTCATCATATGACATTGTCGTAGATTACAAATGCTGTTCTTCTGAAGCAAATTCCTTCTTCCTGGAATTCTCTTTTTGAAAACAGAGCATCTTTCCTGAAAACTGCAGTGAGAAACATTTCTCTGTATGGCAGACCCATCCATGTACAATATCTCTTCCTGCATTGTTGCTCATAACTTCCCATCACTGCTTTTTAAACCAAAGCTCATTTCTGAAGAACTGATTACCCATAATCTCTGGTATAAATAGAAAAACTCTTTGAACATGCCTAATCTCCCAACACTATCCCAGTTACTCTGGGTACCACAGTTGGCATTGGAAAATATTCACTGAGCACCTCCACCTTCTGATACTTCTAACGAGTGATATGCTAAAATCCCTACTTCTGCACGTATTAAAATTTAACATTATTATTGACATACAGATGTTTTTCCATGGCATGATGCCGTCACTTTGCCAGCTCAACGTGTTTTGAACTTCAGTTGAATTTAAAAAAATTCGTGAACCACCATGACTCCTCAGCAATTGTCTTGCGTCTGTATAGAATGTTCAAACACTTGGTACGGGAATGGATCCTCCCTGTATACCAAATTCTGCTTCTCCACTCAAAGGATGTTCAAGGTACATAGGAAGGATCATTAAAGATGGTTCAAGGTTAGTCAGTTCAGCTTCAGTTACTTCAGTTCAGCTTGAGCTGAAGTAATGGATTTTAACAGCCATTGCAAAAATTCAATAAATATTTTCTTTGTTCCTAACCATCAATTTCCCTTTAGAACTTTTGCAGCGAAAAAATATGAAAAATAACCTCTTAATCACTAAATAGCTCATTTTTCTCTACAAAGCATTTTAGCAGGCATAGATTTCATTATTTTCCCTTTTGGTAGCATCCCAGATTGATGTGCTGTTCCGGATGAAGAATTTAGAAAGATTAACACCCCTCCCTACCATCTTCTAAAAACAACTAAATGAAAAATAAAAACTTTCAAAATAATATTTGAGAGAATTTAGAACCACTCAGTTATCAGATAGGGTCTTTTGGATCATGTACCTACCTGATATCAATCACTGCGCTCCAAGAGTAGCTAAGGATCTAACTCACAATTTTTCTTTGTAATATGCTTTACATTTTGTTTCCTGCATATAATTAGAGGTCTTTTTCATCCACAACCACACAGGAGTCCAGCCTTTATATGCAAGGAACTTAGCCACCGACTTAATTTCCTGTCACACTAAACCACTAAAAATCATGGAAGAATAACACTAAAACATGAATATATGTCATTCTCTGTTCAAAATCATTAAACATCATTATCTTTGAGCACTCGCATATTTTTCACCTTCACTCAAGCTCCTATTCACACATATTTTAGATTTCACTGGCATATAGAATGCAGAAGAAAGCTCTTACTCAATGAATAGAAGGTGGTACAAAACATAATACGTATTTCTTGCACATAAAAATCCAGCAAATCATTCCCTGAGTAGCAGTACCAAAAAGCACCCAACCCAAACCTACTTGTTTTCTTCATTTGGGAAAATAATTATCATTCTAAAAATACTGTCTTGGCCATGATCATCACAGGACAGAAGCATGGATGCCCTTCATTGTTTTAATCACATACTTAAAACCTATCTCAGAATAAAAGATCAGTTTTCAAGAGAATCTTCCAAAGGAAAGAAACTACTTAGAAAAGGATATTAAATATTCACTGCTCTTAAAATGAAACATTTTAAGCCAAGTTATTGTTCAGAAAAAAGAAACAAGTGTTCCAGAACAGCAGCAAAGATCCTGATGACATACGTTCAACTAAATTCAGACACATTTTTCAAAAATTTAGGGGACATCAACCTATAGGCTCAGTATTAAGTGTTTTACATCAATTTAAGCCTTTCAGGCCTTGTTGTGCTGGTTTTGGCTGAAGCGGAGTTCATTTTCTTCACTGTCACTAGAATAGGCTGTGTTTTGTATTTGTGTTGAACAGTGTTGAAAATATAGAGATTTTGTTTTTTCCTGTGGTGCTTGCACATCATCAAGGCCTTTCCTGTTTCTCCTACTGCTACGCTGGTGAGGAGGCTGGGGGTGGATGGGAAGTTGGGGACAACAGAGCCAAGACAATCGATCCCATCTGACCAAGGGGATATTCCATACCATATGGAGTCACGCTCAGCTGTAGACCTGCGGGCGGAAGAAGGGAGGGTGTGACATTCAGAGTGATGGTGTTTGCCTTTCCAAGTCCCCATCATACATGATGGAGTGTTGCTTTCCTGGGGATAGCTAAACACTGGCTTACCCATGGGAAGCAGTGAATGAATTCCTTGGTTTGCTTTGCTGTGTGCAGAACTTTTGCTTTCCTTATTAAATGATATTTCACTCAGCCCACAAGTTTTCTCACTCTTACCCTTATGATTCTCACCCCCATCTCACCAGGGGGGAGTGAGTGAGCAACTGCGTGGGGCTTAGTTTCCAGCTGGGCTTAAACCACGACACATGTATAAAATCCAAAACCACTTAGGGCAAGAGATGCATTAGATCCAGTCTTTTAAATAGAGTCTCTGAACTTTCCAAAGACTTTCATTTATCCTATAGATGCTGATTTTCCAGCACTGTGTGTTCAAAGGCTTCTTATAATTAAAAATGCTATGACTTCATTAATTAAAATTAATGAAGGGACGTGATAAAAAAAGAACAATTGATCATATTGCATTCTTAAAATAAAATCATAGCAAAACAAAATCAGAAGAAGAATTAATTCACTTGGATATCTGTTCTTCAGATACCTGAGGACATAGGCTATTGCAAACTATTTTACTAATTGCAAATAAAATAATACAGTTGTAGGAACAAATAAATCTCTGAGAGTACATAGAGGATAAAAATGTCTAGTTGACTTTGATCTTTAATTTATGAATTTGTTCTTCATTGTGTTATTTACACAGGAGTGCCTTTGATATTCTGAATGCCAGAAATAGATGTCTACTTACAAAAAGATACAGAAAAATAATTCCCTCTCTTCTGTAGGTGTGGTAGCATAAATGATTCTTGGTTTTAAACACATAGCAGTATACCAGACTATATTCTGGGGACAAAACCTATCAGGGTTCTGACACTTTGTTGACAACTAAAATAAAATTTTCAAAGTATGTTCTAACTAGTGAATGCGTAAAGATATTAAATGATGTATGGACTCTATTACTAAAAGTTTAATAAACCTTAAATTCTTAGGAAAATATAGGAAAGGCTAAGTAATCAAGACTCCTTCCATCCCTCTTTGTCTCCATACCACCCCTGTTTTAAGGCCAGTTGCTTTTTCTGGGAGGTTCATCTAAAAACATTCATGAAGGGTCAGTTTGAGTTTTAGTCCTTGTGGGACTTTCATAGGCTTCTTTTGTTCTTTATGTAACATGTGCCCGCATAAAATACATAAAATAAAGTCACTGATTCTTTCAGATTGAAACTTCCAACAGAAAAACATAGAGAATGCTCAGGAATGAAATAAAATGCCTTGAATGTCTTCCTTTGCTAGGAAAAAGTGTTTAATGTACTGAAATCTTACAAGAGTATTTTTGAATATGAAAAACCCCAAGTTTCTAGGGAAATGACAACTCAGACCAAAATACGTCTGAACCTTCTGGTCAAATCTTTCGCCAAATAAAACATAAGGCAGTGTATTATTCAGTTCACTATTATGTTCACACTAGTATATGATTTTAGTGAATAGGATGAATAGGTATTTAAGCACGTATCTGGATTATTAAGTGGAAAAAACCCACCTTGCATTACCAGGGGAAATAATCTAAGTGTCATCAGTCGAAGGTCTTATGTTGACAGTATTAAAAAGATTGTTGTAATTGTGTAAAACCTGATATGGGATTCAAGAAATAAGTAAATAAAGGAGGATAATGTAATTACTTCTAATCAACAGGGGTACATAGAAAATTGATCTTGTCAAATTACATTGGTATCATTTTTATGAAATTATAAATGCAGTTGATAAAAGTTATCAAGGCACATACTAATGGGTTTAACAACTGAGGAACATACATCTCAAGTCTCAACATGCTATGCAAATAGGGAATATCACCAATGGCTATTTTTCTTCCATCACATTTTTTCTGGACTGATTTTACATGTATTTGTATTTTCATAGAGCTGAGGACGAAAATAATTCAGTCAGTGTTGATAAATTTGGTTTCATTAAGCGATCAAGGAAAGCAGGCTCAATCAATGAAGGAAAAATTCAATATGGTAATATCTGCATTTATGAGCAGAAGATGTAGACCCTTCTTACAGTATGAAAGAAATACTTTGATATGTAGTGATAAAACAAAAGGTAAAGTTTTTTAACTGAAAGAGGCAGGTTTAATTAGATGTTAGGAAGAAGTTCTTTACTGTGAGGGTGGTGACGCACTGGAACAGGTTACCCAGAGAAGCTGCGGATGCCACACCCCTGAAAGTGCTCAAGGCCAGGTTGGATGGGCCTTTGAGTAACCTGGTCTAGTGGAAGGTGCCACCCATGGCAGGGGATTGGAACAAGATGATCTTTAATGTCCCTTCCAAGCCAAACTTTTCATGCTTCTATGACTTTCTAGACAGGACTTAGATAAAGAGACACAGCTCAGTCTCTTTTCCTTTGCAATCAGCCTGAATATCTGAATATTTCCCCAGAGATCTCAATGCATGGTAACCAGGGGCAGTTCACAGGAACACACGTGGCCCCAAGTCCCAGTGATAACAGAGGGGGATGCAATAGTGACTGTCAAGGAAAAGAGGTGACACACAAGTGTAGCGGGGCAGATCCATGGGGCTGAGAGGTTGGCAATGTAGAATTGCAGTGCTCCTGCGTCCCAAGGGAGAAGCTGCTATAGTACTAAGCTGGGATCAAAGCCCTAATTCTAAGTTCCAGTTATAAGGACCATGGATGAAAGAAGCGCTAACATAATTAGTCAAAACAGTAAAAGACAGCAAATGTGTTATGAAAAAAACCATCAAAACCTCAAGAAGATCTGTCTGTTTATTTTAAAGGAGGGAAATGAATCGAGCAGCCAGAACAGTGCTTGTAGAGCTCTTAAGTTTAATTCACTACAGGTGAACACAGAAATTCAGAGAAAGAAATAAAACCCCACATCTTTGCAAGTGTAGATGACTAACCATTGGGAGGTGGGAGGACACTGCAGGTCAGTATCTTTGTGGGCTGTGAATGCTACATATCCACAGAAAACTCTGGCTTAACTTCAAGCTATTTTACCTGAAGGAATATGTTCTGTAATACTAATTCCAACATTATATAGAAAGTCAGGAAGCCACAGTTTCTTCTGGCTAGAAGTCTTTTGAGTAAAAAAGAGTATTTTTGTCAGCTAAAGAAATACCTTGCATTATATGTAGTTTTTTAGTTATATTTTTTCATATTCTAAAACAGAAAATGTCTTCTATCCCAGTTCACTTATGTGAAATCATCCCAATCCAGATTGTCAGAACCTACTTTAACCTTTAGGCAAACCTTTCTTGTAAAAAAAATATTTTCTTAACTGTTTCTGCAACACAATCTAAATGTATGCTTT
The DNA here is from genome assembly GCA_013397895.1 of Origma solitaria. NCBI lineage: Eukaryota > Metazoa > Chordata > Aves > Passeriformes > Acanthizidae > Origma > Origma solitaria. The sequence goes on from VZRL01006732.1 coordinate 181,243, forward strand.
TAGACTACATAAAGTGTGTTTACTTCATCATATCATCTGGACTCAACATGATTACAGACTTTCCAAGTTCTTGGGAATAGTCAGCTATAAAAAGATAGTTTTTTTCTGTGTCTTATTTTTTCTGTGTATGTTGTAAAGCTGTTGTAGAGAAATAACCTAGAAACTTAGAGGGTTTTTTGGTGTATTTTCAGGTTACAAAGTAAGGCCAGATCCTAGGAGGGAAATGGCTCACTACTAATCAGAAATGGAATTGTAAAGAATTTTTTCAGTATTTTGTTTTCTATTTTATATAGTTAACCTCAACTGACTTTGAAAGGGAATAAAACTTCCGGAAGGAAACAGGACTGGAAGTAACCTTCTGAAAATGTGGCATGAATTCTGTTGACTGCAACCACTCCTACAGGGCTGAAACCACTCTAGAAAAGAGATAATTTGCACTTCTGCACCCACATCTGTATTTTGGAGGAACTGGAGATGGAAAAGTTATGGAAATTCACTTTTGGAAGGAAGGGGATGTTAATTTTCTATTGTAGAAGAGACAGCTTTAAAATTCTTTGCAAAAATACTGTTTCCTTTTTAAAGGGAAGAAACAGTTTCGTAGATCATTCTCTCTGCATGGCTGAATTTTACTTCCCCTTTCTGTTTCACCACAGCTCAGACCCTAGAATGGAGCACAGCTAGAAGCATATTTTTCTCTGTAATGGCACTTCCCAGTGACTCCTCCTCCTGCGTGAGATGTCCTTGAGGATGTCCACCAGCTGTAACCACAAATACAACCTGGGAAATATTTTTAAGAGGATGTAGGCAAATACGCTTTTTTATAAAAATACTTTGCTTTTCCATAAACCATTCGAATTATTGTATGTGAATTAGAAAATATAGTCACAACACAAGGCAATACGTGGAGTGGAAGACCACAACACTGAAAGGCGAATGTATTACCATAGGATTTGTGGAATTTTCCAGACATATGAATACTACAGAAACAACTTTATCAAAGGCATGATAATATGTTGAAGGTAAACTTATTGCCTGGCTGATGTTGAGCCATGAGTTGATAGAATTGAAACTGTGCAACTTCTACAACTTTGGGAGAGGTTCTGCAATATATCCCAAGAATAAGTTTGCAGTAGTGAGCTACTCTGTTAATATTATTGTAGTTAGTGTAATATAAATACTAAAGGGACTGGAGTAAAACAAGTTTCAAGTTTGCTTGGAAAGCACAGTTTGCTTATTATGAAACACTATAACATGATTTCAGAACAGTGAAAGGCTTTTCTGAATATGACAAGGACCCCTCTGACCCTACACTTTCCCCCAGAGATGCACACACAAGGAGCAGTGCTGAAAGGGCAGGACTGTGTCAGCCAGGGCAGCCCTCAGCCCCTCTCATCACAGATGCTGTCAGTGACAGGGAAAGGGCAAGGTCCAGCAGGGACACCAAGCTGGCGAGTCAGGATCTGGATCAGCAGGACACAGGCACAGCCCAGATGCAGCACAGCTCAGGCAGGGTTCAACCACGAGAGCCCCAGCAGGCTGAAGGGGAGGAGGAGGAACCCCCAGGCCAGGCTCCCTGGCAGAGCTGCCCAGCACACACGGCAAGGACGTGCTGCTCGCTCTGCCAACGCCTTCAGCTGTGCTGCTCCTGAGCTGGCCCTGAGCCCAGGCAGCTCAAGCCCCAAGAAGGTCAGGGCAAAATCCAGGCTCTGACACAAATCTCCTAAAGTGACTCATGACTTAGTACAATGTTTTCTTAGGCTTTTCAAAGGGCTGAGCAGCTCTCCTGTCTTCTTGCAGTCTGCACCTTAGGCGGCTTGCCCAATTAAGGATTGCATGGGAATTGCAGCATGCAGCCATACCTGTTTCGTGTGTGCAGTTTTCACTAATTTTCTTTACTTCTACCTTTTTTATCGTATTTTTTGAGCAGCAGTGTGTTTCTGATGTTGTGAGACTGATGACAAGATTCTAAGATACTGGATGTTTAGGACCCCACACACGAGGCTGAATTTACATATCAGCTGTCATTTGATTGTCGTCAAAAGTCCTGGTTTAGAAAGCATTGCCATTAACATCTGGGATCTGAATGTGGGATGTAATATTGAATAGTTACAGTTGGGACCAATACCACCATTTTTCATTAAGATTTTCTTAGGTCTATTCATTATAAGAGCTCATCTTCTCTGCTGCCAAGCTTTAAATGTAAGTGTGAGCTGATATTTTGCAGATTTCTGCTGCTGACAAGTCATATTCGAAGGTATTCTATGTTTTTATTTGAGAGAGGTCTTGTTATTGCAAAAATAAATGTAATTTCGAGGAATGAAATGTAGACAGTAAAAGAAATTCTGATGATCTTTTCTTTGAAGTCTGGAATAACTATTCTTGAAGGAGGGAACTCAAATGTTTGGCATTCTGTCTTGGACATAAAAAGTAAATTTCTGTTCCAACAAAAATGGCAATGTGGTATGAAATTCCAAGTGGTACAAAATATGTAAGAAAAGAAATTACAAGGGGAAACACATGTGGTTAACTGGCAGCTGGAACCAATGTTTAAACCTGCAGCCAGCCCACGAGCAAGTTCAAGCCACCCAGATTAGCTGGGTGTACTTCGGTGTGAGCAAGATGTTTCCTGCTTTTACTTAGTGGTTCTTAGCCGATAAAGTAATGCTTGAAGAGCACAATGATGAGCACCAACACAGTGAGACAAGCTGTCAAAGTTATTTGCTAGAAGGAATAGACTGAAGCCTAGACTGGAGTTTTTCTGGCGATGAAGTAAACTTTCTTGTTGCAGTATTAGGTATGGAGGATCCCCTATGAGGTGGAAGTTTGAAAAGAAAGTCAACAATAACTGTGTTAGAGGCAGGTATTGAATAATGCATGGCAAATAAAGCATGAGCTCATGGGCTGCAGAATGATTAATCCGAACTATAGAATAGCTCTTTGGTAAGAGATAACTGAACAATGAACAAGTGTACTGGAAAAATCGCTATCATTATTTTAAAACAATATTGTAATGCACACTTTCAATGCTGGCTTGTGCTTAATGCTGGAACTTGACAATTTTGGCAAGGCTTTACTTAGCAACTTCTAACTGTTTAATGCAAATGTTATTTGAACAACACGAAGAACACTTTATTCTAGCTTTTTTCTAGCTCTTGTAGTTGCTTCAATTAAGTTAATTAAAGAGGAAAAGAGGAACTGAAACATTCAGTCAATTTTTTGTCACATTTGTGTTTAACAGGCAGCTCAGCTGTTGACAGCCTGTTGACTCAGGTTCAAAAAGTCTAACATTACTGAAGGCAGAAGGTCTCATTGTTGAGGCAGAATAATGCCAAACAGGTTATGCTCAAATACAATAATTATAAAATTAGAAGGAATTAAAAGATTAAGATCCAGATAAGGCACTAACAAGCGCCAGACAAATTCCTTCTCTTTTTGCCTGGATATTACAAGGCACTGATGTGCACGTCATGGACAACAAACAGGAGGAGCTAGAAGCCACTACACTGCTAGAAAGATATGACCTTGTTGCCATTACTGACATTTGGTGGGAACAATCCCACGGTTGGAGTGTGACTATCAATGGCTTCAGATGGTTCAGAAGAGAGGACGGAGAGGTGGAGGGATTGCCCTTCTACATCAGGGGATGGATTGAGTGTGAAGAGTTGTCTCCGAAGAACAGGTCAAAAGCCCACGGGTAAGAGTCAGAGAACAAGGCAACAAAGGGAACATAACAGTTATGGGTACTCCAGGCCGCCTGAAGAAGGAGAACCTATTGATGAAGACTTTTTGCTCCCGCTACAGGTGGCATCTCGCTCACAGGCTCTTGTCTTGATGGGGGACTCCAACCACCCCGACATCTGCTGGGAAAGCAGCCCAGTGAGCTGTAGGCAATCCAGGACAGTCCTGGAATGCATGGGGGATAACTTCCTGAGCCAGGTAATACACAGCCCTACCAGAGGGGTCTGCTGGTCACCAACACAAGTGAGCTAATCGGAGATGTCAAGACTGGAGGCAGCCTGGGATGCAGCAATCACTCATTGATGGAGTTTGCAGTCTGAGGGATATGGTTGAGAGAAGGAGTAAAGTCCCAATCATGAACTTCAGGAAAGCAAACTTCCAGCTCTTCGAGGAGATAGTGAATAGGATCCTGTGGGAGACTGCCCTCAGTGACAAAGGAGCAGAAAAGAGCTGGCAAATCTTCCAGAGAATCTTCCACGAAGTGCAAGACCTGGCAATCCCAGGAGCAAGAAATAGAGCAAGGAAGACCAAGAGACCAACATAACTGAATAGCCAACTGCTGGTCAGACTAAAGGGAAAGAAGCATTCAAATGCACAGGTAGTGGAAACAAGGACAAGTAATGTGCACCGTTGTTAAGTCCCAAGTTTCTGGGCGAGTTTAAGGGGAAAATAATTATGTTCACTTTGGTGGTGAGCAAGAGAAGCATCAAAATTCTCAGGAGATTTAATAAAAACGTTCTACTTGCAAACTTTAGAACATTAAGGTAAAATAAGGTATTTGGCAAATTTAGAAACAACATCCAGTTCAAAGTAAGTAACTTCATAAACTTTACCCTAAAAAAACTTAGAATTAGCCAACTTCAAGCTATCCAGCCACATCAAGGCACTTACTAAGGTATTGACTGGAAGTTTTTTTGTCTGGTTTACAATATATTTTGATAAGTTAGGAGAAGAAAGAGAGAGAGAGAAAGAAAAAAGGAGAGAAAGATGTATGCCTAAAATCCAGCATGGCCTCACCTGCTTGTAAATCCAAGGCAGTGGGATGCATCAGCATCACACCAGTGCCACTGCTTTTTATCTTCTCTGGTCTCCCAGAGCCCTCCCCCACATGCACACTTGCACTTTAATGTACCTCAGGGGTCCACGAGGCCATCCGGACCCATTTTGGGCTGTCAGGGGGCCACATGGCTCAGCAGCCTCTCCAGGAGCAGACCACAGACTCCAGGGGAAGGGTGTGGAGCAGTGCACTGTCCCACCTATGCAGAGCTTGTCCTGCCCCTTCCCCCACACACACATTTTCTACCTAGTTGTTTTGGGCCAGTGTGTCATTCCTCTGGTCTCCTATAGCCAGCAGACCAGAAAGCCAATCCTATCTTGGGCCAGTCGATTCTGCCCCTCTACAACAGCGATTACAATTAAACTACCTATACATCCATATTTGTCAATATATATTTTTTGATTTTTGAAAGATCTTTGTGATGCTCTTGTCTAATATTCACATTTGAAAAAGAATTGCATATAAATTCTCCAAACAGTACCCCAGGGAAGAATTCTTGCAGAAGTGTTCAGACTGTTCTATATAGCAGCCAAAATCTGCAAGAGGAATAGCACAGAGAAGTAAAAGTGCCCTACAACAAAAGAATTTAAATACATTTATTTGAAACTTTTCAAAGGTCTTTTCTTTCAACTGGTTAACCATGTTCCTTTAAAGTTGCTGGAAATCATGCTGAAGATGATGTGATACAGAGGGACAGAGAAGCATAGAACCCCAGACTGATCTACTAGTACCTTGAGCTTCAAACCTACATGTGTACCAGCTGCCTGAACCACATACATAGATGGAGGATTTTTCCTAGGAGAAGAACAAACATGATATTTTATTCTCTAGACTATTTCTAACTCTAATCTCATAACAGAGCAACATATAACAGCACCCCTCTAAGGGTCTAAACAAGCATCTGCTATGCTCTACGAACAAACAGTACACAGATGCTGGAAATCATCTGGGAAGCATGATTCAGAGTTAATAAACTAAAATAGAAATCTGCCCATAGGGAAAAATAGAAAATGTGCTTTCTTTTTCTCCAGAGAAACCTCCTAGAAACTCAAGGTATTTCTGATGCCTGTCTCAAGGCTATCAGTTTCTTTAAGTTCTATTCAAAGAGAGGAAATAGACTTTATCTGAAAACTGTTATTGGAAAGCCACAATTGTTACCTGCACTAGAAAATATCCAATAGATAGTTGTCTCATTGTCTAGGAAAACTGCTAGCCTAATGAAAAAGGTAGCTAATTATCATACTTTGTCCCTGAAAAGTAACATGGATCTGTTACATATAGAAATCTTGAGACTTATAATTTTTGGCTATTTTGTTGTTTTTTCAACAGCTAGAACCTAAATACCATCTTCTTTTTGTACCCAACCAAACTGCCTTTTTAAAGAGGACATAGCTTCTCCGGACTTTGATGTATTTCCCAACCTGCAAGGATTTTCATGGATATCCTCTAAGTGCATTAAAGATACTTCACCCATTCTCAAAGCATCCTGCAGTAAATGTCATCAGGCCTAGACTGTTTAAGACTGCCTTAATTAGATTTTTCCTGGCATTGCTAAATGCTTCACCTGACTGAAATATCCAAGTTTTCTTTTTTGCAGCTGTGTCTCAGCAGTTGCCACTGTCTGACTCAATACTGCACAGACATGCTCCCAGCTGCTGCGTTTAGAGGCAAGGTTTTGATGGCAAAGGCACTCCTCCCTGATCTGTTAGTGCACTACCTTGTGTTTTGAAATTTTATATTCATTTCCTCATTTGAATTATTTTTGTCTTTTCCAGTACTTCTCTACAGTGTTGTTCTATTAGTGGTACTTGTCAATAGACTGCTTCTCATTTTCCTGTTCTGTTCTGGTCTCCTCAGTTGAAATGTTAAGCAAGACCTTTATTCAGAACAGATACTGGTGGCTGCTCCTGCAGTGGTGACAGAACAGTGCAAGAAGTGCCTGAATTCTCAGGAATCTAAATTTTTTGACTAGTGTGTATGTGTGTACATGTGTTTGTCTTCACTATTCGCAGCACAATCAAGTCTTTTCTGTTTCCTGCCTGCCAGCTGCACAGTTAGCCAGGCTTGATGTGAGATGGTCACTGAATCAGTCAAATGCTAAAAGTCAGAACAAAATGTGCCTTAAGACCTGCCTCATGACAGTGTTATGCCACTATTTACTTACTGACCTTCAAAGAGGGCAAGAATTGATGCTGCTTTTCTCCTCTGCTCCCATGGCAGCAGCAAGCAAGGATTCTTCTGAATTGTTCTATTTACTTAATTTTTTTGTCATACTGGATAAGAGTAGTCTTTCTCAAATGGTCTGGGAGTTCACATAAGCAAAGGTCAGTAGTAGGTGCAGAATAATTCCTTTCTTGGATGTGGCTCTCCTGTAAATATTTGATTTGAAATAGATTTGAATCTGTTCCCCAGAGAAAGAAGAAATGGTAACAGCCTTGAAACCTTCTCCCTATCCTGGATCTTACAGCTGCACAATGAGATTGATGCTCCTCTACTCCTAGCCATTAGGAAGTTGATGACTTGCTTGATCCTTTGTGACCTACACAACACCTGCCAGTTTTGATACTCCCTGGGGAGCAGGGGTAGGACTCTGGCACTGAGTGTGAACAGGTTATCTGTATTTTAAAATAAAATAGAAAATTCTTTTTTACTGTATTTTACTATCTTGGCAAGACGTAACTCTCCTTGAATCTTGGCAATTCTCATGTTACCCTTACATATGACTTCTGAGAGTTAGCAATTTTTCTCTGATCATATGATTTTTCTGTTCCATACAAGTTATTAGCTTGTTTAGCACTTCACAAATGGTAATTCAGGTTAAACCTCAACTATACAAGTTCTCTCCATACTCCTTTTACTTAAAATCCTGACTCCTTGTGGTTTTATTGGTTTTTATAGTCTTGTACAGTTCTGTACCAGCTCTGTATCAACTAGTTCTTCTACTAGTTGATTCTAATTAGTTCCCTTGATGAATGAAAGATTGCCGTTTGAAATTGGAACATCATGGAACGGGTTTATGAATAAGTATAAATTATGCAGTAAAATCCAGCACGTCAACGGCTCCACCACAATCACCGTAATTACTTTGCACCTTCCTAATGCCTCACCAAAAAGAGCAAATTGATCTGACTTTGGAGTATGACCATAAGTACAATTGACTACTTTACAGGTTTTCACTTCATTCCACCATAATTTGTACATTATAGATTTAAATATCTTTCTTTATTTAATATTCCAGTATAATAAATTTATATCAACTCATATTCGTACCATATTGTGATGTTATTTGCTCATTGGATTAAGAGATTTTAATGTTGAATTTTGCTAGAACAGTCATCGGTTTCTATACCTGCTACAGTTTTACTAATTCTACCATCTATGCAGTGCTGTAACATAGACAATCCTTATATTTCTCAAATATCCAAATGTATAGCTTCAACAATTTCAAATAGAACTACAGAATCATTTATTATAGCCAAATGTGGCATTAGAGTACCACAAAAAGTCCTCAGGTTTAAGTAAAATTCTAATCAATCCTTTCTTAAAATTATATAAAATTCCAAATGTCTTTATCCCATTCTGTCTTTTTCTTCAGTAGGTTGTTACAGTGTTTTTAACATCACCTTTATATTTTGTCTTTCGTCCCAGTAGAACAAAGGCTTTAAAAATAAGAACCATGATAATAATTCTGTCACATTTTAGCTACTCCTTGAACAAATCCCTTCACAACACACAATATTTCAAACTCCTCAATGTCCTTTCCCGGAAGAATCATTTAACAAAGATGGAATTCATTTAACTACTGCTTTCAAAAACATTGATACCTTTCTGGATGATGTCTGGCCAACTACTCAGGGAAATTCATCTCCCATTTTTTAAAATTTTTTTTACTAACTTTTCTCTCACACTAGCCCTCAACTTCTGTAATCCCTGAGCCTGATGATGAGAAGGTATTTGGAATATGCTTTTTCATTCATACCCCCTATGAATGATCAAGCTGTGATAACTTGCTAGAGAGCAGCTTTAAATGGGCAACAGTTTGGCTACTCCACTCCCCAACATCATTTAAAATTATTGAACTATCCTTTTAGCCTTTAGCTCTGCAATGACTGTGCATAGACAAAAAAGAAGGTGGCAAACAGATATCACTGTACAGCCCCTGTGTGTGCTGCAGACGCAGTTAAACCATTTGCTTTCTCTATTGCCCTTGAGGGACATGTTTGTGCACATGGTATCTATAAAGAAGATGTAATTAATCTGATTCACAGGTTTTATGTGCTTTGTGCATTCATCAAAATCAGGAGCAAGCACAACATTCAGCTGAACCCGAGAAGCATTGTTTAAACCCAGTTAGTACTCTAAAGATGGGAAATTATTACAAAAGCACCAGAGCAAGGTTAAAAAAATATTTAAGACAGTTTGAATCTGAAACAACATTAACCTGATGCTCAGAGTGTACCTTTCAGAGTGAAAGATTACTGGCCAACTCTGTGATTTAATTATAACCTTATTCTATTTGTATTACAGGGAAGGCAGTTTAAAACACCCTTTCAGTGGCCAATGAATACTGGAACAATGCTCACCATTACCACAAGGTGTCACTTCTATGACTCTTGGATGAACAACAAAGTTTAAAACTAAAATATTAGACGAAGCCATTCCCTACTTTTTCCTGAAAATTCTATATTAGTTTCTCTAGTTTTTTTATTACATTTGGTATGAAAATTGAATTAGCTGCATATTAGATCTGAGTAGACATCTCATGAAGAATAATCTTTTTTAATTTAGCAGCTGTTTCTGCTTTTCAACTTTTAGGAGCAAACTACAACTCCCTTCAGTTCACTAATTATTTAGATTTGTACAATATTTGTGATATGATTAGTCCTAATTTCAGCATTGCACACTGGATATTAGTTAGATAGTACTCCTAATATTTCTTAGGCTTTGGCTAAGCACTTGTGCATTTATAGAAATATAACTTGGAATATTTTTAGATATGGCTCTGACTACTTTTCTTTAAAAAAAATTTCAGCAGTAATCTTTTTTTAATTCACTCACTCTACAAATTCACAGACTCACATGCTCAGACTCACCAGGAACTCACACAGAGCTGCAGCAGCCTCAGCCCTGTTGGCTACCAAATTCACCAACCCCTAACAATTAAAATACAACAAAACTTTGTGTGTCCTAAGACATTGTGGGTCAGTAGAAATACCCCCAGGAGTTTCAACAGACTTCACATTAACTATATCTAAAGTAGTAAATCATTTTAGTTTATATAAGACCATAGAGGAGCCTAAGTAACTTCTTAAGCAAACCTATCTAAATAGTTACATGATTTAAAACTTAATATTTTAGTCTAAACCAGAAAGAAAAGTTTCTCTCTATTGCTGTTGTTGTTAGAAAACTGATAAAGGAAACAGGAAATATAAAGAACTGTTTTCAGGGAAGGTTGATCTTAAGTGATCCTGTTACTACAACTTTAATGGAAAAAACCCAAATGTTTAATTGTAAGGGTTTTTTTTCCTGTGATTTCTCACTCAAAAAACATAAGCAAGAAATACCTTGAAGAATTTAAATGTTTCTGTTTTTACCAGAGGCATAACTTGTTAAACTTCTCACTGCATACTTTGTAAAATTATCAGCCACAGTAATACTTTTAACAAATCACATATACCTATAACACTTCTCATCAATTTTAATAAGGCAGTGTGATTTTATAATTGCCATGTTATCAGAGATGTGGTAAATATCAGTGCATTTCTACCTGGTAAATGAAATTCAATTACTTTTGAAAACATTTACTGTGACATCCTCTATTCTAAACCTGAAAGGCCTGTCCTTTCACTTACACAGAAGTAAAACCTGTTCATTATAATAAAACATTTAACTTCTAAAAAACCCACTATCATTTGTCTTGAGAGGTTCTATTTCATAAAAATATGTTCCCAAACTTGACTGAAGTCTCTGAGGGAAAATGCAGATTAAATAACACCTGTCATAAAATATTTACGCATTAATAACGCATGTTTTTAAATGAAAGAAATCAAGGAGCATCTGTCAAACCAAAAGGGACCGAAAGAACCAAAAAAGAGGAAACTGGTTGAGTTAGTTTTGCTAATCACATATCTTGAATGCATCCTGGCATATTTTAAACCACTACTCCAGGGTGACTGAGATCCATGAATGCACTGACAAAGACTTTGAGGAAATGAAATGAAACTGACAGTTTTTCCTTAAGTGATCATCTAAATTTAACCGCAAAGGTCATTGAGCAATATGCATATTTGCATAATGATACATAGCCTCAGACAACAGGCAACTAATTCATAGATGAGTAGCTGTTTTCAAAATCTGGCTGACAAAGTAACTGCTTCGTACAGATTAAGCTATGAGTTCTAGAAAGAAAAATAATGCTCTTATTCAGCTTTTGTTATTTCTCTTCTGTTTAACAGAGAAGTTTTTTTTTAAAGTCATGATGGCTGTGTGAGGTATTGCTGATGAGAAACTGACAGTAAGTCTCAGACTATGCTGTGTGAAACTGTCTTTGAAAGCTCATAACCTTTTAATATTTCTCCAATGCAAATGCTCTCTGTTCCTATAGGATCCAATGCATTGTGTCAGCATGTGTCATTTTATTTTTGACATTACCAATTGACATTACCAATCAATGCAAAAAGAGTAAATTGGTGGATTAAACCAGTATGTGTTGAAGTTCCTCACTTTTATGAGGAACTTATTATAAATATATCGCATATTTCACAGGGTTATTTTGGAATAGATGGAGTGTAATTCCTGGACCAAATGTCTGTACCTCACTGCTCATTTCAAAATTTTAAAAGCCGCTGACCTTGATTGTGTGACTGCAGGCCACTGGAGGTGAAGACACGCTGTACTTTTCTCCATCGCACACATTGTTGTCCACATCTGTGCATCCCCCACACCTGTGCATCTGACTCGTAAGAACCCTCACCTGTGAAGAATTTCAGAGATTTCAGATCCAGCTGCTGATACCTTTTAATCAAAGGTTGACAATTACACAGTCTCTTTGAGTCTTAACAATGACTCCATTACCCCTTTCTCCCTGTCCTCAAAGCTGAACACAGGACTCAGTTGCAAACCAGAAATTAAGCCCTTGTATGAACTGCATAAGGGAAGATGTAAATTAAAGTTTTCTATTCAGGAAAATTTCTTTGAATTGATAGAAAATGCTATTTTTTAATATCATACATAGACTGAAAAAGTAGAAATGTTTTGTTTGGTTTTCTTTCATTACATTGTGCATTATTAATATCAATTCAAACTACAAGTAATGGCAGCAGCAACTAATGAACTCCTTTTTCTAGTCAGATAAAACATGTGTGTCAGTATTCAAAGTACTTGTTGCATTAGGGGTGTTGTTTTTTTCATCCTAAGCTTATCTTACAAACAAAGCACTCAGAGGAAGTGTGACAGAGATTCATTCTGGAATTTACATCTTTTGCCAATCCTCTGTGATACACATATACATTCGGCCTATATACATGTATCAGTATATTCTTAAATCTCACTATAGTAAATGGGACTTCAGTGTGCAGTTGCAAACACCTACTTGAGAAAGGCTACCAGGTTCACAGTCCCCTTGAAATACATAGCAGTTTCTGTACTGGTGTCAATTACACTTCTATTTCACAGAGATACTATGAGCATAAATTTGCTGCAGTTTGTGACGACTTCATACAGAATAGGGATAGGCACATTAGAAGATCCTCTGGAAAAAATGGTTCCTATATAAAGACAAAAAATGTGGTCACACGATGGGAGTTATACCTAATCTGCCATGAGACAGCAGTAGATAAAACTGGATGTTTTATCCACTGTGCTCTCATGAATCTGCTATGCATGTGAACAGAAAAACGGATATGATGGTGAACTAGAACACCAGATTGTGTTTTTATGTACTAAATTCTATTGTGTGTTTCCTGTTGCCTACCTGTTACTGATTTTAATTAGCACCTTTGCTCTGAAAACTTCTATGTTTGCATTTATTTGATACTATTCCATAGATCTTTCCTTCTTCCAAAAACGGTTTTCTTCTCCATGGGGATAGGGAAGGGAGAGAGATGGGAGAAAAGACAGAAGGACTGAATTAAATGATTGTGGTAAAAGCGTATCTGTAAACATTTTTGTATTTTGTTAAATTGTTTCATTGCATGATTTCTGCTAATCTCAACGATCATGTTGAGATACATCTTTGTACCAATTTGGACATCTGACTGTAGGAGATTCCATTTGTTTGGCTGAGAACGGGACTCACGTCTCAAAATCAAACTCGCTGAAAGTTACACATCGAGTCTAGACTCAACATCTGGATACTGTAAAATCAAAGGAAAGATCTGGGCACATTCAGGAAATTTGCAACACTTATGCCGGCTTTTGGAAGATGATTAATTGTTCTTTGGGACCACTAATTTCTGTTCAGTGACTAAAGAAGGAGCTTCATCTTGGTATCTAATACACCTATTTAAAAGATACATGAAATTAAATTCATTGGATAAAAGCTTTTACTTTTTCTCTTAATTACCCAGTCTTTGAAAAAATATTATGGAGTAAACAGATAAAATAGGTGGGTTATCAATGCAGTGTATTATCAGTGTTAACTGTTATAATATTAAAACAAAAATCTGTTTAGTGTTAAGTAAAAATCCTTTTTAATTCACTTATTGGCATAATCAGGTCCTTTTACCTTTGAAGATGACATATAATATGTGATCCTAGAGCTATGAAGCCAGTAGGCATTGTTTCCAAGCAGTGATGAAATTATCACAAAATGTCTTGTTTTATTAAAATTTTTTAAAACACTGTTGTATCTTATCTTTGATGAAGCTCACTGGAGAAATATAGGACCTACTGATTAAAATTCAAGCATGCATGTCAACTTTTCACAAGCTGAAACTGTCCAGATCCTTGATTCAGACTTATATTAACAGTAGACCCAGTTACCCATTTACAATAATAGACAGGCAAGGAAGAGATAATTGGATACTCTCCTGTAAAACACTTGTATATTAAATTTTCCAAATGATTTTTAATTATTGTGTTCTAACTCTGTGAATAGAACTGTCTGACTAATCCTTTTGTTTTAAGTGAAAGGAAAACAAATACAAACCCACCAACCTCCTCTCTCAATGAGCAGCAGGGGAAATTGCTATTGTATAAAAACATTTCATGAAAGATTTTGGATTCTTTTGTTTCTGTATAACTTTTTACTAAGTGCAAACACGAATAGGACTGTATAATTCAGGCTGCCATTTTTAACTTCTAATAGAAAAAAAAATTCAGAACATCTTGGACAATACATACTAACTTTAGTTCTTTCAGATGTGAAGAAATGACAGTCTGTATTTGACCACTGACATTTTCCATAACTTACATCAATCATGTATGTATGGGGAAAAGGAGGTGAGGCACCTCACTAACTCTAGATTGTGCAGGGAATTCAGAAAAATAAAAAAGAAAACCATTAATGGTTTGGAGGATTTGATTTGGATATTTAAGGACATGTATGTTACCATAAGCATGTGTGTCTTTGCTTAACAATTACAAAGGATGAGGTAGAACATCAGCATTTAATACCTTCAGAGCTCAGGACTTCAAGAAATTTTATTATTACTTAGGGTATATCACCAGGTTTAGAAACAATAGCTCGAAACTTGAGATAAACTTTGATTTACCAGATATGCGGAAATAATTTGTCACTAGACTATGAAGTAAATTACTTTTTTAGCCCAAGTATCCACTCGTATTGTCGGCTGGAAGACTGGCAGCTGTAGTTCCCAGCGCCCCATTTCCATTACCCGAGATATCCATGATATCTACTGAGAGCTATCCTTTGGAGTAATCTGGTGCTCTGTGAAGGATGATCTCTTGTCAGCTCTATTCAACACTTACTTTTAATATTTAGGTCTATCATTTTTACTTCCTTGGGGTAAGTTCTATCTATGCTATTGCCAGCAAAGAATAAAAGGAGTCCATAATGGTTTGTTACCTTCTCAAGCAAATGTGTCAGTTCATTACAGTTTTTTGCAGTTGTATTCCTGTTGAACAATGAAGTTAGACATAAGCCAAGGACAGGCTGATGGTTCAGACCTTCTCCTCCACTACTTTGTCTAACTAACAACCCAGTGCTGTCATCTGGTGTTTCTCTTTCTCCCTTCATGCAGCGAATTCAGTCAGGGTTTGATGTTCTTCAGAGATGAAGGACAGAGTAAATGGGGTTTCTTTCCATTGTAGTACCTGTAAATTAAAGTACACTATTTAAAATCCATTCATTAATTTAGTTGTATTTGTTCTTAAATAATTCTTGAACCAGGGATTAGAATTCCAAAGAATCCATGTCAGCACAGTCAAAACACGCCAGTATTCCTACCACATAGACCAGTTACTCATATTTGACTCTGCTGTGAGGATAAAATTCTCTGACATTCAGGCACACAATCTATACAGACACTAAACAGGGAAACATATAACATTCAAATCTGTATCCATGTGACTTAGCCACAATGGCTTCAATTTACCTTTTCCCTTCAAATGTAAATTTACATCCTCATCCCCTCCCACAATTTGTTTTTTTGCAGCAAGAATCAAATAGGTTTAACAAGGCTGATGCAAAATATTAAATATGAACCACTAAATCAAATCCTTACTCATCTTTGAGATATAAACACTTCCAATTAAATGAAAAATTCAATGTCAAGATCTTTCCTTCCTCTTCCAATAAATTATTTACACAGGGTTTTACACACTAGTCTGTAGCTTTATTGGCACTGCTGAAATGATAGGCTTCTAGAAGTTGTTACAGTGGCATGTAAACACTGCAAACAGGAAGCAGCTGACAAAAAAATGCAGAAATCAGAAAGACATGAGAAAGTTTTCCCTACATCTTTCTCAGTAATTTTTATTTTAGAACAGGTTCTAATAGAATAAACACTTTTCTTGAGTTTAGGATTGTAGCAGGTGCTTTCCTCTCAGGCTTGTTTAGTCTCACAGCATAGACAGATTCTTGGTTATGAGGAAACTGGGACATGTGAACCTGAGGTAAAAAAATCAGTTTAATATAACCAGTCTGTTGATTCCATCAAATGCAAAAATAATTTTAATGTATAATAAGTATAAAATTATAAAAGGTGAATGTAGATTTTGCTCTGTTAAATTTTGCAAAAGCCGACCTATATGCGCTTAGTGTTATGTTGGCAGCATGAAGAAATAAACGAGCTTTAAAAGGAAAGATGGATTTCACAGTCAGTAAATCTCCTAACATATTTTAGAGGCATGCAGGTATTTATATTTAAAAACCCCTTATTATCACAAGATTAGAGATATGCTCTTTTGAAGTACAATAAAAAGCTATTATAAGAATAGAGTATATGAATATTGAGACAGGAAATTCTACCTTGAAAAACATAAAATAGATGAAAATATATATCATGGTGTAAATGATATCTGTGTAATCCTACATTGAAAGCAAGAGATTTTTCCAGTCTCCCATCTCATCATGTCAGCAACAAGAACACCACAAAGAGGAATATAATGCCACTTACTCAATTTCTAACCCCATTTTATGTTACATTCACTCAAGTCAACAACAACAGTCCAATGTTTACTTGTAACTCAGTATCTTAGAATTTCACTTGCTTTTAATTTCTTACTTGCTTGTGTTGCATTTCTGCCATCAGCAACATTTTTTGTGACTACGGAATTCATCCATAAACTATGATGTACTATGATATTTCATGTCAAACAGATAAAAACTGATCTCTGGAATTACAGCTCCCAGCATTCACACCCAAATCCCAAAAATCCCAGACTCACATGAATTATTTCACTTTGATATTTGTTCTTTTAAGTTTTAGATTTCTTGATCTGTTTTCCAAGAAGAATACCTTTTCGAACAGATGACTTATTACTCCTGGTGATTGATATGAGTAATTGCAAGACAGGTAATTGAGCGCAAGCTGTTTATGATTTTACAGTAAGCAATATTTAGATAAGATATGCAAACTGTTCTTGGAAATAAATTGTAAATTGTCAAAGTAGATTAAAAAAACCCCAAACCATAAGTCTAAACTCCTACAAATAATTTTGCATGTCTCTTTTACAGTAACTTCTGTTGCATTTTTCATGCTTAATTTAGTACTATAGATGGTTCTGTTTTAATCTTCCACAGACAGAATTCTTATTATGTGTTTGAAATACTTCATTTGTTTGCATGTAAACCACTGTTCTCTTCTGTCTCTGATTCTGCAAAAGAATTAAAATTTTTCAAAATTTTTTAATTCTTGAATCCTCATCTTTTATCACCATTTCTTCAATACATTTTTTTCCTGTTCATTTATCTGGATTTTGCAGCAGGGAGCTTACCTTAAGTATTTTAAATTGAAAGTATTTACTGTGTCTGGAGCAGAATGTCAACCACTTCCACACTTTGCTGTTGCAATTCTGCATTTATTGAACTCCCAACCCTTTGTAAGCGCAACAGCAATGAACATATCTGCAGCCAATTTACATGACCTATTACTCTTTCATTTCTTGCTCAAATATATGAATTAAAATACTCTGGACAAAAAGAAGACAATGTGTGGTGAACACTTGAGTGTTCAGGCAGGGGGGACAGAGGAATCTGAAATATGTAGGAGATAAAGCAGCAAAATGGTACAGAGAAGACAAAGAAATTAAAGTCTTCCAGAGGGAAGACAAGGTTAAAAGTTTCCAACATATCAATCAGCACAGATATTTCTCATCCCTAGCTGAAATACTGCTGGCAAATAGATCATAAAAGTCAGAACATCTTCTGTGTGGAATCCCCAATATGTGTTGAAAAGAAGATTCCAAACTTGTTTGAAATTAAACTAAAAATGAATTGAGAACCATATAGATGCAGAGGAAAAAGCTTAGGGAAAGGGACAGTAAATTACCCTGTATTACATTGCTTTCACAAATAACCAAAATTCACAAAATCAAAAATTAGAGTTGTATTGCAAAAATGTTGTTTCCTGATTAAAAGCCATTATATCTGCTGTTATATTGAGATTATTTCTGACCAGACTGATTAAGAGAGCTGTTCTACCCACTGATTTACAGAAGATAGAAGGGACCATTATGAACATATAATTTCATTTCATGTAAAATAAATCAGAGAAAATCTACCTATTATTGGCTAGATTCATGATCATTCAAATAGTCTTTGACCAAGAAGAATTAACTAATGTCATGGTTAGACAGCCTTTTCCGCTGACCAGTTTATTAAGTAATTTTCATCTTATGTATATTCAACTTAAGAAAATGGAAACTTACCTCTGAAGTTGATCAAAACTTGCAGTCAGTCTTGGAAACCTAGTTTACCATTATTGCAGCCTACATTAATGCTTGTTTATACAACATCAACTTTAACAGATTCTACTGTAATACCCTCTGCAGGTGGAACTGGACTTGAGCACAATAATTCCTCCAGCCTTGGGCTAGGAAAACTTTCAAATGCAGGAGGAAGATGAAAGTATTGCCTAAATGTGCAAGAAAACTTTGAAATGCTTTATACATTTCATGTCACAATATGCTTATATCAGTGTACATTTATTAAAAACCATAAATTCGTGCTGCGTTGAAAGAGAGCTTGAGTTTCAGCAATTCCACTTAAGCAGGCAACATGCTTGGAAATGAACTGTGTCATCTACTCTACTGAAAACACTGGGAAACCACCAGTCTTAGTGATTAAATATAATCTCATGTCTGAGTTGATTGAAACCTCCAATAGAGAACAAGCTACTGTGTGTTTCAGGTGTGTGAAACTTCTGAAAATTATTCTAATGCTGCATTTCCTGGGACCTGATTAAAACTTAACTGATGCTTTTTCAGTTATATTTCTGGATTTGCCCAGAGTTACTTTTAGTTTTTCAGTATTTTTTCCCTATAGAAAATGTTAGCACCTACCAGAAACAGCACTTTTGCAAAGCTCAACTTATCAGCTTAAATCTTCTCTGGTAAAAAAAATCTTAGTTAGACGATCAGCATCAATAAGGTGCATATCCCATGGAATGCCTGAGCAGGATTCACCCATGGAGAAACTTTTAACTGACCAATTCAATACCTACCTTTCCCTCAGCTGAGATTAACAGCTGACCACAGAAAAGATGCATTTAGAGGCATTATAAGGTTAGCGTTCAGACTAAGCACTGTTATTCTGAGTTTTTCATCTAGAAAAAAGCACAATATTATTTAACTTGAGCAGAGCCTTTCACTGGAAACATGTCCTAGAACTCAGCATCAGGGATCCCTCATGTCAGGACACACAAAGCCCTCACCTGTGCTGCAAGTTCTGAGTCTGTTATTTCTTCCCAAAGCACATGTCAGCTTTCAGATCCCATGAGCTAATTTCTGTGTGTCTGCCCATATCCACTACCTGTTCCCAAGTGAATTTGAGCCCTTTCTAATCCTTCTTCCTTGTTTTCAGTGGGCCTATTTCTCATCAGATGTATCAAACATAAAGCTGTTAAATGCCACTTATGCATTCTATTAAACTCATGATTCCTATTGTGTTATTGGCTCTCTGGAGATGTACAAAGGTTGCATTGCTCATAATGGTATGAGGCTCTGCAATTTTCTATGCCTACATCTGAAATAAGATGCTGAAGTAATATAATAACTTGCTGCTAACAAAAAAACCACTGTATCCCCTCATCTCTTCCAGGTTCTCATCCATCCCCAAGGTGATCTCACACTGTTACCTTCCAGTTTATCTAGGGGGCTGAAAACTGCCCCCAACACAAAGAAAGTTGTCCAATCAGTTAACAATGGGTCAGGAGAGACTGGGGTGAGCTTGCTTGGTTTGACACCTCATTTAGAGGTTACTCTCCTATGTGTTTCCATTATAGAGAGCTGTTTATCAAAAATTGCTGTACTTTTGTCCTATGCTTTCCCAGCATGACATTTTATTTTCATAATAATTGAATTTGATCAGATGTTTTTAGTTATACCACCTTTTCCCTGAACTCTGTATGTGGCTGCATCTGTATTTCATGAGATATTTGTTCTGTAAAAGAGACCATATGCTTATTTTTCTTTATTTCCTTCAATGACACATTGAAAATAGACTGAAGATAGACAGACAAGCAGAAAAATACACAATTTGACAATTGCATGCATGATGCTCATATATAACAGCATTCTGCAAAAGAACAGAAAATGAAAAGTTCTTCCCAATAACTATGAAAATCTGTCAAAGGGACAGTTTTAGACTGAGATTATTGGGCAGACGCCAGACAAAAATAGTACTATAAATTACACAATAACATTGGGTTTTAAGTTGTCTGGATCTCATGCTCAAAAGACCAGTCCCTTACACAGATTCAACTTCTTCTATGTGTATTTACAATGGAAAATTAAAAATTTTGCACCAGTGAAGCTGCATCAAAAATGGGGATAAAAGGGTTTTACTAACATCAGTTAGTCAGCTTAACTGTATAGACACTGAGCATTTTGTTTAGTTTATTGCATATCTTTGATCACTTCTCTTCACTGGCACAGCTCTCTAGTAAAATGTTTCATCTCCAGATGACACTCTGAACTCCAAAGGCATGAACAGACAGAACACTGATAACGTAACAGAGACTCAGATGATAATGAAAAATAATCTAAGGTACCATCTAATGGTAATTCCTTCTCCTAAGAGTTACAGAATCAATGCATTTTCTGGAAAGGGAGAATCAAGTTTTTCTTTACAAAATAATAAGAGCAAAATTATTATTAGGTTAAAGCAAAACATGAACCTCAGTTGTAAGGGTTACTGGTCATACATGATCTTAACCTCTTGCAATTTTATTTACCCATGTAAGTATGATCTCATTTTGGCTGAGAGAGGGATTCACTCTGCTTTCATCTTTAACATACACTTTGGATTACAATTCTGAGCTATCACCTTTCTTCTTCTCCGCTTACAATAACACAGCTGTCACCCAAGACAGAGTATTTGTATGGAAGAAATAAAAACAACACTATTGCAATGTATTGGTTGAGATAATGGGTATGTATGCACAGCCAGCAATGCCTGCATTAATTTGAAAAAATTAATACAACCCACACCTTGCACTTTGCATGTCACCTCAGTATTATCAAGGATTAAAATATTTCATACTTATCAACAAAGAAATTAAGAACAATTAAGAACACATTATTTTATCCAGTGACATTTACAACCCAAAGATATTCTACTTTTAGATTTAATCAGTGGAATTTCTTCTCATAGCTTTCGTTTTCCAAAGGTCGACCTAAATTATGATTTTCATTTTACCCATCCTATGTAAGTGTAGCCAAAATATTTTCTGCAAGGAAGGGAAGAAATGCGTGAAATCCATGTTCTTTGTAAAGCTGTGTAAGTGACAATGCTTGAACCCAAAGATCAGTTTTCTAGGCTTTTCCCAGACAATGCAGTGGCACTAATATTTGATGTATCCAGAATACCTTGCATTTTTAGCTATGTGTGAAGTTGTGCTTTTTCTGCAAATATACACGTGCAAATTTTTGCAAAGCAATAACATTCTCTTCAGCTAGAATACTCAAACATCCTAGCAACCTTACATTTCACGATCTTTAATGACTTAATTGTTTTCCTATGTACACCATCAACTGCTCCGTTTCTGAGAAACGTGCTTGTGGCTTGTAGAACTGATTAGAAAACCTCCCACATGCATGACATCAACATATGTATCACTTAATGAGCTAAATTAAAGAGATTTTATGAAATAACCTCATGACTCCTCATGACTTATGCATAATATTGCATATACATTTTAAGACTGGCTGGACAGAAGCTTTTTCAGCTGTGATTGTAGCAAGAGATCACTGGGACAGAGTTCCCATTCTGTTCCTTTGTTCTCCTACAGTGAGTCGCAGAGACTGTTTCAAGGAAAGGAAAGAGGAGGGGAAAATAATATTCATGTCACCAAATCCAGGTATGCATTCATGGAAAGAATGGATTCCAAACAATTATTTATATGCTATTAAGGGCAAGTGCCCACACCTGGGAGGGATGGACTCCTTAGGGAGTTTGTTATCCGATGCAATTGACACTGCGGAGAGATGCTGCTGGCTCTTGGTGGAGCCTTTGGGAGCAGCACATCCAGCATCAGTTTAGCTCATTGGAGAGGATAGCTTTCAGACAGAAGGAATTTCCTTTTGGTAGGATAAACTTAACTAGATTTCTTAAAAATATATTAATAATTTTTCGCAACGCCTGTAAGGTTTTATTGGATGATTCCTGACAAATTGAAAGGATGATTTCATAGTGAAAAAGAGATAGTTATAGGAAAGATATCTAAATGTATAAAAAAAGTTTGAACCTACTGGTCCTTTCAGCCTTCTTAACAGCATGTTAAATGAATATTAATTTTTAAGTAAATTTTTGAAAATTAATTTTTTAAAAGTTTAAATACTTTTTATCTAATTTGCAAAAAAAGTGTTTAAATGAGGAACAAATTTGGTTTTAAGGAATGAAGGTTGCCTTTTTTTTGTATTCTATTTTTGTTTTATGCTGCTGTAAAATAGATCTTGAGACTGGAATAACTAATATTCATATCAGCTGATCCCTAGAGATCAACTGCAGTTTCCATTGCATGAATGATGATAATCTTCATTAGCAGCTTGTTCATTTTCACAATTCTTTGCTCTTTTTACTGTTGTTTTAAGTAATCAGAATGGAGATGAAAAAGTGAAGCACTTAAAAATGTCTCCCAGGATAATCTTGCCATTCCAGGTGCATACAAGGAGGTAGAATTAAGTCTCTTTTAGCTTGTAAAAACTTCATGTAGTTGTGCTACCAATTTTACATATGTTTGTTCTAACAAGAATATATATGAAGAGTTCACTGGAATGTTTTTGCACTAAGCTTCGTAGGATTGCTTCTGACAAGCAACTATGGTGTGACAGAGGTTTTTTCATTAGTGACAGAATAACTATGGTTGGTAAAACCAGGCTTGGAGCCAATATTAGAATATGTATGTGTATACAAACATCTTCTCTTTAAGCCTTTTATTACCTTTATCTTGTCTACTGGAATGTGTATTAATAAAACTTTTACAAATATATTTATTTAGTCAGAAACCAACCTGCCTGAACAATCTGCTGTCTTTTTACTTAAAAATGAACAGATTTAGTTTGTTCTGCATTACGGCACTCGAATACATCCCATTTGAAAACCAATGTGGGCACTCTGCCCAGGCTGAGGTAGAATTAGTTGGCATTCAGAGATTACTCAATCAGAACATTTTATTTAAAGTTTACATATAAATTTGCTACTGTAATTTTCTGCATAGTTTCACATAAACATTTTGACTGTTTCAAGAACCGATCTGGGCTACTCTGAAACCCCAAGTGCAAGCTGTTAAATGCATAGTTACTGTTATATTCCAGTTAGTATTCCAACACAGACAAACTGAAATACATGAATGTACTTTTCAGTGGCTTTCTCTCTGTGTGTGAAAAGAACTGTTTCATAAAGTTTCTATGACTTACCATATTCCTACTTCACTATCCTTGTGAAAATATTCACAAAATAGCCTCACAGTTGAGGGGCAATCCCTGCCTGCAAATGACATAATTAAGATTTCATCACAGGTCATTCTCTCTGCCTCGCTTCCAGCCTTTATCATAATTGTGAGAGTTAGGATGCTCTTCCGTGTTTTGCACCAGACTGGAGCACACACATCTATTGCTTTCCCCGTGTTCAAAGCAAGCAGCTGCAGTGATTTTAACTCCTTACTCATTACAGTCTTCTCCAAAGGAGAAGTTTCACCTGTGACACAGAGGTATAAAGCAACTGCAAATTCTATCCCACAAGATTTTTAGTTAAATCATAATGACTTAATTAAGAGACTGAAGACAAAGAAAAGCATTGTCTGGGAAAATGGAAATCCTTAGAAAAATTTCTTTCAGTATTGGCATTAAAAAGATTTGGAGAAGAAATCTGTTGTCAGAGTAACATCAAGAATTTGAGGGAGAGGGGCTGTTGGGAGCTATCACAGCTGATCAGTCTGACTAGTCTGAATGAAGCAAACACTGTAAAGGAGGTCTTCTTATTAGAGGATGGAATTTATACTATCTCATTTCTGTGAGAAAAAAACTCTCTTGTATTCAAATATGATACCCCTGCAAGAGGCTAAGGATGCAATTACATTAGTGTGTTAATTTGCATCAACAGTGTGCTTTTCAATGTACGAATCATCCACACTTAACATGTTTCTAGGTTACATCGTGGAGTGCACTTGGGGCAAATAAATACTTTTCTATTAGTTGAAACTGGAGTACAAGATCTGATCCAGGTGCTTACTTACTGTATTCCAATCACTCACTCCATGGATCAGACTAAAGCTAAAACGAAAAAACCTGATTTAGTCTGAATATGAGGTCCTCGGCATCAACTGTTTCACTCTGCAAATCTTCCCTTGCAGCGGAATTACTGCTAATACAGACAGAACCAAGATGAGAAAGGTCAGGTCAACTCCACAACAATTCTCCAAAAGTTTTGTTATTCACAAATACTTTTTTGATGGGGGGGAAGGCAATTCATAATCTTACAGGCTTTTAAAATTGTTATTGAAACTGAGATGGGCAGTTGATAATATTGTGTTTTGCATATTTGGAAACTGGAGCTCAGTTAACTGCCTCATTAACATCACACAGGCACTTCTGTGTCTGAGCTGAGAATTAACCTGCTTCTTCCAACTCCCATTCGTATATACAAATAAAGTTGTAGGTGACTTTACCACAACATAAGATAATTGAGACTCTAGTATGAAAAACATGCTTGTCCTCACTAATACTTACATATCTTGGATTAGTAAAGCAAAAGCATTGCTGCTCTGCATACAAAAGATGGAAATTACAGAATTTTGCCTCAAATACATAAACAAATTTTAAAAAAATAGAAAATGGACCACTAGGGATAATGACATAGTCATATTTTAATTCCCCAGGAAGGGAGTAAGACACATGTACTGTCCTTTCTTTTCCAGGCCCAGAGACATTTGGCTTCTGCTAAGAAATCTGATTCACATTGGTTGAATATAGATCCAAAACTCAAGCTTCTGTCCCGAGTAGTGAACTATGGAAAGGAGAAAGAATGAGATAAACATTATAGACTACAAAGATCCACAAAGTCCAGTCAAAATACTCCTTCTGGACAGATTTTAGATGATTTAAAAATCTCTTTACAGACTAAATTTTTACATATACTGTATTCTATGCAATAAAATTTTTAGCAGTATTCAGTTCCTGAAAATAAAAATAAATTAAAATATCAACTGCTATGCTACAATAAAAAGGTATTTGATTCACCCATAGCACCAAAGTTGGTGCCATAATGACTTTAAGTAGGACAGTATCAAATGAAGAAGGATTTTCTCTGAAAGAGACTGTGGTGATCACATTTACCTGAATGTCTCCTTCTGTCAGTGAACAGGTATGTTCCATTAATATTGAAAATGCCTGTTCAGAACACAGGCTAATATTTTACCTAGAAACAACTTATGATAAAAATACTATGCTAAATGTACTTAAAGAATAAGTAATTTCCCCCACTGAAAGCAAATCTAAAAATGCATAATTTGTCAATTTCATAAATTGTGCCACAAAGTATTGCCTAATTATGGGATGGCAACATGAACTGCCAGCAATACTTAAAGCAAGATGAGCTACAGCATTTCTGTTTGTAACCTTATATGTAATCTTATACAATCATGTAGCAAAATAATTTGCTCTAATGACCCTGTGCACAGTGACAGAACAAGTCATTTGTTAAGAAGGATGATTTTTCAGAGAGCATCTGTCCTAGAGATTATGTGCTGCACAGCTTTATGTAATTTACACCTTAGGCATTTCCTTCTTTCCTTGTTTCCTTGCTATTGATCCCCCCCAATATAATAATGCTGTGCACACTCTCTCTGTATTTTGTCTGCAGCATATTTGCAATAGGCCAAACACATCTAATAAAAAATGCCTGCCACTACCTTAAAAATATTAAGCTCACAAAGAAATTTCGCAGTCTACACAAGTAAGATTTGAGAAAAACCTCAAGCACATAAATTGCTTAAATTCTACACAAGTTATATTGTCTATTCAAAATCTGAGACTGAATAAAAGTGATATACAAGGAGAAGAATGAGTGACACTATGGGAATTACTGTATAGGAAAGTCCCATGCTAGCTTATTTAAATAATCCTCAGAGAATTCCCTTTGGTTCATCTGGTTTTCCTCTTCTGCCAAGGGTCCATCCCTAGGTACCTAGCTCACCACACTTGAAAGCTTCACCATTTAACAGAGGGAATAAGTAATCCTAGAGGTCAAGAGCCTGAAAGGTATGCCTTGTAATGTACAAAGTACAGCTAAGTCTTTCCTTCGGGATTTTAAGGAATCAAACCAGTTACATTTTCACCTCTATTTTTTGTGTTGAAATGATGACAAAAGGATTTCAAATAGCAATTATCCAATGGGAATTTACTCACTTTTGGTATAACATAGAAAATCTGACATTATGGCTTCAGATGTAATAACAAGCTCGTTTCACTTAAAGTCAGTGTCAGAGATGAAATAAAAATTACCCAGTGCAATGGGGTACTTATTTTACTGATTCATTGTCTCCACTAGCAGTCAGAAGCCACGCTAGTCTTTTCACAAAGCACATTTTTCTTCTGCACTAAAACATTGTTTATATAAATCTCCATTCACTCATTCATGGATTTATATGAACAGGCGTTATTATAAGGCCTCCCAGTATGATGCTGGGGTACCAACACTTCATATGGGTCATTTCTTCATATTACTTTCAAAAAAGAAAGAGAAAACCTGACTGGTTAAGATTCCCTAGTGTGTTTCAAGAGCCACAGGTATAAGACTGGCAACGGCACAAAATAAAGTTCAGAAAAGAGAAAACATACTTTAATTCATGTGAATGTTAGTATCATTTTTATAATTATAATTAAGGTAAATTGGACATATATTTTCTAGCTTAGCATACTGACAGTGGTGTAATTAAACCAGACCAATTACAAGGTAATATTAGAAAGAAATAGTGATCTTTTTCATATTGGAACAACAGCAGCTCTAGGTACAGTATAGCACAGATGTTAGAGACATATATTTTATAAAGCATAAAAACCTCACTTCACTGTTTTTAAACATAAGTCATTCAAAATTTGGATTAGAACCTGCTTGACAGACAAGGATTGAAAAATATGAGCATGGATTTTTGGAGGCTAAATAAACTTGTTTTAATAGTCAGAGTGAGCTCATTTCATCCTGCTTATTTATAAAATAATTTTGAGGTTTGATCCACATGTCTAGAGAAAGAATTCTGCATTTATGTTTTAGGGTTAGGTTTCAACCTCAAAACTCATTCTTTATAGAGAAATCATATGAAAAATATTGCATTCATAGGAGATCAGCTAATGATTTTCAAAGAATGAAGAAGTTCAAAACAAGTAGAACTTGAAGAAATTTCTTGACAGCAACAGCAAAAAAATTAGTTTTACCTACTAAACCAAAATAGAATAATTGAGTACTTTGTCCACGTTTTCTAGATTCAAATACCTAAATATCTGAATTAAAAGTGCGATCATTAAGCTCTTCCAGTATGCTAACAGGAAGAGAGAAGCATTTCTGGATCACTTTCATTTTGAACCTGAAGTGGTTTTGGTCTTAACTTTGAATTTTAATTTAGTGTAGTGAACTTGGCTTCTGGCTCCTCAAGTGCATTTTATTACCCTAAGTGCCTTATGCACGTACTTTAAAATATATAATGTATCAGCTGAGGCAGATATGCTGAGGAGATATTTCTTAAATCTCGTCTTTTTTTGGCCATGGCCTGCTTATGTCTGCCTCTGAGCAGGCCCTGTATTTCAGAATATAGCTCTTGCAAAAGCAGTCAGTGTGCCCAGAGCATTTATCTACGGACAATGATTATCCATCTAATTTCTACTCCTTACAAGAAATACTCTCAGATAATGAAACATTCCAGCCTTCTTGTCAGGTTTTCTAAGTATCTTCATTCAATCTCGGTGGCAAATTGCAGACTTTGGGGGCAAAGAGGGAAGCAGGTTTAAATACAATCTACATAGAGAGCAGAAGGCACAAAAAATAAAATCCAGCCTCTCTGCCCACAATTAGGGTCAGCTTTTACCTTAGAGCCGACCGAGCAGAACTGGGCAAACCTCACTGATATTTTTGTCATTTTTTACCACTACTGTCACAAAACAAGGCCAAGGTAACTTGCAATATGAACATAATGTGCAGAACGGGGAGTGTTGTAGGGTGTGTGGGACTTGTCACAACTTGCAGGCTTCCATGACCCTCTTTTCATAAATGCTAATGTTAGTGCACTTTGTACTGATGTGGTAGAGAGCTCTTGAGCAAAGTCAATCATAGTGTGAATTTCTCTGGTAACACAGGCTACATAATAATAACAAAAACCAAAAAATAAACAAACAAAAATAAAAAGCAGAGGGATATGTAAGAAAAATTTACAAATATTTTCAATTTTCTAAAGTATAGTAAGAATCTTTTTGTTTCCTTAGTACTGTTCTGATAGCAAATACCCTAACTCTATGTTTCTATGTTATTGCTCTCCTAAATCTCCACTACATTATTTACAGGTATGCATAAACATGAAAGTACTTCAAAATATGCCACAGAGATCCCCAGAAACTATGCAGCATTAGAGTTGCTGGTTTAGTCCCTGGATGGATCATGGAATTTGACTGGTGGCTCAGTGTATGGTTAAGTGATGAAAGAAAGAAAAAGTCCCAAAATACAGATGTAAAGTAGTCAGAGAGGGTCTATGAGAGGAAAATGGTGGGCACAAGAATGATTCCTCTCTGTGAGGAAGAGAGGAAGGCAAAGGGTGTCTCGTCTAAGAGTTAGTTTATGGTTGAGGGGAAGGAAAGCCCAGAGCTACAAAGGAAATAATAATAGAGAATAGCTGTCAAAGGAAATTGGGCATTTTTAAATAACTAGCATTTTGTTTCTAGATGAGTCAAAGGGCCCTGGTTCCCCGTAGCTCAGCCTAGGGAAAGGGATGAAGATTAAAGAGAGTGAATGCTTGGAGCTATGTACGAGGCTGGGAACTGGAAAGAATTATGTACAAGCAGCCAAGGTCTGATGCTGGAACTCTGCCGTGGAGAGTTTGGTTCCTGGAGGGAGAGGGATCCCCTGGGGTATGATAACCTATATGTGGTTAGAGATGGGTTCAGAGCAAAAGAGAGCACACAGCTACAGATAATAGGACTTGGGAAAGGGACTGCCAGAAGAAGTATCCTTGAGGAATTTTTGGTCTTGGGAAGGGCAAAGGTACCTTGCCCAAATTTCAGTATAGCAATTGGATCGAGGGAAAGAATAAATCCAGAACTGACATTTGCAGGGGGGTTCTAAAGTGCTTTTCAATATAAACTAAGGGTTGATTCTCATGTTCTTTTGTGACTGTATCTTCTCTAGACAAGATAATGTATCAAGGACATTTTCTTGCTGGATATTTTGTTGTGCCACTAGGCCAAGGGAACTAGCATAAATATCTGAAAACTTTCATAACAGCAGATAATGTACATCCTACTGAGAATGGTGATGAAATTGAGAAGGCAGAATTTAGGAGAATGTTATTCCAGTTTAAAGTAGAGTTAACATTAACAGAAAAAAAACCATATATATAATTGTTTCTTATTTCTTGGTTAACATGTTGGAATTGTTATAAGTTAGAGTCAAAATAAATTGACGGGAGCCAGGTCAATTAAGATAATTTGGTTTATTAAAACAGCGCAGGGCGACCGGGGAGTCTCTGCTCCACCAACGGCTCGCAACCACCCCTTCTAATCTCCCTGGTTTTATACCTCCTTGTTCCGCTACTTCCGGGAGTACTCTGTGTCTGTGTGGGCTGTTGCTAGGGGGTCTTTTTCTGCCTTCTGGTGGTCCTGAGGCTGAAGGCCGTAGTCTTCCTCTGACGTCCTTTCTGTGGCCTTCTTACAGTCGGGGGGGAGACCCATACATTGTGGTTTTCCAAGGCTTCCTAACATTCCTGGCGTTGCCTCCTAGCTGTGCTATCTGTTCTCTCTGGCCTTGCTTCAGCTATCTGTTCTTTTACTTAGACAAGGTTAGATTTGTGAGCTCCCTGACACAGTTTTAACTATTTCTTCTCTCACTTGAGCAAGATTTGATTAACAAATACAAGGTTATTTATTACAGAATGACATGTCTGCAGAAGGTATTTCCAGGCCTCCAAATTCTGTCTCTGTAGCAGTAGATTGGAAAGCAAGAAAACAAAGCAGCAAAATAACATCAGTAACTGAAGAGCACCTTGTTAAGACAGTGGTGTGAAAAAAGGAGTCATGTTGTAGTTAATTACGGCAGGATCCTACAGGCTTCTTCTGTTACCCTGGCAATGAGACAGATGAGGTCATATTTAAAGGAAGGAGAAATGACATGGACTTTTTCTGTGGTAGAGGAGGAGTGCTGAAAATAACACAGTGGATCTGACCACAACCTAATTAATCTACAACCATTTCTGAAAAATAAGAAACTCTTTAGGTAACCATACATTTTGTCAATGAATAGACTACTTTACCTTAACTGTATAGAACACTGTGTCTGGGATTATTCCAATTAATTTTTTTTTCTTGAACTATAATATGCTTTGTAATATTACAGATGAATCACTATTTTAAATTCTTTTTCCCCAGTGATTTTTTAGAGAAAAAACACATAACCATTACAGTTTCTTTCCCCTCTATCAACTTCTCTTCTTCCTATATATTGCATTAATTCAGGGAGCTTTTCTACTGCCATCGAACATCACTGAATTTCTAATTAATTTTACTCTGTCTTTTAAAAGTTATGTTTTGCTGCATAAAGACAGTGATAAATTTTAGACCATGACTGCTAGGATTTTAGGAAATTACTTTATTGGTAACAACTTGGCAGTGCCAATTCCTGAATCAATAGTAAAGTGACTCATGCGTCTCGACTTTGTCTTTGGAACAGCAGCGCAGACTATTAATTTCTTGGTGCTGCAGGTTGTGAGTGCTTATGCATATGGAAAGGGCATTCAGGCACACATGAACACTCTCAATGAAAGCATAACACTTTAGCCTTATTCAGAAAATAGAAATCATTTTAATTATATTTAGCTCATATGAACACCTATATGCACTTTTAATAGCAAATAAGACAATAAATTAGTTGGAAGGAGTACTCTTTATTACTCTCTCTGTACCTGAATTCAAAAGGTAGAAAATTTGTACTGTACTAATGCAGCAACTTTGTGCATTGTTTTGTCTTCCAGTTCAACTGAAGAATGGAAATTCATGAGAAAAACTTTTAAACATTTTTCTGTTTTCTATCAGGATTACCAGCTAAGTACTAGTATTCAGGAATGGACAGAGGAAAACTATAATACTTTATATTCTCAGAAAAGATACAGTTAACCTACAATGTAAGAAACAATTGCTATTGTCATCTGGGTTTGACTTCAATGGTTTGGGGTTAGAAATGTAATATTTTATTATATGCATTTTTATCATTCTTTGACTGACTACTAAAAGCAGATGTGTAGCTTCAAACTCTGGAGATGTAGGTAAATAAAATTTTAAAAATGAATACATCAGTCCTAACATTTATTATACTCATCTACTTCCAGTGATTTACAGTCTCAATAAATTTAATGAAAATGGGGTAGCTGTTGAAATGTTATCATTGAAGTCACAACAAATTCCACTTCCAGATCAAGGTGTGTACAAGAAAAATACTAAATTAGACCATAAATTCTTAGGTGAGCTATATCATTCAAGTCTTTAGAACTGATTTTTTTAATTGTGATACTCTAGAAAACCTACAACTGATAATTCTAAATGGGCAAAGATCTATCAATGAAAGAATTCTTTTCATACTGAAGACCAAGAATAGAGAAATAAATTAATTGGTTCTCATTTATTATATTTTTCTCCTGAAAGAATATTTCTAAAAGCTTTTTATATCTTTTGGTTTCCAACTGAATTTTCTTTGGGTCATAAATTTGAAAGTTGATAGAACTTTCATATTTTGTTAATACTTGCACACCTTCCAGTTTGACAAAAGTGAAGCAAATCTTTGCTCATAATAATCTACAGACAGCAGTATTTTTCAAACACAAAGTGACAGTGTAAGAAGAAGCAGGGGAAAATTGATCTAAGTGAAAAAAAAGTACCTGGTAACTTTAGCAGGATGATTAATAGTGTATCACAGAACTTGAACAACAGATGTTTATTAATGACAAGAGGAATGGAAATGCCAAACAGAAAAGTGAAGGGAATACTAACTCTTGAAAGTAGAGCTGTGCCAGGAGACAGGGGGGACATAAGGGAGCCCTGCCAGCAGAGGAAGGACGTACAGAAGCTGCTGAAGTAGTGGCACATCTGTCATTATAAATGTTAGAGGACATTTGGACTTACGGGTAAGCAGTGATTAATGTTCAGAACAGAAAAATCTGTTGGACTAATGTAAGACAGGGAAACCTGGGAGATGTGTATTCAGAGAAGTTTGGGCTATGGACTGTAACAAAAACACATTCAAATGCAGAAATGCCCTTGGCTGGATCCTGCATTTCATTTCTCAATCAGTAAGGTCTAACGTAATCCACTTAGAGTTGCTCTAAGTGGGGCCAAGATAGGCAAAGGCAGAAAGAGTGAGTCCTTTCTTGGACTGGAAGAGCTGTTTTTTCCACAATGTTTTCCTCCATTTTTGCCCTTCTTCTTGGTCCTTGATTGGAAGAAATAAATTAGTTTCACTAAAAAATATAAACCTATGAAAGGAAAGTGGAAAACTCACTCAGGTGGCATCCTGGTTCCTGGATGCACATGGCAGAACTGCAGGATTCAGGGAAGAAAAATGTCTGTATCCAGGTAGCCTCTAGCTCATCCACGCAGCTCCAAAATTCACCTTGGATGTGAAAGCTGGACGCAATATAGAACTTTCTGCCATAGCTTTCCAGACATAGCAGGTAACCAGCATAGCGCTGAGGCTGAAAAGACATATCACCCAAGGCCACTAACCATCAACCCCATCCACAATTTCTAAATCTTCTATCAGTGCTCAGTATCCTTATATTTGATGGCAAAAGTACCATAAAAAGTTCTCAGAGATGGGAAGCAAAACTAATTTTATATACATCTTACATTAAGTTTTAGGGGTTTTTTGTATGGTGTGTCCTTCATGTTTGGGATGTCCAGTGTGAAGTCGGTGAGTTGATTTTGTTTGGTAATAATTGGTTTGTGCAGACCATTGTCCTCTCTTTGTGGTTCATAAGGGAAGTACTACAGCTCTGTCCCTGGAGACCTCTTGAACTGTTACTAACAATTGAGAAAAGGCAGATATCCACACAACAAAAACTAACAGATTCTGCTAGCTTACC
Organism: Origma solitaria; assembly: GCA_013397895.1. Classification (NCBI taxonomy): domain Eukaryota; kingdom Metazoa; phylum Chordata; class Aves; order Passeriformes; family Acanthizidae; genus Origma; species Origma solitaria. The sequence continues at coordinate 214,489 of VZRL01006732.1, forward strand.
ACACACTAAATACCATATTAAATTTTGGCTTTCATGTCACCTTATCTTTGCTTTTGCCAAAGACTTCTTTCCCTGTCCTGTATAATTTTGTGACTTGTTTAAACCTGAAATTATGCAGGAGACCAGCAAGCACCTATGACTCTCCAATTCCAGTTATCTACCAGTGTATTAATAGCTTGGGTAATGTAGTCACCTAAGAGAAAGTCTCAGCAGAACTGCATGCAGAAATGAGATAATTCTGTATTCACCTTCTTATCAAAGCACAAGGCTTGGTCAGCTTATTCACCAGAGACACTAAATGCAAGACACTTCAGACCTCAGTCACCTTAACTGCAATTTTCATTGATTTCAGGTAGTCTTTTCTCTGACAAGAAAAAACAAAACGCTATTCTTTGAAGTGATGGATATTATATTAAAGTACCTTTTGTGCACACAGAATTTTAAACTTCAGATGACTTGAGCCTTTTTGGTATTTGTAAGCAATCATTTAATGCTTAATTAGTGCTCTTTCATCACAATTGAAATTAATAATACATGGTTATGATTATATATGAATGGTTTAAAAAGTTATTGATGACTCAGACTATTTCAAGAAAAGTAGCAACAGGCTGATATTATTCCTTAGCATTGCTTCAGGGAGTTTTAATCAAAGCAGGTAAGATATATACCAGTGAGGTATTTTTCAAATTTTTTCAAATTTTTCAAATATGATAGCAGCATGTACAATGTTAATTTCTTAGGGGAAAAAAAATTAAAGAAAATAAAGTATGACTGCCAAAAAATCAGAAAATGCATATGTGGATTGAAAAACCATAACAGAGATATCAGAACCACTTATGAGATATAGCTGAAATTCTTCTAAATTGCAACACGTGGCTTCATAACCCAAAACTTGTGTAAGATCTTGTTTGGGAACAGACAGAACTGAAAAGTCTTCTTTTAAGAAGGGTTATGCATAGAATTTTGTCCAATAATCTGTTGGACAATATGATATAGATTTCTAACACTTTAAGAATTGAAGTCCAAGGAGATTTACTTTATTAAAACATAAACATTTGTTACTGCCTCATCAAAAGTCCTTTCTTCAGGTCCCTCACACTGATTTTTTAATGTCTGACAACTAGAATAATTTTAATTGGTTAACAAACACAAATACAAGGAAAACTACTATTTCGACTTTTCTATCATTATGATGCAAAAGATGCATCAAATGACTCTCACTACAGAACAGAAAATTTGAGAAAGGACTAAATGATTTATTGAGGTGGGCTGGAAGACAAGAAATTTGTCTGCAGAATATTTTGCTTACTATAGTTAAATAAACCTTCATGTGAAGAACATGACCAGATGGGAAAAATGGCACCTTAGAGCACACTGTGATGGCCAGAGGCAAACACACAAAAAGCAGGCCTGGAAGAACTATTCTAGGAAAACTGACATAACAAAATGCTGTGTAGTTGGGTAATTGCAGTGCTCCAAATCCATCCGTTAGAATGATAAAATCCCATGTGGTGGGACACTAGGTTTCTCTGCCTTTTCCCTTCGTTTTAAGAGTAAAAAATGCTAAATTGCTTTTATTTACTGAGCATCCAAACAGATGAGTTTGTCTGAGTAATAGCACATGAGACCTTGAGCTGAAGGTTTCAGTTTGTTTGACCTCTCTCATTAGGGAATGTATAACTTGTTTTCTAACACAGATGTTGCTCTGATACATATAATTGTAATGAGCTTTGGGGAGCTTTTTAATCCTGACAGAAGCTGGAGCTGGATACACTAAAGTTCACTACAGTTACAAATATCAAAGAGGATAAAAAGACAGCTGAAAATTACTAAAATGTTAGAATTTCTTAGTGTCATCCTTCAATATATATAAATCCACAGTAAATTCCCTGAAAGCTAAATCATATCAGCTAAGGTCTACCAGGTTTTTTATAATACATTGCCAACTTAACATTTACATTTCCAGCAATCTGTGTGTACAATATTTTGTGCACTAATGTTAAATCATTCCAGCAGTTCTTATGTCGTAAATGCTGTACGAACCCTTGCTGTGAGGAGACAGTTTTCCTGACTGAAACCAATTGTACTAACAGATGCACGGATGCGTTCACTGTAGGAGTTCTTTGCTGATATTATTTTATGAAAGTGTCAGCAGCAAGGAAATGCTCTTAATGCATACATACGTATCTGAACGCGTCAGGAATAGTAATTCTGTTGTAATCACAAATCAAATACTATTTAATTAGTATATGGTGAGAAATAAGAATAGTAAGAAATAGTAGGAAGAACTGTCCAGGTCAATTGTGTTTCTTTTAGGAGATAACTACAGATAATATTTTTTTCTTGATGACTGCTTAGTACAACTACTGATATTTCAGTGTTCTTGGTATTTCAAACTACAGTTCATATCACTCCCACTGATTAAAAATCCCATTCCCATTGCATAATAGAATAAATTTTTTGCTTAAGAAACTTTCTGCCAATGATAGTCTTTTCAGATAAGCTTGGGTGTGATTCAAGGTCAGCTGAAGCTGACCAAATATTTTAATTTCTCAATGGATTTTAACTTGGATCCTTTGTTTCTCAGTGCCTCAGTTCTGCTTTTGCTTAGTAAGCTTAATCATATTATCATTTCTCACCAGCATTAGTGCCCAGTGGGGCACTCAAATATGACAAATCAGTCGGAACAAATTAAACGTATGGCTGAATGGCCCTAGCTAAAACTTAAAGTCTATAATTACACTTAATCAATCTGAAAAATCACATTGGGATTTGTATATGATGTAGTACATACACCACATTATCTGCCTCAAACATATTTACCGGCTTGTTCTACATGGATAAACATTCTATTTCACTATAAAGGAACTACGCATGAACAGAGTAAAAGTCTGTGATTTGCAAAGTAGTTCACAAATTTTCTGGATGGAGAGAATTAGAGTCATGACAGATTCTGCTCCCTTTTTAATTAATGTTGTAATTGTGAAAGGAAATAAAATGAATATATATGGCAAGAAAAGACAGTCAGGTTTTTTACATTGTCATTGCCCAATTTTTCAAAGTAAATGCCAATATCTTCACAAAGAGTTTGTAGGAATAGTTTTGTTGGCTTGCCACTGCTTTTTCCATGGTGTTTTTAACGGTTATACGTCATAATCACAACTAAAGTTACTAATGTCTATAACGATGTAAAGGAATTAAGAGTAAAGGACATTCAATTAGTGTTTCCTTGCTAATGTAAGAATATATAATACTGACTATTCTGTCAAGTTTCTGTCTGTAGGATCTGTGCCATTATGTAGTCATTTTTATATAGATAGTGTCTGAGACCCTGCAACTTACTTCTTCTTTGACTAGGAGATAGCCTTACTGTGGCATGAAGTAGCAATGCGATATCAGAACTAGCAAATGCCTTGTTAATGAGAAATGTTCGACCTGTCAGGTTCGCAGTTGCAGAAGCAAAGAGTTCAGAAAATTAATTCAGAAGACCACAATGGCCAGAAGAAAAAGAAAGGAAACCTCTTGCTTCATTCAGGAGACTAGGCAGGGTCAAATATGAAGTTTGACAGGCTCATGCAAATGTGAGTGATTTTATGCAAACTAATAGAATAACATACTGAAACAGAGCTTGCCTTTAATTAGAGCTGGCAAGCTGGAAGAAAAGCCCATTAAGCCTGGAAGCTTGTAAAGTTCACGGTGTGTTAGACCATCCCAGAGAGAATTAAATTTTCAAAGACTTTCTACTCTTCAAGGAGTTATCCAACATCAAGAACAAAATTGTTCAATTATCAACTATTTGGAATATAATTGAAAAAAAATTAAATATTCACTTTGTATCATGATTGATTATTCCTCTGGAAAAGAGAATAGTCTTTCACTGTCATTCATTGTCCCTGACCATCCACAGGACAAAAGGGTTTCCCACAGAGTTCTGCTTAAGTTCCTCATCAGTAGCCTTCAGGTCTGAGGGAATGCAAATTGAATCAGATCACAGATGTAATCAGCAACAATTTAGAAAAGAATAGAACAAACTTACAGAAATGCTCATTCTCAGTGGAACTATACAAAACCAAGAGAATTCCATCTGATAGTCATTCCTGTGAAGACTGAAAATTTGGAAGCAAGTCTTAGAAATCTGTTCTTAACTCTTTTATACTAAGTAGTGAAAATGTTAAAGCCATGAAAAATAAATGGAACAGATGTTTTAAGAGCAGATAGCATATCTCTCCACTGATAGGGGCTAGATAGTGTTTCCATTAAGCTTAACAGTTTTTAATTCAGAACTGGAAAAGGAAGGTGGAATACAGACACCCGGTAGCCTAGCTAGACTATTTTACTGTTCAGCAAACAGAAGGAAGACTATTTTAGCACTCGAACCTCAGTTTTCCAGCAAAGCCCAGCCCTCCAGCAATACTGTATGCAATGTATGTATTTGACAAGGGTGTAGACATCCCTAAGCATCCATAGATGACTCATGTAAACAGCCACAGATTCTCTGTCATGGCTGCAGCTAAAAATGATCTTTCTTTGCTCCACACAGAAAACAATCAGAAACATGGGAAATCACCTTTCTAGCAAGACTATTGCTTTCTCTGGTTTTGTGTCGAAAGCAAATTGATTCGGTGTGGTTTACTTAAGGACTTTTTTGAGTCTCCTTCCTCCCATGCCTACCCCATGCTGTGGTCACCTCCCATGCCTACCATCAGCTGTGGTCACCGCCAGGGATCCCACTGACAGCATGTCCCACTGCTGCTTGGGATTTCAAGCTCCTACCCTTACACTGACATCTATAAGGAAAGTCACTCAAAATGGGAACTGTGAGAAAATGTGACATGCACAAGGCACTCTGGGCAGTTCGGGAGATGTCGAAATGACAGTCTGTAGTCACCATTATACACCTGCTCTCCATGATGTAAGTCTGCCCTTCTGCCTGACCAGCATGGCACAAAGCAGTTGTACTGCAAAAATAGCTCGCGTAGCCGCAGAGATTATCCCCCTTTTCCTGTAACACCCGGAGTCTCAGAAAATATTGGACTGGAATCATCTGTTAAAAGTCACTGCAAGGCTTATTACCTGACTTGCGGCAAAGTGTGTTTATTAATGTCCCCTAATCCCTTAATCTCTGAGAATCTATTCTTTTAAGGAAAACATCAAGAAATGCACTGTTAGAAAATTATCGCAATTAAAGGGCAGAAGTGTGTGTGTAAATCAGTCATGATCTTTCCTTAAGGAAAAAAAAAAACCAAATTTAATCTCTCTCCATCATATGGCTGGCTAAAAATTTAGATCTAAATAATGTAAACCCTCATCTAGGCAACATAAAGCCTCATGAAAAGTTTTGGATAATAGAAGAAAATATTTCAAACCTTAGTTTACAGATAATTGAAATTAATAAATAGCTTTCTTTTTAATGTGATTTGGTTACCTTATAAGTCCCAGAATGACCAATTTCAGAGACAGTATTCTGTATAAATCTCAGACTACGAAATGCTAACCTGTTAGGAAAAAAAACCATAAATAATTTATTTAAGCCAAGACATGCATAAAATATTTTAAATGCATTCTGTTTTAGAAAGAATTGTTTTTTAATTTATCTTGCTGGCCTTCCCTGTGTTGAGATATCATTAAACAGAAATTGTTATGAATTTTATATGGGAAAAATTACAAGCATTTATGCCTCTGCCAACAACTTAGTAATTCACATCTTGTTCATGGAGAATACAATTATTTTATAGCTAAGGTTCCAAGCAATTAATGAGATCCAGTGTATTTACCTAAATTAGATCAATCAGAATCAATTACACAAAGCAACTAACAGGCAATTTACATGTGAAAAACTAAATGCAATTTGTTGCCAGAAGAATCTCCAGAGCTGGGAAGGGTTGGGCCATTTTAAAGAGAAGAGAACTGGGCTTTCACCTCTTTCGAAAAGCAGCTTAATACTTTTGTTTGGGTACAATTCATCTGGGGGTGGGATCCCTAGAAAATTGATATCCCTTAGATACTTTGAAAATACTCGTTAAGAACACTGTGGTAGTTACATCACAATTGCCTGTTTTCAGTCTGTCATAAACTATGTGATTGGTTTTCAAAGGTATAGGTGAGGTCCTTTATCTTGCTTGTTTTGCCCTGGGTAAGGTGAGAATCTTTAGAAGAGTTTCTCTTCTTAGAAGAAACCACATATCTTGGTTTTAGACAATTTAAAGAAGTGGACACTTTAAAATGAGTAAAGTCCCCTCAATTTTAACCAATCCCTTTCCACCAATACAAATACCAGCAGATATGAGTGAAAATGTAACAGTTTGTTAGCAAGCAAATGAGCAACAGGCAAAAAAAACCAATTAAAAGTGAATAATCACTAGATAAAAAATTGCTATCTCACAATTTCTGGTTGCGCCGCCAGGCCTTAAGAGACACTAACAATTTTGAGGCACAGATACATAGGGACTACAAATAACATTTCGGGTTACCTAGGACTCCGTGCACACTTGTTGGAAGCAGCTGCAATAATACAACAAACTGGGAGAGGATGGAGAAAATAATATGGTCTGGTTATACAAGAGCAAAAAATATTTATAAGCAGAAAACGGTGAGAGAGCAGGTTGCAGTGGTGAGGAGCTCATTTGCAGCAAGGTGCAGATCCAAAACCAGACCTCAGAACTGATAGAAAAGGTGACTGTCAAGGCACTCCTGTAAGACCATGTGGAGTTTGTGCAGTGAGGAAAACCTTTTAAAATTTTACTTTAAAAAAAACAGATGAACAAGTTTCTGTCCCAGAAAAGACATAGGTGGCAAGTAAAAAGATATGTTTTCAGGCCTTTTGTTAAGGCTGGCCTCTCTCACCTTTTTGCCACATTAGAATCAGTGCAACCTTAGTCCCTGATCTAACTTTGTAGCTGGTCCTGCCTTGGAGCAATGACTAGAAAAAAATGTCTAATGTTCGCTTCCAGCCTAACTTATTCTACAGCCCTATGTCCTTTGATGGGAAGACTTGCCTTTTCATTCATAGCATGAATGAACACAACAAATTTTAGTGGAAATAAATAAGAAAACAAATCAACTTTATGAATTCAATATGTGGAAGCTTTTTAAAGGATCTGAAGAACACAGGAATTCACTTACTGGCCCATGGTAAAGCCTCCCATCTCCTACCACTTGCCACTATCGGTGTAGATCTCCTAACACCTGCAAGTGTAGGTTACATTCTCTACCACTGAAAGGGCAAACAGTCTCACTCTTGACAAAATAATGTGGAAAAATCCTACCCAAATTTTTATAAGCTCTATTATATTGGTATACTAAAAGCTTTTGTGCAAATACTTTCTCTTAAAGTCACTGGGTCAAAAAAAGGAAAGCAAGAATCTGTTAGAAAGATTTACCCAATTAATTTCATTAAAAGTGCCTGTGAAATTTTGCATACTAAATATTCACTTCTATTATTAGAAATATAATTGAGACATTCAAGGCTCTCTATTTTTAATCTGAAAACCAGCCATGCCCTGAAATCTATTACAGAAAGGTTTCTGAGAAGACCACTGGGTCAACAGGGAGAACAGACAAATTAAGAAAACTGTTATATAAACTGTCAATGTAGTGATGCTCTCAGGAACATATGGAAAGGATAGGATAAGATCCCTTTCAAGGACCAATGATTTTCAGAGCCAGTCTATGGTCTTGGTAAATGTTCACCAGTATGAAGCTGAAAAATCCCACTGAAATTGCTTCTACACATAGAAACAATACCTTACATGGAAAGTAAAGCATATAAAAGAAGCCCACCAGCTCTGGACTATGAACTGCATCCATAAACCCCAGCAACAATGACTGTTGAGCAGATACTGCCTATATTCCTAGATGCCTGATTTCCACAGCTGTCTCCAGATTTCTGGGCTAAATGCACTGGCTCCCTACTTCATTTATGTAGTGAGGTGTCATGGAGGGAAACATAACAAGTATGTTCAGCAACAAGTTGCCAAGATTCAGACATAGGACATGAAAACAAGCTGAGCAGAATTATTATATCTGCCTTATTGTAAAAGTTTCTAACTCAGTACTTCAGAATAAAAATAAACACCAGTTTATTGTATTGGGCAACACTTGTAGGACAGAGCCACACACTTCTACAGAGAACTGGAATGTAAAACCTGTTTCTCTCCTCACTTCTTCACTAATCAATGTACCCTGTCCTTGAAACACACACAGAGGACAACAGAATTACTCCAACCACTCAATAAAATCAGGGTGTTTTTTCATTTCCTCATTCTGCTGAAGAGTGGAAGTACTTCAAAAGGGAGGCTTGAGAGCAGTGTATGATCTAAAGTTTCACCCCTCTCTAGGGAGGTGGAGATGTGGGTTTGAAGCATTCAGAGGCAAACAGTATTCTACCCAGGTCTCCTGTAAGCTAAAGGGCTATTTGGAGTGAGAGGATAATAGTCCTCAATCTCCACATTTTTGAAAAGAAGTGAAATGCTTGTGTAGACTTTGTGAGTTTGCTTGCCTTTGCACGTTGAAGAGTGTGTAAATAGGGAAGAGGCACTGTGTGCCTGGACTGAAAGTCAAATGTGTGTGGTGTACCATGAGCTCAGATCACAGACTGTGGAATAGATATTTTCAGAGCACATTTGCTTCTGTCAGTTTTCAAGCAAGAGAGATTGAGAACTACTCAGTTTTCAGATTCAGATTTATCTTGTGGGGAGGTAAACGGTATGCAGTAATATCAAGTCTGGCAGCATTGTCACATTTGTGTTCCTGACATAGCTGTACGCTGTCTGAGAAGCAAGGTAAACTGCCTGCACAAAACTCCCTTATTCTGTGACTCTTTTGCCAGTGCTGACTTAGACCAGCTTTAACTTGCAGTTTGCTCATGTCTCTCTCTATCCCACAGCAGTCACTTTTCTGCCTGCATTGTGATGCCTGAACAGCTGCATATCTCTGTAGCACACATGGATAAGGGTCTCATGGCTCTTCAGAAACCTGTGTGACCCTCAAGAGCACTGTGGTGCTTACATATTTGCAGGACTTGACAGCTATTAATAAGGATTTTCAGGCCCTTCACTTGGGATTGCAGGATCTCAGTTCTGTTACCTAACCTTTAGCAAAGTCTTTTTTTGGAACCTATCATTGTGTAGTACTGAAGCTGAGTAAATGTTAGATACTCTCATTAAATTATAAAATAATTTTTAATAGTAGAGTTGAAAGGGAATGGGAAAGATCATACAGTCTAGCCTATTCCTTTAAACAAGGATAAAGTCTGAATGTACTATCCTAACATTTGTCAGGAGTTTTTTTAAAGTTCGTCTGTTGCTGAAATTACATGACATTTCTGTGCAGTCCTATTTCAGTGCTTGGCTGTTCTCACCATGAGAAAATGCTCATTATGCTAAATTAAATCCTTAATGTGACTAGAGACTATACTCAATAAATTATATAATTCCTATACTTTATCACACAGATAATTGGCTTCTCAGAACAAGTTTTGCTTCTTTAAAAGACCTTCAACACAATTTTTGGCTTTTTTGATGTGGTCAAAATTATTTCTTTCAGAAAGCTTTCTCATTTTATTACTGGAATGTTATCAATAAAATTTACTATTTTATGCCAGTCTATTCTCATAGTGTCCAGTGTGGGTTTGAATGAAAAAAATAGACAAATGCATAGCAGGCATTTCAAGAATGTTTTCATACATTTCCGAAAGCCTGATTTAACATCTCCATTTCTTTTAGGATTAGCTGTTATCTAACAGCTGTCAAAGGGGATCAAAACTAAGTTCTGATTTACTGTGCCATCTTTTACAATATAAGATGAAAAAAGGGTTTTTTTCTATCTCACCAATAGCATTACACATGTGTATGATTTTCATGCCCATCATCTCCCTTAGAAGCTGAAGGGACCTAGTCCTGTAATCTCTCTTTGTATGAAAGCTGTTTAAGTTTGGACAGACATATCTAGTTTCTTTTCTCCTAGGTAGTACAACAGCTGTAATGATAGATTCCAAATATTCCCATGTTTTGTTTCTGAAGGAAGCCAGTAGCAAACAATTGGGAATATATGAATTAGGAAAAATACAGAAATGTGTTTTCGTTTCTCTGTCCTTTCATGTTGCAGAAATAAGACTATGCCTCTGACTGGCCTGCCCTAGTTAATTAATTTGCTTAATGGCTTTACTATTCCCATTTATTCTTTTAACCACCACAGTTTTATGAATAAGTTCCACAGTGTAAGTACACATTTTTCAAATAGTTCAGACTGTTTACCTAAAATCTTCTGCCTGGCTCCTTCCTTAATCACAACCACCTATTTCATTTTAAGAAGCAATAAATATTTTCTGTGTGAACGCTTTTCCATGTTTTTTTATTATTTCAGAGTCCTTTATTATATCTTCTCTAAGTCAGTTCTTGTACTACAAGAATTATTAATTCAAATACTCATTTAGCAGAATACAAAGTCAGATAATTTCACTTTCAGCATCTATCTTGCTTATTATCTTGTTATTGTAATTTTCCCTCTGTAGTGTCACATTTTGTTGAAATGAATTTGTATTTGTTTCTAGCTTTGTTGTTTTGGGTGTTGCTTGGTTGTTTGTTAATTTTACTTGGGAATCCAAAGAAGAGGATAAACAATTTCTGCTAGTGCTGTGCCACTGAAAAATTTTGTAAATTAAGAATTTGGCAATGGTTTTTTTAGATGTTATTTCAGTATCTGACTGGAAACTTTAAGTGTGAAAATTTATCCTGTAGCAGAAGGAAAATATACTTATTATGGCTGGTATTTGCATTAGTTGTTGAACTAAGAACAGTTATTTACTTGAATAAAGGATTGCATGCTTTGACAAAACAAGTTTCAAAGATATCAGGTTTTGGTTATTTGAAAGCCTCTTTTTATAGTTATAACTGTAACTACAACTTACCTATGAGCTATAACAATATTTAAAATATTATCAATATTAAATAAACTCAATTTCCCACAAAGTAAAGAAAATCTGAAAATATCTATCTCCACTATTGGATCTCAGAACAGATTTGGTGTTCTCATTAAATTTATCTAAAAAGTCTGTGTTAACTTCCTTTGAAAAAGCTTTTGGCAGTGCAGGGTTAAACCAATGAGTCTACAGCCAGCCAAGTGCACATTGGCATGTCTATTTGAATATGTGCAAGTGAGATACATTCTCAGGCAGAAACTCCAGTGAGTTCATAAATCATTCTAATTCCGAGCATATGAGGACACATTAACCAGGCACCTCACGCTAGAGAGAGGAAGCCAATGTCCCTGACTTTATCACTGTCCACTTTTCAGAGTTTTGGAGAAGGGAAGGAATGACTGTTCCTGAGGTAACAAAAAGCACTTTTACAGTATTTAATATTATACTTATGTCCTTCCTAGCTAGCCTTTCCTTCATAAAAGAGTGTTGTACATGCAGAGGTTTTTATAAGCTTTGGGGTAATTTGGATCATCAGATCAGATGACTATTAGATATAAAAGAAACTAATCTGACTCACTCAGATGCAATATAGCAACAATAAAGTTCTTGAGAGAGAAATCAAGATGATCAGTCCAATTTATCTAGAATATTCATTGGTTTGTTGTCTAGTGTAAAGGTAAAACTCAGCTTCAGAAATCTTCCAGTGGGCTTCAGATTCTGCTTCTCTCATTCCTCTCATTTTACTCCCCACTTGGCTCCAATCCAGAAATTCTTCAACACAGAAAACCTTGTATAATCAGTGTTTACACTATTTGCGCCGTAAATGGCACAAGAAACTTAGTCAGAACAGTATTATTCTTCCAAAGAAACCTTTCTCATTACTCATATATCGAAAAGAAAAGTCTCTGTCTTAGTGGGGCTATAATTTATCTAGTCAGGTGTTGCAGCAAACTTGGAAGACTGGGTATAAATTACCTTCATGTCACTCCAGTGATTTTTCTAAGTGCCAGAATGTATACTTAGTGCTGATATCTGCTAGTGTAGATATTGGTCCATTTTAGTCATGACTTATAATGAATGTTTATGTATAGGGATCTTTTTTTTTTAAAAAATGATGATTCACAGGATGAAATGATCTGTTTTATCTAGCAGAGTATTATGTCGGAGATCGAATTCTAACAATCTAAAAAAAACCACAACATTTTTTCCAAGACTACACAAATTGGAAAAAATGAATTCTGTATTTTTTAATCTCAATAAGTTTTTTTCCTGAATTTAATTAAAAACAAGAATGTATTACACATGTTCAAAGAAAACACCTCTCCAAAGACAGTAGGTAATGAGGGGATTCCATCTTTTTCTATTGCTCACAGGTTGTTGAATATGCTGAAAAAATGACATCATCAAATTTGAGAAGGTGTTTTAGATTTTAATGGCCTCTTTTTAAAACAATCATGAATAGGCACTTTTCTTTCTAAATATTTGCATGATGGACTAAATCACTAGAGTACCTCTGGTCATTTTTTTAACATTCTGCTATCCACAAAGCTCTAAGTCATTTTAAGGAACAGATCTTATATTGAAGTTTTCATGGGAAATTGATAAGAAGAGAAATTATTTTTAGAATTCATTTCTAGGCTAATTAACCTGCCTTGAGCAGTCTATGTATGTAAGTAGGAGGCAGTTAATCATCCTTCTGAAGCAGACAGTACAAGTTTTGTAACAGGCATCCAGTTGTCAAAAGCAACCACGCACCTTTGAAACAGCTTTATTTTTAAAGCTGAAAAGATGGACAGCCCTGAGCTCTCTAAGTGAAATACATGAAACTGAAAATAAACCCAAATATAGTTCTCTTAAATAAAATAAATTTCCAAATCTCTGGAACCCCATTCTCACTCCTTTCTATGTCTCTACTGTTCTGAAAACTTCCAGTATAAGGAGGGCAAACTAGAAATATTTGCTGGTTTATTAAAGAATGGAAATGCCCTTAGCTTATTGCCTAGTTTACCATGCAACAGGATTAATGTATCTTTTTGTATCTTGTAATGTTGGCATAGACAAAAATAGTACATAGATGTGTTTATCAGGATTTTAGGGAAATATCTGAAAATACCAGTGGCATCTGCCTTCAAGGTGTGGGTGGATTATATTAATAAAAATTACATATGTTCAAATAAATAAAAATCACATTTTGCATAAGCTTCTGAATTTAAAGTTTTGCTATTTTAGCTTTTCTGAATTTCAGTACAAAATCCTATTATCACTATGGAAAGAAACACCAGCGTTATCTTCATTCAGGTTTCATATCTCCTATGTAAGGATGGTGATTCCATACATGATTCCAACAAGGCGACAGTTTAAGATAAGATGCGACTGGACAAATAGATATAAAAAGTATACATTTTAGTATCTGAAGAGCAGAAAAAAATGTTCAGGTACCATACACTTTTAAATGCAATCTCCTATATGGCAGAATTAATATATTATTTGTTAAAAATGACAGCTGAACTGTCAAAAAGTTTAGCAAACTAGTATTTGATACTGGACATTGAGACAGGTGAACCCACGTACTGACTTCTCATCTACCTGCAACTTACCCTGCACTACCTCTTGCAAACTTAAAATAGCAGAAAAGAGTAATTACTACAAAGCCAGGGGCATGGATAAGTAGAGTGCCATCTTACACGCACTAAATGTCAGAGAAGAAACATTGAAAATACTGACTACAACAACTGATTCTCATCCTATTAGAACTCTGCAAATCCTGAATAATAAATATGATTTCTGTAGTGATGACATCTCTCCTATCAATTTTCCATTAAAAAGTGGTGCACGGAACAATTTCAGGGGTACTGTATGCCACAGTCCTTGTAGCCACAAAGTCCTACACAACAACAAGGGAGATTTTTATCTAAACAGATGATTTACATTGTTTTCCTTTAGTGGCCATACCTGATAACTCCATTGGTATATGACTTAAATTACTTAATTTCTGTTTTCTTAACACTATAGAATTGTTCAGTCGCTAAAGAGGGATATTCAAAACATGAGCTTAGTCATAAAATTACTAATAAACTCCAGACACTGCCTGGAAATTTTCCTGAAGAAGCCTACTAATTATCTTTGATTTTACTGGGTTTATTCTTCTTCAGTTTTGAAAAGGTTTGTATAAATTGTTTTTCACCGTGTCATGAAACACCTCATTTTCTTTAGACTAAAAGGAATTTGAACAAGTAATGCATACAGGTCTTAAACTGCCATCATCTTAATTTCAATGTTTGCAGGTTAACCTTTAAGGTTTTTTGGATGAGTGGCAACTAATTAATTAGTGTTAAGTATTGTATTTGGATGCACTGCTAAGCAATATCTGCCAATGACAGACTTTGATTTGTTGATTCCATGGAAGTATATTCTGCATTAATAAAACCTTCCGCTCAATAAAGTCCAAATATGTTCCAGAAATAAAATTTAGTGAAAATAAGTATTTTCAAAATAAATCAAACTTCATAAATTCATGTCTTCAAAAAATGTGAAATAAGTCAAATTCCTCCCCCTCCCCCCAAACAACTTTCATGCCTTTGCTGATTTTTAATCTAGTAATGCCAGAGGTCTCTATTATAAAAATTCTAAAATGCTTGAACTTTGAGAACTTTCCAAATTTTCTATCAGTATGGTAGTATGGGAACACAATCATGCAGACACAAATACAGGTGGGATATTGTAAAGGAAAAAGGGGCAAGAGAGAGCCCAGACATCTGAAGAATATTACAGACAACTCTACTCTGAGTCTCACATAGTTAAATAATTTAGAATTAAATAGTATAGGATTAAATAAGAATCTGCTTAATTATTTCTGTTCCTAAGCTATGACAAAAAACTCAGCGAAAATGAAACCTAAAAATTTATTCCCTCCCGGTTCTAGACAAGAATGAGAGTTTCCTAAAACAGCAAAGAGATATACAGCAGAAAGAATAACAATTTCCCATTGGGTCATTGTTTTCTGTGACTAAAATATCAATAAGCATTTTTCCCAAAGGTATGGATTAATATTATGAAATTTTTTTTGTGCCTCAAAATAATGAGAATTTCTATCAGGAGAAAAAAATAAAATCCTTTGGGAAAAATAAAGAAAACAAACATTATGATATGACTTGATAATGCAAATCAAAGAATTTTTCATCCAATTCAACTTTTACTTCTGTGTTCTGCCAGGGTGAGTTTCACTCATGTGCTGCATGACAGTCTGGAAGCCTTGTCATCATATATCCTATACTGGATGCATAAGGCTGGAGCAGGCACAACACCCAGGGATACCATTTGCAACATGCAGTGACATCATTTTCTTCTGCATCTCTCCCAGCAGAAAGGACACCACTCACTTCTCTTTTACCTGCTTTTGCTTATCAGAAATAGCTCCTTATGCAATTAGATTTTCACAGTGTATTTTCTCTAAAAGCAGGATCAGATATGATCTCTATAAGCAATCAGCCTTTATATTAACTAATCATAGAAGCTAGGACATTTTTGTTTATTACAATGTAAATGATCCCAACTGAATTTTCATTATGTGTAGAGTATAAACTCCAAATGCCAACTTGCTAAGCTCCAGTATTCTTGTGCACTCTTTCCTTAAGGTAAAATCTATCCCCTTGTCTTCCAAATCAGCATGAAGTCATGGAGCACATTTGTTATTGCCCATTTCTAGTGTCTTGATTCTAGCTGATTGTTGACCAATGTCATGTCATTTCCCCACCATATATGGCAAATGTTTTCAGTTTTTCCACTGACAAAATTGTTAGGCAGTTCATTTTGTAGACAATATTTCATTACTTAGACTTAGTTGTGAATGAAAATATTTCATTGATATCGTGAAATGGGATCATGATTAGAATAAACACGGCAGAATTTTAGGGGAGAAATTTCTACTTTGAAAATGGGAGCATGATTAATCTTTTTTCAATATATGAGATCAGTGTATAATGTGACATTAAAAGAATAAATAGTTACTCCTTATTACAGACAATCAAACCACAGATTAGAAACTAAATGGTGACTCCCACAATTTCCATCTTCAATAGTAAGGCCTAAAGTAAAAACTTAACAGAATCTGATAGAAAGCAGTCTTGTTTATGTTTTACTTTAAAACAAGAATTTTAATTGCTACACTTGTGTATAAAGGTTGCACTATAGTTTTACTATCATAAGAAAGACTGAACAAGTTGTTCTGTCTCAAAGGACAGTAGTAGTTTCAAAAATGTGGTTATTGAAACATCAAAAAGTACCAATAGTCTAAACTAAATTCAGTGTATAGCAAAGAGATCAAATTTACTTTAATGTCCAGCTGTCCTTTTTTCTCTCCTTGTCTAGTTATTGAGGAAAGAATTACCTTGGTTGCATCTGTCTGCAATAATGAAAGAGGGATACTAGCAAGCAAGTGGAATGGTCATAGTGACAGCAAAAGGTCTCTTCAGCAAACTTAAAATTAAGCATCCTTGATGGTTTGCAACTTACAAATACCAGCTTACCTAAGGAATAAATCTAGTATTTCCATGTAAAACCTCCATGATCTTCGTCACATGGAAAAGCATCAAACTGGAAAATCTCACCTGTTTTATATAGCTAATTCTGGATCATTGGTTTAATTTTTAGGTTCACAAGAGCTGTTCATCAAGCAACACTATAAGGCAAAACAAGGTATATAAAATATTATTTGATAGCCAAGTCACCTGAGTTTAAAAAATAGAATTTTCTGAAGTATAAGCACATTGACCAATTAGGCAGTTTAATGAATCTGCCATCTTGCATCAGTAATATTTTCTAAACGAAGTCATATTCAGTATAAAAGCCTTATTATTATTCAGAACACTTCTCAGCTACAGCTGTAAGATTTGATTAAATCAGTACGTGCCTAGTAGGAAGTTTGTTGAAGAGAAGCAGTGTGAAAATACATGCAATGTTCACAGCGCAAGCGAAACAAAATGCTGGGCTAAATTCCACAGATAAAATCAGAGTATTATACTCTACCTTTCTGGGAATTTTGCTGTATTAAAGCAAAGTTTTTCACAAGTGTAGACTGTTAAAATTAGAAAAATTAATATAATTTTTTGAGATTCCTGTGCATATAGTCCTGCAGCAGTCTCTCTGTTTCCTTCACACCAAATTGTGAAAGCTGATATAAAATTAAAACAACGAGAAATGAGGTTACAGAATCGAAGAATGGTGAAAACTGAAAGAGACCTCCAAAGGTCATCTTGCCCAAAAGTCCTGCTCAAGCAGACCAATTTAGAACAGGTTTCTGAAGACCATGTCCAGACAGATCTTGAATATCTCCAGGGACAGAAATTCCACACTTCTTTGGGGAACCTGTGCCAGTGTCCAGTCACCCTCACAGTGAAAAAGTGTTTTGTGACATTCATCCTGAGCCTTCTCTGATTCTGCTGGTGCCACTGTCTCTCGTTTGGTTACTGAGCACAGCTGCAAAGAGTCTGACTCAATGCCTCATGCACTCTCTCTTCAGGTATTTGTACATTCTGGTGCGAGCACTCCAAGATTTTCCAGGCTAAACCGTGCCAGCTCCCTCAGCCTTTCTCAATACAAGAAATATTCTCGGCCATTCACCATCTTTGTGGCCCTCTGCTGGACTGTCTCCAGTATGTCCCTGTCTCTCTTGTACCACAGAGCCGAGAACTGGGTGCAGCACTCTGGTTGTTGCTCCACCAGGGCTTAAGCAGAGCGGAAGGATCACCTCCCTTGACTTACTGGCAGCACTCCTAATGAAGCCCAGAGTACCACTGGCCTTCTTTGCTCATGTTCAGCTTGGAGACCACCAGGATCTCTGAGTCCTTTCTCAAAGCTACTTTCCAGGTGCTTGGCCCCTAGCATGAGTGGGTGCCTGTGGGTGTTCCCTCTCAGGTGCAGGACTTTGCACTTACCTTTGTTGAACTTCGTGAGGTTCCTGACAGCTCATTTTCCCAGCCTGTTAGAGGTCCTTCTGGATTGCAGCATGACCCTCTGGCATGTTAGTTACTCCACCCCATCTCGTGTCATCTCCAGAATGTTCATTCATGATAGTAGGACACAAAATTAACATGAATTTAGTATGAAGAGGCAACAGTGTCAATTAGCAATGTCAAAATTTTATTTCGATCTGCAGATATTTTCTTATTTATGTAACAATATGACTTATTTATGTTGAGAAGGCACAGTTTCTGACGCTTACTGTACAAAACAGACTTTCAGAAACAGCCACTTGTAATTAAAAATACCCACTCCTAGGTGCAGATCCACAGGAACTACATGTGTTCCTAAAAGTTCAGCATACAGAACACGGAAGTTACGATGTAGCTAAGAATGGCTAAGGAAAGTACTATGTTAATATGCCTTAAGATCTTTTCCAAAATGGGTATGTATTTTTTGAATCATTATGCAGGTGTTGCTAAGAAACTGAAGTATATGCCTTTTATGTTTAGTATGCAGGATCCAAAGTTTTGTATACACCACTTTTGTGACTCCTCTATTTTACCATTAAGTTGCCTTACCCACAGGAAATTAAAGCCAAACAAAAAAAACATGTGATGGACACTACAAATTTCAGATTATGAAGCAGCATCAAATTAGCTACAACCTTGAAAGAAACTTCATATGTGTAGATAAGCATGTATCTAGAAAAATATTTTTGTGCACATTGAAAGACTGAGAAAAAAGGAAATATAAAGGAAACTGACATGATTCAATATTGAATAAAATATCAGATCATCACTTTTTGCATAATATTTTAAAAGACCCCATGAAATCCAAGACATGTTACAACAAATGGTTTATAATGTTTCTAATAAAGAGAGGTTGCTGTGCTTTGGGGAGTTTCCCATAGTAACAGTACAAGTATTAATGAGATATATATTTATCTCTTTCCTGCCCCAGCGCTAGAACAAGAGGATTCTGCCTCAGGAAAAGGAGGTCTTTGGAAATCAGTACATGATGCTGGATGACACTTTGGCATGGTCTGCTGATACAATGGGAAGAGCAGAGCTGTTCAGATATACAAATAGAAACCACTACACACACCGTTTTACGTCATGGTTCTATAAATGCTTCACCCTGTTCCTCAGGTTATACTATCTGGAGCATTATAAATTCAATAAAGTCAATTAATGTGAACTATTTCTAGGTAGACTACTCTTAAAAATCATGGATTTAAGTCTAAGTAATGTCTGCTTTTCCAGATCATGTTCTCTTTTGTATCAAAGACAAATAACAGATCCTGACGCAAAAGAGGGAGCTAGTAGCCTATTTTAAATTCAAGTCTAATTTAAAAAATATAACCTCCAGCAACTTTACTGTCACTACAATCAATCAAAGTGATAGCCTTGGAACTGCAAACCACTTCCTCAGTCACATCTGCTACTGCAATATTTATGAATTGCTTTCCTCATCATAGAATTTAACTGATACAGAGACAAGAGCAGTCTAATACCAGCTATCAGAACTAATACCATTATTTTCAAAATATTTTAATTGCTCTTGAATTATAAAACATATGGGCTGTTTTCAAAGTATAAATACCACAAAAGATTGCATACATTCACGTACATGCACATAAATATGCTGACATGTGAACAGCTTTCTTCTATCAGCTAAAGGTCAGTGCTGTTTTCAAGCTAAAAAAGCTCCTCCATTCTCTTTTATTGAGGAGGAATATGTGCAATGTTGTCTCCTTAGTTTACAAGCTAGAACAGATGAGAAGGAAAGCAATACCCTGTGTCATAAATATGACATATCCATTAACTCCACGGTACCATCCAGCACTTAGGGCTACCTTCCAGGAAGGACACAATTGCCTCCAAGCCCAGGGATGAAAACCCTAAATAGTTCATGTCTGGTCCTTGAAGAGGGTTTCAAAGCCTGAAGAGAGTGCACAAACAGGCCATGAGGACTGGGATGCACCTACATCTGGCCAGCAGGAAACACACAGGGTTGCTCCAAAGCTTCATGCTTGTGTACGTGCCTGACAAGAGCTGTAAACTGAAGATATGACCAGAAGACATTCTGAGCTCAGAATCCATTCCCAGGATAAACACTTGAAAGCTCAGATCTCTCGCACAATTATTTTGAGCCTAGTCATCTAATTTCCATCTAGTTCTAATCTCAGATTTTTATTCTGGGAGGTACTGAAAAACACCTCAAGGACAACACAATCATCGGTCACAACCAGTACAGCTTCAGGAGGGGAAAGCCCCGCCTATCAAACCTGATTTTCTTTCATGGCAAGTTAACGCACCTAGTTGGTCAAAGGAGGCCAGTTGATGTAATCTGTTTGGATTTCAATAAAGCTTTTGATGCTGTCTCTCTCACAGGATCCTTCTGGACAAAAAGTCCAGCACACGTCCAAATAAAAACATCGTGTGATAGGTGAGCCATTGGCTCACAGGTCAGGCATAAAGGGTTATGTATAGCGAATGGGATGACATCAGACTGGTGACCTGGTGGGGCTCCACAGGGCTCCATCCTCAGCCCTGAGCTCTTCAACACCTTCATTAATGATGTGAATGCAAGACTGGATGGGATACTAAGCAAGTTTGCAGATGATACAAAACTTGGAGGAGCTGTTGACTCCCTCAAAGGCAGGGAGGCCCTGCAGAGAGACCGTGACAAATCAGAAGGCAGGACACTCACCAACTGAATGAAGTTCAACAAGGCAAAGTGCTGGACTCTGCACCTGGGGCGGGGCAGCCCTGGGTGTATGGACAGACCAGGCAATGAGATGCTGAAAAGCAGTGCCAGAGAAAGGGATGTGGGCATCCAGGTCGATGCCAAGTTGAATCTGAGTCAGCAGTGCCCTGGCAGCCAGGAGGGCCAACCTTGTCCTGGGGGGCATCAGGCAGCCAGGCCAGGGAGGGATTGTCGTACTCTGCTCTGCGCTGGGGTGGCCTCACCTTGAATACTGTGTGCAGTTTTGGGTATCACAATATAAGAAAGATATAAAGCTGTTAGAGAGCCTCCAAAGGAGGGCAACAAAGATGGTGAAGGGCCTTGAGGAGAAGCCATTTGAGGACACTTGATCTGTTCAGCCTGGAGAAGAAGAGACTGAGGGGAAGCCTCACTGAAGTGTGCAGCTTCCTCATGAGGTGAAGTGGAGGGGCAGACACTGATCTCTTCTTTACGGTCACCAGAGAGAAGACCCTAGAGAATGGCCTGTAGGTGTGTCAGGGCAGTTTTAGGATGGACACCAGGAAAAGGCTCTTCACCCAGAGGGTGACTGGGCATTGGAACAGGCTCCCCAGGGAAATGGTCACAGCACCAGCCTGATGGACTTCAAGGAGCATTTGTACAATGTTGCACATGGTGTGACTCTTGGGGATTGTGTTGTGCAGGGATGGGAATTGGACCCAGTGATCCTTGTGGATCCCTTCCAACTCAGCTTGTTCTGTGATTCTTTTTATTGTTTGTACCTGTCTATCACTTATTTGCAAGTTTCATAAAAAAATTGCAGGAATCCCACACCATTCATACAACCATGATTTCGAGTTAGTACAATTCGCAATATTTATGAGTCATTTGTGAACATATGCAATTTGCTGATTAAGAATTTCACTAGTGTTACCTACTGCATCTTCTTGTTATGATTTAAACATACATAAGCCAACCAAAGACTGATCTGTGGCTTAGGCTTCCATGTAATAATAAAATACAATTAATTCTCAGTGTCATTCCAATTGTTAGACATCACAGAAAAAACACAGGCAAAGAATGTGGATTTCAGCTCTCTTCTGATTGATTTAATCTTTGTCAGACTTTTGTAAAATATTACATTAGTATCCTATATCTGGATTAAACACAGTTATAAGTTTTCTCAAGGTAGTACAGGACACAGACATCTTTTTTTTCCTTTTCTAATTTACTCTTACTTCTTTGAAATTCTTTATAGCTACACAACAGCCGGAGTGAAACCCAGAAAGGTTAATAAAATGGCTTAGATCCATACATAAATGCTTTGACTTTCAAAAAATTTGATTTCTGTGCTTCAGCTCTTACCTAACACAAGTAATAGTGTTGTGTGAATTGAAACAAGAGCCAGGATGTGACTCCAAAACTGGAATGCCATCCTGATTATGTTCTGTTCACAGGAAAATCATACAGGCAGAAAAACAAGGCTCCCTGTCAGACTGGCTGCTGCACCTGAAGTTCAAACTTAAAAGCCTAAATTTGAGTAGGCTGCAACAGTTCTACTCTTCCTTCTGGAGCTAAGCATGTTTAGACACTGATGACGGTCCCTTTGAGCGCAGCCCCTGAAGCATAGTCTTTTTTTGTTTGCCATAAATAGTATGATAAGCAGTATAATACATGAATACTGCCCTGATATAATCATATAATTATTTAAGTTGATTTGTATTATCTGCAAGTACACAGGCAAGTTCCCTCTGACCCCAACTTTATATGTCCTTGCTTTTTTCAATAGATGTTGAAAAGACGGCAGCCTTAAAAATCTCATTAAATGTACTCTTGATGGAGCCCAAAGGAAGTTGTCCGTGACAGACTTGTCAGATCATTTCCCTCCCAAGACCTTGTTGAACAATGAAGAATAGCAGTCCACTTCTTTGAAACTACACAAACTATATAACTTTACAGTTCAGCCTACTTTGCTTTTATAAACTAGAGAATATGATCTAGGCCAGTCTTGGATCATAAAAAATTATGGGCAGTCATAAGTAGAAAACTATATCCCAGATTTTTTCAAGTAGGGAATATTACAGCAGGTCAAGGGAGATGATTCTCCCCCTCTACTTCCCACTCATGAGACCACACCTGGAGTACTGCGTCCAACTCCGGGGTCCTCAGCACAGGAAGATTATGGACCTGCTGGAGTGAGTCCAGAGGAGGCAACAAAGACAATCGGAGGGATGGAGCATCTCTCCTATGAAGACAGGCTAAGAGAGATGGAGTTGTTCAGCCTGGAGAAGAGAAGGCTCCAAAGAGACATTATAGCACCTTCTGATACCTAAAAGGGGTCTACAAGAAGGTTGGAGAGGGTATTTTTACAAGGGCCTGTAGCAAAAGGACAAGGGCTAATGGTTTTAATTGAAAGAGAGTAGGTTTAGGTAAGACATTAGGAAGAAATTCTTTACTGCGGGGGAGGTGAGGCACTGGAACAGATTGTCCAGAGAAACCATGGATGTCCCATCCCTGGAAGTGGTCAAGGCCAGGCTGGATGGTGTTCTGAGCAACCTGGTCTAGTGCAAGTTGTCCCTGTCCACTGTAGGGGGGCTGGAACTAGATGGTTTTTACTGAGGCCTATTCCAACCCAGAATATTCTATGAATCTATGATATCACACCACAAGGAAAACAAAGAAAAAGAACCCATTTCTTCTCACTTCTACTTCAGTGCTCCGCTGAAGTCTATTTGCTGCAGGCTCATCATAACCTTTTGTTCAATTCATTTGACAGAATGATTTTTATCACTGTTGTTAAGTTTCAGTCCTTGTAGAAAGTGATGCCCTAGGTGTAAAAAAAAAAAAAAAAAAAAAAGGGGGATTTTAAGTATAATTTTGGGGGGAAAATACCGGTTCTTATAGATAGAAATATCATTGATAGTCACTTAAATATCCAACCTTTAAACACTTTTATTATCAGAATTTCCGTTGAAGCAACTAGCTGTTCTGGCCAAGACTGAACTAGTAACTTGTTCCCTTGATAGTTCACAATGATGTGAATCAATTATCCTTAATGAAAAGGGGGATTATTTACATACCTGCTCTTTTACACATGCTCAGTTTAATTACAATTTGGGAAAGAATTTTAGCACTTGCTTGTGAACTTGTAGTTCATTATGGTCTTTGCCATTGTATCCAATAACTCTTATATTTAATCATATATCATAAAACAGTTACAAAGTGACACTTAAAAGAGAGACAATTCTAACTTCCTTTTTTTACAATTACTATTTCAGTAAAAGTAACCTAATAATAATTTCTTACACGCTTTCAAAAAGTTTAAATTCACAGTTGTATTTCTAGCTCTTGGCTATTTAGTTAATCTTGAGGAAATGTCTTGGGAGCACCAAAACCATGAGTGACCATGCTTTTTTACTAATGTCATTCTTATGATGCTACATATGGTATAAGAAAGCCACAAAAATGCGATGGAGCATTTAAAATACATGATGAAAATAGAAAATCACCAAAGTCCTTAAGCATTTGCTTTCTACAAACACCTCAAAAGGGGAAAAAGATTAGTTTTATGAAAGATATTGGTTTTATGGCTACACAAAGATAGAAAATATCTGAAACAACTAGCATGGGGCTCAAGGAAAAAAACTAAAATTTACTTCCATTTTTATTTTCTATTCATCACTTTTTCAGTTCTTACATTCACTTGCTTTTCCTAAGTGTGCAAGTGACCAATACCACTGCTGTCTTGAAGAATACTTTGACATGCTGTTCTGAGTGTTGTCTTCTTAGTATCACAGCCCATTGAAAGCAGCAATTCTGATAATTTTGGGGGCTCCAGAAACAGAATTTTCTTGCACACACAGGTAAAAATGAAAAGCTTTTATACTTCATCCTTGCTCTTCATTGTTTGTCATGTACACACAAATACACACATGCAAGAAAACAAAACAGAAATATGGAAGAAGGAATATATGACATTTTGCTTTTACTGTTCAGCTTCTCTATTTGCAGTATGTGTACGTGCACAGAAGAAATAAAAAATAAGTGAAATTGTAAACTTTCTGTTCTGATGAGAAGAAACATGTCACTAGGGTATTTCTGAGCCTGCATCATTCATCTCTTTTGTATCAGCATTAACACAAAATTTGCTGCCCAAACAGTTGACACAATACAGACTTAAGGCTGAGACCAAAGATATTTTTCCTTCTTTCAATATTCACAGGGCAACTAACAAACCATGGGAATAGGTTTTCAGGTCCACCAGATGCTTCTGTAACATTAAACAGAAACAACTCTTTATGCTGCAATACAATACCTACTACCAGACAATCTGGGAAGCCATTTAGAAAATTATGCCATTCCCACCTCACATTTCTTTTTCTAAAGGAAACTTAAAACATACTGACTGATTTTCAATTAATTTTCATATAGTCATATTTTTGTGTTTCCTTTGTCTATCAACTGTTAAAAAAGGAAAACTAAACTTACAACTTTAGGCTATCCCATCTGATTTCCAATACAGACATACACATGCCTGAAAAAGAACGAGTCATTGTGCTAAATTTGCCTATCTGATTTCCCCCGGGTTCAGAGTTCCCAAAACTAAAGAGCACTCTCTTTCAGCAATATATAAATGCAAATTGGTTTAATTTTAAGAGCTATGTAAATTAGGAAACATGGAGGCTATTCTTAGGTTTTCAGACTTTTAAAAATTTTCTTCACTGTGGAAGACTAGTTTCAATGTCCATTATAGAATACACAGAGACAAAAGATGATCTCAGTTTTGGAAAATCTGCGGTCATTTTGCCTTCCTCGCTGCCCTACTTTCGGCCAAAACTTGCTGGCAATAACATCTGGGATATTTTCTTTGTTGTCCAGCATTAACCTATATAGTGAATACACTGAACTCAAATCATACAATACTTCAATTGTGAGGTGCCTTTTCAGGAACCAGGTAAAAGCCTGCATATACCATCAGCCAATTAAACTAATTTATCTACCATGCACAAGACAGCTTTCATTCCCACTTCATGTAGCAGTACTTACATATCCAGTACCCGAGGTCATAAGAAGACACAGATAAGTGAATGACATGCCTGTGAGTTACAGTTTTTTACATAAATAAATATAAAAATATCTTTTATTTACTTTTCATGTCAGACTGACTAAAAATATATCAAAACTTTTTCTGTTAAATAAATGAGTGTAATTAATAGACAACAACAATAAAATAAAAAAGAACACAGCATTAAGACATCTAATAGGAAATCACACAATAAAATTATGGTCATGATAATTTAAAAACCATTACTAACTCTCAATTCTTGACTGACAAAAAGTGCAGAATGGAAGAATCAGTATCTAGCATATTATTTTAAAAATACACTACACATTAGCACATAGATTGTTACTGAAAATAAAGAAAAACCTTTCATTAAATGTAAATTTGTGATCCTTCAGTTCAATTAATACTAAAAATGAAATAACTTACTGTTTGTACTCTAATTCAAAAACATGAACATATAAAACAATTTCACTTCCGAATTATATATATACAAAATATATATTTGCCTAATTAGAATCCTATTTGAGCAGTTCACTAATTGATTTTGAAATGCAACAGGATGTGCAGAGAAGACCAGAGAAGTCAAACTTTAAGCTGTGGTTTGGCTATCCAAATGCCAAAATTACATTCCTTTTTGAAAGGTATAGGGGAAAATAAATCAGACACGGTAAGCAGACAATTCATCTCAGCAGTATCTACTTCTTTAGTTACTGAATTCTGTCATAAATCACTGGAAAGATTTTTTCTTTCTTCCTAGAAAATAAAGAAGCTAAGACTACATCTAAGAATTAAGATGTGATTGTCTTTTCAGTAAATTATAAAACTGTTTTATCTGCTTTACAATCTTAAGTAAAGCAGGAGGGATTTATATATTTTTCTAGGTATAAAGTGTTTCTAAATACTACTTCACCGCAGGATTTGCCACAGGAAAAATAGACATAAACATCAAAGAAATCCCAACAATGAAACATCTACTTAACAAAATTAATCACTGAATGCTTTTCTAATCTCTAACATCATTACACAACTATGACAGCCTACTCCTGATTAGCCTCGATCCATCATTTGGTCTTCAGTGGGTGATAGGAACAGAAATCATAGAGTTTAGCTAAACAAACATGGCATTGATGAATAATGAGGATAATTGATCAATTTATAAGAAGATGGAGTGTTTGAGGCATCACAGAAAGAAATATTTTCTGCAAGAGGCTTTCTCCAAGAGGCTCTCAGAACTGTGACTACCAGGGGGGGTATTTCCTACTGTATCATATAGTGGACTTTACAGGTATTTACAAGAAATAGTAAATGCATGGAGCTGGACCAGAAGCCAATAATGAAGCATGCCTTGGAAACCATCCATAGGAGGGTTTTAAAGCTCCTTTCCCTTGCTCTATTATCTACATCATTAAACAAAATATTAAAAATTATCTATTCAAAACTATACATTCAGGAACAATGCACAATCACTGTCCCGATCTCAGCACTTCCTTTATCCATCTATTATCATCTATTGCTTCAGCTCCTTATTTTTTAATAACTGTTCAGCTAGTTCCCACCTTCTCCAGCTTCAACGTAATTTTCTCATGTCATTGCAGTGCATATTTTATTACTCAGACGTAGCACTATATATCATGTAAACTCTGTTTAGCTGTCCTTATTAAAGAAAGATATAAGATATTATATCAAAGCCCATTTTTCAATTCTTCATTTCTTTAAATACTTTTCTTTCAATGTTAGTTATAACAAATATATACTTGGGCATAGCTCCTTCCAATAAAAGAGACCAAGGAACTACAGGAAAAAGTGATTGCTTTAAAACTAAAACTCTGGTATTGTCATTTTCCTGCATTCCTTAATGGCTATTGTATCAATAGAGTGGGGACACAACTAAGTAACTAGAATTATGATGTGTTTCTTAACTGTCCCAACCAAGCAGATTATCCTCTTTATTCCTATCTCTGACCATTGTATAATTCCGGTTTCTGATCTAGCTTTAAATTACTTCATTGGACAGAAGTGGACAGGGAAGATAATAAAAACTAAGCAGACAGCATAAAAACAAAACTAAAAATCTAACACAAATGCTTCCTTGCATATTTAATCCTCATTTTAGATAGTCTGTCTGAAATCCAATTTCATTAATTAATTTGAGGTGTGAAAATATTTTCTTATAATCCTCACCAATATGATATGCTGTTCCTATTTTGGAAGTGTTTTTCTCATCCTCATTTTATGTCCAAGGCTTTGATGTATCTGCTTTTACCTATTTGACATTATTTTGATTGGCTGTGTAAAGTTAAATCAAAGAGAGCTGCTAGCAATAATGAGCAGAAAACAAAGTAATGTCATCATTAGAATCTCTTCAGTCAGAATATTAAAAGTCCATAGGGGAAAAAATTGGTGAATCAGTCAGTAAGAAATATCTTTCACCGGCTTGTTTCTCAAGGCTAGAAAGACCACTGAACTGTTAAGGACCTCAGCCTGGAGGAAAGTAGAGGGAAACATGCAGCAGAAAGAGTCACAGTGTTCAGGAAGAGGAAAGTCCTTCTCTCAGTTCCAAGTTAGACAGAGGCATTTGCAATGGTGTGGCACTGAGCTAGGTTATTTCCCAAGACTTGGGATCTGAAATAAGTATTGCAGAAGGTGGGCCCCAGGCTGTTTGCATCCTGTGTACTTTGGGGTGAATAAACAGCACATCTATTTAAAAGATGCTATGCCTTGTCTCTGTAATTACTCACATGCCCAGGGCTTCTGAAGAAAAGTATCCTTTAATGTTAACCATGTTGCTCTCTCTCAGCCAGAGGATTTCAAACACATGAAGGAGCTCGTACTGAGACTGAAAGATTTGTGGGGATCTAGACAGAAAGATTTGAATGTATCAAGGACAGATACCTTGAGATTGCTATTTCTCTTAACAAACCACAAAGAAAGAGTACAAAGCCCTCTTTTACCACTAATCAGACTCTGAGGACAAGCAGTGTTATCAAGTTGTCTGTCTGGGTTAGAATGACTACCCTAGTAGGAGAGTCCATGGGACAGAATGCAGAGGAGACCTCAGAGGTGCAATTTACCCATAAGAAGTCAAAAAAAAAAGACATGAAAAATAAATGACTTCATGTGAAATATTTTAATATAATAGAATTGAAACAAAAAGGTAGAACAATTCATTTTGACATGTTCCTGTCAAAACTGGTGTTAGAAGTGATGCAATCCCACAAGATGGTTCAGTTTTCTTTAGAAAAATGCTGTTTTGTCAGAATTGTTCAGTGGGATACTTTTCATCCAGATTTACAGCTGTGGCAGTAACTGCCTCTTGACATTGATATTGCTCCTCCATAGCATCTGACAACCTCAAGATGTTTTGTTACAATAGTGAGTATCATCACTAAATATTATCACTACTGTCTTGTTTTCCAAATGGAAGAAAGAGATACATAGAGGGGGACGAAGGATGTCTTTCTTACACTGGGGTGCTTCATCAATGGAAACAGAAATGGAAACATTTGTGGCATACCTGGAGGACTAAACCTGCATACTGCTGTGGCTTCCACGCTCACCAGGGACTTGAAGGCCTCTGGCTACCACTCCTGCTACTCCCTCACTCCTTAAGTGAAGCTGCCTATACAAATTACTACTAAGGTTTTCTTTAAAAAGGAAACAACCTGTATTCACAATAAAGAAAAGAAAGAAGACATCCTTGCCAGTTACAGTAAAAGTCATCTAGAGCCATGTATCATTCCTTTTAGTTTTTTAAATTTAGCACAGCAGAAGAAGTAGTATTGGGATACACAAAACACAGCATCTCTTGCTAACCATCTTCCCATTCATTCAGCACTACAGTACCCCAAAAGTGAAAGCTCCCATTGGCACTTGAGTAGTTCAAATATTGGTGATCGGGGCTGGAACAAGAGTAAGTCCAGGACCATGCTAAGTTCTTTTATTTAGACTGAGCCACTATATGCACTTACATCGTGCATTGAGCAATGCAACCCCAAATTCAACAAAGCCAGAGTTACTTATAATATTGTTAGCTATTATTTTGATGATAGTGTCTTAAGTGACTCTACTAAAAGGGAGATTTCTCTTTTTTCTACCAAAAATAAATATTTTGGTGAACTTTATGCCAAGGCCCAAGAAACGCCTTTGTCTATTTCACAAATTTTATGTGTACTAGGCAAACTAGATCAGGATACTCCTTATAGTAACTCCAGATTTGGTTTCTTCATTATAACATTGTTTGGTTGATCTGTAAATCAATGTGCTAGCACATCTCTTCTCTTAGTAAGAAAACTAAGTTTAAGCCATATCAGAAGTTTAAAAATATAAAATTATCATATTAAAGTAGGTGGGAGTTCTTTTAAAATCAAGAACATGTTACAAAATATTCTGGAACATTCTGTTTTCCAATTTCACTTCCCAATGAGAAAAGGCTGACATACCATAACCAGAGAGAGCGTAAAGTACCAGATATAACAGAGTAAAAACTGTGAAACAGCAAACATTGATCCTTCAGATAGCATGGGGCAAACACTCATAGAAGTGTCAAATGGCACCCCATGTAGTAATAATCCCTATAAATAAACATTTAAAAAATGGAAAAGGTAGACAAGCTAAAAATCAGACACTAGAAATATTTGGCTACTCTTTTCATCCTTTGGGTAATAATCTTCTCTGACAGATTTGTAACTTTTTTTCTTGTTTATGCATTTGTAAATAAAATCTGTCACAGTATTCATCTTCGGTGAAGACTCAGAATCATTGTATTTTTGGATAGTGTTGTTAGTGCTGGCCTCATTTGTGTCTAGAAATATTTTGTTTGCTATGGAATACAATGCAATAATCAGAAATACCTCTCCCAATTACAGTGCAAAAAAATCTGGTCTGTACTACAAGAAATCACAAGAGAACTTGGGAAAAAAAGAAAACAACAGAAAGCAATTAAAGATTAAGAACAATCCAGCATTTCACAAATTGCAGTTCATTAATATATGTTTTAATAAACTGACTGCTTTATTTTAAAAGGCCTTTCTAGAAGGGCTTAGTGCCACCTACAGAAAGGCCGATGGTGCCAGTTCAGTAAGCTTGCCATTGATGATTTCTTCCTTGCCAGAGTCTGCTGCAGGCAGAGCAAAAAATACACAAAAACTGGCCTTTTCCTCAGGGGTATTGGAATGTCACCCATCACATCTAGGTACCTAAAAAGAAATTTAGCTGCTTGAAGCATAGTTTTGACAGAAGCTGTGGTCTGAAAGCCCCTGTTCAGGAATGTCACCAATGCTTAGCTTGCAGACATAGCAGAGATCAGACACTGTTGGTTTTCCTCATGTAAGTTGGAGAAAGGATCAGAATCCAGCTCTATCTGCCTCTAGAATTTAGTATGATCACTAGACTTCAGCATCATGTTTGCTACTCTGAAATATCAAATTATTTATTGCAAAAGGCTCAGTCCAGACTGGATAGTTCAACTTTTCTGGGTTAGGTTACTCACCTGACAGAGAAAATGTGAGGTTTACCTCAGTTAGAGAAGGCACTGAATATTCATCTTCCAAATCTTGTGGCAATTGTGGGGCTAAAAGAAAAAAAGTGAGCTTTGGTCAGTTAAATGAAAAATCAGTAGAGGTCTCAATTTTCAACCCTGATTAGTGTGTCTGAGAACAAAACCAAGATCTCGGACCGAACAGGATCCGTCAAGGACCCATCTTGTCACACTGGCTACTCACCAATTCTAACTCACCCAGGTCCTGTTCTGAGGAGCCTCAGAATCTGCCTACATGGGTGGACAGAAATGAGTTTTGGCTGACCCTGAGCTCCTCAGACATTGCTCAATTCAGTATTTCAGTGCTGTGGTGTGTTCACATTACTAAGGCTGAACCAGGACCCAGATCAATCTCTAAAAGGTTTCAGCAGAGCCAAGCTCAAAGGTAGTGTGTCCTTCCTTCCTCTCTCACCGCTGTGTGCAAGCTCAAGGCTACCACAGACCATCTAGTGGGGGGCAGCATTATGCCAGAGCCCATTAGAGGATGTTACCTTTCCATTTAATTAAAGTAATGGAAAGATATATTGCAGTCAGGCTTACTAACCAGTCACTGTAAAAATATCTTGGCAAAAGTCCTGTTGCTTAACAACGGTAATAGCCTTGCTTTCTCTGTAGCTTCTAGGATAATTGACAAAACAAACCTAATAACTTTAACCAAGGAAGAAAACAATATTTCACTGAAAGTAGTAACTAAATAGATACCATGTCTTCCATTTCACAAATGAGATATTTTCTTTTTTTTCCACCATCTTCCTAAGGAACCAAGGTTCCCATTTCATCCCTAGGCACATGCACAAAAAAAGTGGGAATATTCATCTTTCATCTGTTTGTCTGTTGATTCCCTCCCAAACTCTTTCAATCCTGTTGGAAATCTTAACCACACTGGGCAAATAGTAATAGGCTGAACAGGTATTGCGATTTTACAATCAGCAACACAGTGGAAGAGAATGAGCCTTGGGGGAATAAACAGAGAAGGAAATTACTTTCTCCTCCATCAGATGGCATCTATAGAGAGGGAAATATTTTGAGTGTCCCAAACACAAGGGCAGCTTTGATCATCTGCAACAGACTGCTAAAAGTCTGACTGCAAAACACACATCTGTCCATCTACATCATTTGTTCCACTGCTGATGAAGGCACAAGCAGACATGAAGACATAATGGATATGAGTGGCTCACTGGATTCTGTCTCTTCCTACCCCTAGTCCCCTCTCTAAGGCAGAGACATTGAATGCCATGTCACCAGCACACCACCTGTGATTCCTGAGCAGAGGAGGACTAACGGGAGATACTCTTACCTGGTTCTGAGTTGGTTTTCTCAGCCTGAACATAGCATTGAGCTGATGTTAGTGAAAGTGGGGACTTAAAGTCTCAGATCTGCTTTCTCACAGATGGGCAGAAAGAGCATAAGACATGACAGATAAAGTCTTTTGATGTTCAACTCTTGTAGCAAGCCCACAGAAAAGCAGGTTTATAATGTACTATCTACTGCAACTGTTAAGAAAAGGCAGAATTCGGAAAATATAACTGGTTTACCAGGATAAGTACTCATCTCTTTAAGTTAAAAAAATCCAACTGTAAACAATTTCTTAAAACATGCATATTCTTCCTAGAAACCATATTTTAAGAGCTATGAGAAATATGTGGCTTTTCTTTCACCACTTAATAGAAATTTAAAAGATGCTAAAGGGTGAAGCCTACATGCCATAATTGGTCAGAATGCCATTTGTATGATTTTAGTTTCCAGCCACAAACCATCTCCAAGGAGAAATGCTGCTGTTCACTGTAAAGAGCTTCAGGAACTGCTAGAGTAAAAAACTTTTTTTAACATGAAAACTTACATTTAAAAACAAATTGAAATTAAAACTTGATTAATTATGGTATAAAACATTAGAACAGGAAACAGAAAAGTGATTAAAAGAACAAAAGATTAGTATTTTCTTCCTGACAGAGCTGATCATTTCAAACACTGCCTCTGTGTTTGGAAATAGGTAATCACAGCAGTAATGAAGAAAATTACCATTGTCACTGCTTTCTAACAGAATACTCACAAGTGCTTAAAATGCAATATGAAACATCCACAGTCACAACTGAGAAATAATTGCTGTTTCAGTATTAACCACCAATGTTTTAAACAGTGACTTCCAGGACATAAATGAAAAAGACTCATTTAAATGATCAGTTATGGTCAAATATATGATTACCCTCATTTAACAAAAATCCTAAAATATCAGAGTGACTTCATACTTGCATCTGCATTCTGTAGCTTGACAATATCTGATCAGTTCTTCCAGCAGGGCGATTACTTCTGTCATCTCATCCATTAGATTGAATGTCCTCCATGTTCTTAAGGGAATTCTTTGCCTTCAGTTGGTAGATATATGATATCATCCCACTTACACAAATCTTTCTCTGAAATTTGTGGGTATTTGGCCGTGGTTTCAATAAAAAAAAACCAAACTACACAAGACAGCTTGACCGTTCCCTTATCCAATTCTCCCAGTCTAATCCGTTTCTCCTCACATTCTGCATCACTGCTTCTTGTGCAATTTCTTTTTTTTTTAAATAAAACTTACTCAGGGTCACATCCAACTCTGTCTGCATCTTTATAATATTCTGGACATTTTCCTCTTTGGCTGCAGTTCAAAGATCAATGTCATCAATGGGTTTAGCTCTATTAGGTAAAGGCCTGAGCTGCATAGTCTCTAGCAGGAAGTTCTGGAAAATTTGGTCCAGGAAGACAGTGGCTCTATGTATTTGAGGATTAGTTAATTTTTCTTATCTTACGCTCCAGGAAGAATCTCTAAATAACTCCTTCTCAGCAGTTATTTAATACTCCTCCAAGACATCTAAACATATTTCTTTCACTTCCTGTGTGCTAAGAGGTAGCTGGGCTTATTAGGGATGAGATCAGTTATTTCAGTACAGCTGAGGTTTGCTGAGTGCAAAAAAGGAGGTTCTGACCCTCTCCTTTCGCCCTCCTCCTCCTACTCTAACTTCTAGATCAGTCTCAGGGAAATGGTAGAAACTCTAACCTGGTAGTTAAAAAGGGAAATTTAACAACCTATCTGATTCACCTTGCAACAAGAGCACAAGAGAAACAATGAAATCTGGTCCTGGAAGTGGGAGAGGAAGAGAAGACAGCAAGGGGAAGAAGACTGAAAATTCTTTTGAGCTGTTAACTCAGCTTATGCCATAAAGTTATGTCGTGTAAATTCATCCTAAAATATCAAAAGTTACTTGACTTGGACCATATTAAATGAAACACAGTGGGCAATTGCTGCACTTTTTCTGGAAATTCTGAATTAATTTGTCTTGGCTTTCATACCATTCCATTTGGAAAAGCAGTAGAAAATACTGTGAAATGGCATGAACTCACAATCTGATCAACTTACAGGTCCCTTATACCAGAAAAAAAACCAAAACAAACACACACTAGCAAAATCCATAAAAGCTTCAAAAACATGTAACTTTTTCCTTCCGTTTCACTTTAAATTTAAAAAAAAAATGCTCACAGTGATCCTGGCAAGGTATATTTCAATCTATGGCTGGATTTTCACATTTTAAATCAAATTAAGTAAATTTTGAAATAGCAGAATCTTTTTATGCCCTCTCAATTTAAAATAAAACAAAACCCAATAAATTCACCTGTGACACTATTGCTGTTCTGTATCTCCTGAGACTGATCTTTGGAACAATAAATGTTTAACAGGAATTTATTTCTGCTTGTAAACAATACTCTGTCAGAAAGCTTGCACAGTAAAATTCACAAGCAGCCGAGAATCATGAATAAAACAATACATTTTATCTCCATAGTCTGATGAGGGCATGTATAATGGCACATTTTTTCAGTTTGAAAATTCTGTGCCACTTTCCTGTAACCTGGGCATTACACATATGAGTATTGCATATACATGAGACAAAATAATAGATCGATGGTACCACAGCTAGAAAGCAGAATAATGAATGACAGAGAAAAGACTTGGAGACTCTTATGCACTGAAATACAAGAACTGAATGCCATAAAATAAGAAAATCAAGGAATAACTAGTTTCCTTCCATTAAACCTGTTGCTATTACAAGCATTGACCATGGGCTGCTTAGATGCAAGAACAGAACATGCTTTCTTGAAAGGCAAAACTTGACTAAAAAGAATAGTCAAGTTCTACCGAGTGGGTTAAAATTTCAGCAATGTATTGCACCAGTCGAAGTCCATGTTAAACTTTAGTTGAATTTCAGCAAAGATGCTACTTGTTGCCATGACAACGGCTGAAGCAAGAGATATTGACAAAAGAGAATTCTGCATTCCACATAAAGGATGAGTTATGTGTTAGCACAGACAAAAGAGTTGTAAATGGACTCTGACTTCTGAGCTTCGTGAATACAAACACCTCAGAACCCGACTAGAAAGGATAGTTTTTCTGCTCGGTATAGAGTGCAATATATATGACAAATCTTTGACATTGCAGATCTCCTGTTCTCGAATAGCTCACCCCTCACATTGGATCTATAAACACCATCTGTGTACACTGAAGAAACATTTCCAGAAATAGATGAGTCATATACCATTATCTCTTGTCAGAACACAGCAGATAGATTTGTAGCAATGATAAACAAAACAACAAGCTAATGTCCGAGAATCCATCCCAAGACTTATAAAGTAATTGCTTGCATAAAATGGATAAAACACATTGTGAGTTTATTTTCATGCTCATGACCAACTAATCTAGGTTTTCAGTGCTCCCTGTTGTTTATTACTCCACCACTAACCATGGTTAAATTGACAATGCCAACTTACACTCTTCTGGGATTTCACTCAGTCTCATAGTTTGAATATATACTAGAAGACTTGAAAGTTACTACTGATAAATTATATACCACGGCTTTCAAACTGAACAAAGGAAGAAGAAAAGGGACAAGGAACATCCACCAAACGTACCAAATCACAGATTTTTTCACTAGCAGAGGTCAAGAGGTTTCAGGATCCAGTGAACACTGGAGACTTGCACGAGTGCTTATGGTTCTTACAGTTCACAGTGCCTGCGATGATAAAATCACAGCTTAGATAGAAACAGCATTGGCAAAGCCAGGCACCTGCGGACACTGTAAGACAAACATTGTTCAGAAGACCTTACAAAAGCACAAATGAAAGATAAAAGGTGGCAAGACAAGGAGACCCAGAGGAGTAATTTGCCTGACTGGACCCATTATTCCTTAAACAGGTCAATCACTTCCTAGGCCCTAAGGGAAAAATGAAATGCTCAAAGGACCTTTCTGCAAGGAAGCAACCACGAGCCCTGTGTCTGGGCTAGAGCACAGTGACTAGTTCTTTCACACCCTGAATTTGCTGAGCTAAGGTCAGTTGAAATCTGAGCTTAATGTATTTATATTATTGTACTTTCCTTTAATTGTTTACTTTGCATGGGATTTTTTTTTCTAATTAATATTTCTGTGACTAACTGTCAGGCAAGGAATTATATATCTTGAACAAAATTCTGCTTTCCTTGAGGCAAAATGCAATGGATATATAAGGCTTCACTACCCATATTTAAAGTGTACTTTGCAAGGGCCCACTTCTGTCTCCAAACAGCATGTATCCTGATTAAGAGAGATGGAGAAAAGAGTGAAAGCTGATCAAAGAGTAAAAGAGCTGATATGAATTTCTGAGAGTCATAAATGTGTTGCAAAAATTCCTGAATAGTGAGTGGCCTTATGAACCAACCCAGAAAGGGTTTTGTAACATGGAGACAGAATGCATGGACATGACTGTATCAACAACAAAGAATGAATTGTTGAGAAAGACATCTTCTACAAATAACATACAGTAACAATATGAAGAAAGAAGAAGGAGAAATATGAAGAAAAAAATTAGAATCTTGGAGGTTCAGAGTCATGCAAGATGTTAGGAAGAAAGATGCACAAAGTATAACATTTTCTGCAGTACGAGAAAGGGGAAGGGAAGGTGCAGGGGAAAAAATAAATATAGTCAATCAGGCATCATAAGGAGATGATCTCTGAGTCTTTGTGGGAATAAATGCCTATCAATGTGAGTACAATCTGCAAAAGCAGGTCCTTCACCTGAAATATTCAACTCAAATTTCACCTCCAAGGACAAGGTCCTCCATTCCAGAATAAAGGTTCTTCTAGGATGAGTAAAAGTGGGGAGAGAAGTATAATTCCATCTGCAACATTAGCAGAATTGACTTGGAACCAGAAAGGCATGATTTGGGGAATTTAAGGGAAGTCAGAGACAGACAACTGAATTTGGGTAGAAAGAAACACTGGCAATAATTGTGATGGCAATAAAGAAATAATGAGTAGAGGTAAAATTTAGAGGCAGTTTGAACAGCACAAAAGTGGAGAAGATAGTCATCTGGAATACAAATCACAGACTTGGGTGAATGAGAACAGCTTCTTATGTTGCCTCTTCTGGAATAAGGCACGACAACTGGGTCAAGAGCAAAATAGGGAATTCCATTTATAAAGGTAAGGTTTTATAAACAATTTTATAGATGTTTATAAGCTGAAAGAAAGAGTATTACCTGATAAACTATGAGCAGAACTAAATATATTACTCAAGAGTGAAAATACGTTCCTCCACTTATACCAGAAAAGACAAGGTAATCGTAAGCTACATTTAAAGAACAGTCTTCAGTATTCAAGTCAAAGACTGCCCTCAACAAATTGAAAAGTTTATCTTTATCAAACAGAAAGTATATTCAGCAAGTACAATGTCAGAGTGAGAAACAGTGTTCTGTAACTTTACAATATAAGTTTTCATTAATGCAGTCTCTCTCGCTCTGTGCATAATTACATCGTTCATTGGCTTGTATGATGCTGAGCTTTTAGAGCCTGCTTTTACTTTTTTTAGCTTTGATCTCAAAACATTATTTTCTGTGCTTCAATTTGATTTCTGTCATTTTTATTACCAGTCTATCCAAACAGAACACTCACATTGTTCTGACCAACCACTTAAAAGGAAACCCATTAGTGAGATGTTGAATTCTTATTTTTTTACTTCTTGTGGAAAGCAGAGACCTAAAATATCACCATTATATTCCAGTTTTATCCTTTAACAAGAACAGTTCTGCTTTTGAAAGTTCAACAAGTGAAAATGGGAAACAAAAAAGGTTTTCAAATTATAACACATTATTTTCTTGATATAGAATATTGAAAGAATCTAGAGTTTTTTCTGTCAAATAATCACTTAACACTTTACATTCTGTCCTCCCCTGGTACTCTTCAGCCACCTATTTTTGTATCACTTGAAAGTTAATTTAAGACTCCTGAAAGACACCTTTAGAAGCTGTTATACAGTACCACATACCACCATTGTTTTGTGGTACCTCTAACATTTGCGGAAATAGTCATGAATGTCTTCCAACCGTCTGGATTCAAACATGTCTCATCTTGATAGAGACTGCTCAAATCACCAAGGGGGCTAAGGGGGCACATTAAAGTGTTTTATTAAAAGATGAAAAAAAATTGCAGAATAATGACTTGAGAATGTCAGTTCCTCTTCAAACTTCTTTAATATTTTAATTAATGGCTGGGTAGTACATCAAACGCGAAAACATAAATTCCATAAATTATGGAAATATCTTACAAGGCCTGAAGCCTAAGCTCTTTTTATCAGGTGTACATTTTCAGCACTTTTCCTTACTCTTTCCATTGGCAGGATGAATGTTTCAGTATTTGAAAGTAAATGTCACTCTGCAGAGGAAAGAGATGGTCTGAGTCCCTGTCAGAAAAAGAAATTCTATACCTCTCTCTGACTTGCTTGATAAGAAATAAGATATGCTTTGTGGGACCGCTACCTGCTGGGTTCTATGCAGAAAATGTTTTGGTTTTTACCTCAGGTCAGGTTAGTTGTGAACCAGAGGTCTGACCCAGACAAAATGGAGTTGTTTCTTGATATGTCCAGAAAAAAATCCACCTTGTTTCTAATAAACTGTGCACTGAAACTGTTATCTGCACACTAC
This sequence comes from Origma solitaria, assembly GCA_013397895.1. NCBI lineage: Eukaryota > Metazoa > Chordata > Aves > Passeriformes > Acanthizidae > Origma > Origma solitaria. Next base: position 253,655 of record VZRL01006732.1, read on the forward strand.
CTAGCAACTAATTGGAAAGCGTGGCCCTCAGGGCCACAGTTTTGGATACAGACACTAAAATGACCATTGATGGAGGAGCTACTCGGTACCATTCAGCCACTAGAGAAACATATTTTTACAACCAGCTCTAAAGTACATATGTCTTGAAATATAAAGTATATATATATAAAGTATATCTTTGGGCAGTAAAAACTATGACTTTCAAGTCATTATTTTCTCATTTTTTTCTTAATTCAGCATATGTAGAATAGCAAAAAACAGCCCTGAGCCACTGTATGGCATTGATACTCTTTAGCCAAAAGGAACTGTTTTGGCTCACCTCATAAAAATGTTGTGGAGGAGTCATAGGCATCTTTGCTCAATTCATGGTTAATAAGGACTACTTTGTGCACACACCAGAGTTAAATCTCCAGATGGGAAGGATGAAGGCTTTATTAATTAGTTAAGTCTGCTCTCCTATCAGTCCATCACTTGGCAGACGTACAATGCTCCACCCTAAGTTATTCTGTGGTTTCTCAGCCTGTGTAGAATTTCCTGTTTCTGCAGTTGGTTATTTCCCAGACACTCCTCATTATCTTTACCTGGTGGATCCAGGAGCATTTTCAGGCTCTATCCTCTGAGACAATCACTACACAGATTAATTACATTGATCAGTCACCTCAGACCTGGACAGCTTAAGCTGATGATTCTGTCTTTAGTCCTAAATCAAAAAAGTATCTTGCAATTCCTGTAACAAATATCAGTTACATAAACCTCATTATTGCATACATCAGAGTAATTTAATCCTCTGCTAAGATAACCAATCAGTTCACCTTCAAATCAAGCAACTTACCACTATTATTTGACTTCAGCTAGGTAAAAAAAAATCTGTCTTTATTTTGTTGAAAATGAAATAACAATTTCTTTCTTTAGTTCAACAGAAATATTTTGTGTTGTTTGGCAGCAGTCTTTTTAAGTAAAGAGTGAATTTAGTTCTCATATATCTGTATTTTTTAATATCTGTAATAAAGATTTACTGAATCAGCAAGTGAGATTTTCATCACAGTACTTTAGTCTTTGGATTATCAAAAGAGGAAAAAATGTAGAGTATTTATACTATTCTGTCTCCACACTTTTAATAAAGTTTAAAATGCATATCTGAAAAAGAAATAAAGCAATAAAAATGCTATTTTTCATTTTCCATTGAAAAATAAAAATATTTCAGAATTTAAACTTCTAGCACCTCATAAACAGTTATACTAACCTTGTCAGATATTATTCCATAGAGTATGTATCGTTTTATTGCATCATTCTCTTGTTTGCAAATTAGATTTTTAGCTTACAAAACAGTAGTGCCTTCAAGCACTAAGACTTGTGCTGCAATTAGAACATGACTGGATGCAGCAATAGCCCTTTTAGCTATGCCAGCACATGCCAGAAATTGTAGCACATGTACAAAAGTACATGACATAGTAGAGCTTCCCCTGTATAAACTAAACTGTGTGAGATGTTGAGTACCACTCTTAGCAGGCCTTGGAAAATATTTGCTTTCATTGCTCTAAATGCATTCATAAATACCAATCCACTCTGGCTCTGAATCTTCTGCTAAAATATTCTCAAAAACTGATTCTAAAGGATACCATCTTGGTTGCTCATATCCCCAGCCACTTAAAATAGATTTGTTTACAACCATTATGTCTTTCTCTATGTTTTATAAAAGCAAAAATGAATGTTGACTATGAAGAATTTCAGCAGTTAAGTTCAATCCTCAACAAACAACTGATTTGTACAAAATGAACCTATTCAGGTTTCCTGCAGAGCTGTATGCATTTTTATTTCACCGTTCTTTCATTATTTTGTATTTCAGATGCTTTTTTTTTGTTCTTGTCTCCTCTTCAGTTACAATAAGGTTTATAGCTACAACATGGGGTAAAGCACCTCTGGTGACAGATGGTTGATTAAAATCATGGACATGGATTAAGCAAGAAAAAAGTTGGAGGGCTGAAAGAGGCAATTAAAATGGCAGCTTGCTCAAGAAAGCAGAAGAGAGGTCACTTTTGCCCCTAAGAAATGCATTAAACCATGCTACAGTGATCAAGATTACCAACTGCTCAATGGTTAGTGACAGGAAATCCTCTCTTTATGTCAGTATTCTTCAACAAAATCAGTTCTCAAATTTGATTCCAGTTATGCACTGTTCTTTTTTCCAAACTTAGAGGAGTAACTCAGTCAGCTCTTCCAGAAAGACCACAAAAGTCCTAGAGTGCTTGTTGCAGCTGTGGTGATCCATTTTAAGTTCAGGAATCATCACCAAAATTTGCTATCTTAAGCATTCAAAGGGCGCTGTGGTGATCCTATTTTCTGTTTTATGTAGAGCAAAATAACAGCTTAAATGAGCATCTTCAGAGGCAGCCTCAAATGACTATAATTCTTATGAACATATTAGGAATGTACCAACATAATATCTTTAAATATAACTTTACTTTGTCTTCTAAAAACACAAACAATTTGAAGGCTCCATAAATCAAAACCTAGTATTTTTTGCTTCTGTACAGAAATTAGGAAAAAAATAACAAGATAAATAACCATGGCTATCTACATACATTACTGCTACACATTACTGATGTATATTCTATCTCATTTGTTGTACCATGACACTAATTTCTACTTTTTTTTTTTCTTTCAAGGAATCACAGAATTGTGGAATGTTTGTGGGTTGGGGTCATCCCTGGAAGCTATGTGGTAAAATGTTTCTGCTCAAGAAGGACCACCCCAACCTAGTTGCCCAGGACCATGTCCAGATGGCTCTGGAATATCCCCAAGACACCACAACCTCTATGCCAAATTATGCCAGTGCGCAGTCACCCCCACAGTGAGAAAGTGTTTGCTGATGTTCAGAAAGATCCTCCTGTGTTTCAGTTGGTTCCCATTATCCCTGCTCTCATCATTGAGACCATTGAAAAGAGCCTGGCTCCATCATCTTTGCACCCTCACTCTGCATTTTTGTAGGTACTGAGAGATCTCCCCAGAGCTTTCCCAAGATATCTTTCCTAGTCTTTCCTCACAGGAGATGCTCCAAGGCTTTCATCAATTTTGTGGCCCTTTGCTGGACACTGCGCAGTGTGTCCATGTCTCTCGCCCTGGGTAGCACACGATGTGGCCTCACCGGTGCCAAGTAGAGGACAAGGGTCACCTCCCTTGACCTATTTGCAGCTCCCCCCCAAATGCAGCCCAAGATGCTTCTTTGCCATAAAGGCACATTGATGGCTCATGTTCAACCCCTTTTGCAGAACAGCTTTCCAGCCATTGAGCCCCTAGAATGTTCTGGTGCATAGGGTTTGTTTCTCTACAGGTGCAGGACTTCACTCTCCCTTTAAATAAGATTCCCTTAAATAAAGTACACTTCCCTTAAATAATTATTTTTGTTCTTTTGTAAACATATAATTTGCTTATCAAGTACATAGTGGGTAACAGAGAAGTTTCTGAAACTATGTAGCTTTGACTTAAAAGCTGAAAACAAGTTTTCAATTTAGCCATCCATTTAAGCTGGATTGCACTATAAGCATGTTTTTCCTGAACTTAGTGATATGCTTACACCTTTTCCTGGCTTATCCCTTCCCAAGTTATGCAGTGCAAGAAGAAAACCAACCATTTACACTCAAAGAAGGAGCAAAATAGGATACCTGGTAGGTAGAGCTTCTGAAATTTGAATTTTACTTTTATTATTTCACTAAATATTCAGTAAAGTTGCACACATTTATATTTAAAAAATAAATAAAAGATCCTTGAAACTACATGGTACTGCCAGACTGTTTTTGTTAGAGTGAAACAAAATGATAATGAATATTTGAGCTAATGCAAGAAACCAATCACTCCATCCCCACCCAATAAACCCTTTTTATTCCAGACACCTGGTGATTTCAGCATTCTATGTCCCTTGTCACTCATGGAAGTAAGCAAATTATTTCCTTTCTCAGACACAGGTCTTAAATTTAAGTCTATATTTGAACTTCCTGAGTCTAACAAATGTTAGCAGTACTCAGATCTGCAGAAAAGATCTCTAACTGTGAAAAGAAACAACAGACTTGCTTTCAGAGACCAATTTTCACGCAACCAAAATCATTATTTCCACTTTTAGGGTGGCGTGTCTTTCATTTCATGGATCTTTTAAGTTTAAATATTTCACCCTTTTACCTATGTTTGTTATACTGTTCCTGGGCTCAGGTGCAGCCATTTGACATGACTCAGTTCAAATGTGTATCCAGTCAGAGTACAAAAATGAAACTGCTCTCCAATGTGCATTTCCATCAATCTTTATCCAAAATATTGATTGGATAAAAGATTACCAAAAGATGTGTCAGAACACAGAGAGTAATTCAAATATGGTAGAAAATAAAGTTCTTCTTTACCACAAAAAATAAGGAATAGGTAGGAAGCAAGAGGCTATGAAAAGTGTATCAAATTAATCTCCTAAGCAGAAAGCCATATTTATTTTTCAAAATACCAAACATTTAAACAAGCATGACACCTTTCCTACAGCTCATCAGTTTAAAGTACCATTCCCTAACAACACTCAGGGCTACACTACAGTAAAATAACAATAGGTACTTAAGTGAAAAATGTTTTCACTCAACCTTTTACTCAACCAGAAAAAGTTCAAGACAGGTAGTGTAGAGTACAAATAAGACAGACCTACTTATACTCTTACCATTTGTCGCTGTGGGTTTATGTAAAGCTCTCTCTTGTGAGGAATTAAAAGATAAAAATTAAGGCACTCCTCAAAACAGATTAAGGACAATAGAAGTTGATTATCTCTAAATGCAAACATGTAAAGCTAGATGAATTCTCTGAGCTAATACAGGTACGGATCAAACTAACAGATTTTTGGGACAGAAATGGCACCAGTTCAAGTTACATCTTTTATTCATAAAATCTGTTGCCATTCTTGCAACACCTCATTATTAATATGCTATCATTTGAAATTCAGTATGGAAAAAAAAACAATCCTGTACTTCAAAAGTGAAAGCATACAGCCTGTGTAGAACACCAGCTAACTGTTATAATTAACACAGCAATCTGTGCACAATGTAGGCTGGCTGTCAAGATGCACACAGCACCAGGGTTTGAACTGATCCCTGGTATCAACAGAAAGACTGGCTCATAAGAAATATGAAAATTTTAAGTCAGATTTTTTTGGAGCCTGCAACACAGTTATTATAGAGTGTCCATAAAAAAGCAAGTTCAACATCACTTGCCGATATCCCCCTGCCGAGAGCTGGTGCTGATAAAACACACCACCCCAAAGCAGCAGGTGTGGGAAGGCAAATGAAAAGCAGCAGACCAACCTCTTTGTTTGGACATGAAGAACAGTGATGGGGGTGTGCCCACTGGATCTTTGATATAGCAGAGAAAACATCGCAGGTTGAAACAAATGTTCAACTTTCCTCTGTTACCTCTTGCTCCCCGAGATACACCAGGCAAAGAGCAAGTAGGTGCCCATGGATCATGTCTGTATCTTTCAAGTCTCAACACTTTTATTGTGTTTTAAAGCACTTCAAACAAAATCCAACGGATTTTAGAACACTTTAAGTATTATTGTCTTTGAAGCAATAAGCAATATTCAATCACCATGGCAACTCAGCTGCTGAGAGTTTATCTGAAATGTCCACAGCAGTAACTGCAAGGAAAGCACACACTGTGTCATTGTAGCGCAGGTCTAATAAAGGTCCATTTAAATAGGTAAATTCATGTTAAAAAAAAAAAAATCCATTAAAACTTTTGGTTTTATTTGCACAGCTAGCCCCCCTCAAGGTGTTACAGAAAGACCAAATTGTCCAATGTGTTCTCTTCATGTAAACAGACAGATGTTTGCTTGATGACCAAAGAGTAGTCTGGTCACACAAGTAACAGACATTCTGGAGCATGGTTTACATTTATGCATATCCCTGTATATATATTTGTAACAAAAACAATGTTTAGAACTGCACAGAAATTACTTAGCTCTGACCCATTTAATATTGATGAAGGGAACAAATGGTAATTGAAAGCGGAGTGAAGTGTTTCACACAAAAATCATAAAAGCTAGGAAAACAAATAGAATGATACGAAGCTACAGAGGGTAATGAATGAAATTAATCAAAAGTCTAATAGCCATTAGGTGGATTTTTATCTAAGTTCAAAATTCCTTTTTGGAAACTTTCATGTTATCAAAAATAAGATAGTAGTAAAAATAACATTTTTTGAGACACAACTTCAGATTCTATTTTTTGTAAGTCTTGCTTTTCAGAGGCAGAATACAGCATAGACGTAATGCCACAAAGATTTCTGGCAGCAAATTGCTGAACCTAAATTATCCAATGTAATGGCTTCCTTATTTGTTCCAAATTAAATGGTGGTACATGTCTTAATTTTTCAACATCTTTGTGTCACATAGATTGCTCTCTATCAATGACTCATTCATTTACAACTGCAGTGCTGCATCAAGCATGCTCACATTTTTTTTCTCTGTCCTTTTTTCTGTAGTTAAATTTAATAAATACTTTGTTTGAAATGGCTAAGATTTTTTTCTTCAATATAAGTCCTCCTGAGGAGGACTCAAGTAATTAAGTAATTAAGATTTCTGCTTTAATCTTTTTTTCTCTGTGCCAATTTTTGAAAAGTTACAAATGTACCTGTGGACTTTTAGTTTAAATCAACTTTTTTAAATTAACTAAAATTAACTAAATCAATTTTTTCATTACTTTTTTTATTTCTGACTACTCAAGTCTATTATTCTTTTTCACCTTCTAGTCATGTGATATTTCTAAATTCTGCAAATTGCTGAGCAATATCTGGGAGATAAATTATGTTTCATTTCTTTTTTATTTATGGCATATGCGATATCCATTAAGTCACTCAATGTTTCGTTCAAATTAAGTTAGAGTAAATAGACATCAACTTTTTAAAGAAATGTCCAATCCTCTGACCTCCATTACAGTTATTACTTTGGCAAACACACTAAAGGCTGCATTCATACAATGTATTCTCTATCTTGCAATTAATTTTTAGTAGTGCCCCAAATGCTTGACTTGGTATGCCATAGAGAGCCAAAGTGTGATTGATTAAGCAGCATGATAGATGGTTTTAATGCATTTTGCTTTAATGCTTGGGTTTAAATTATGGCAAAGCCATCAAAGTGATTCGTTTAGGTGTGGCAGCTTCTAATAAATGTGCTTAGCATAATTGATTGTCTGTGTGACTCAGCTAATTCATGAATTGATAATAAAATATTAAAACAGCAATGAAATATTTTTAAAAGGAATTACTTTTTCTCTCTCCTTTCAACAGATTTTATTTAATGTACTGTCCCCTTTTTGTCTGGGGCTTGTAATGCAGATCAGTTTTGCAAATGGAAGGCAGAGTCTGATTCTGTCATTTTGCTTTTTTGGGGATCATTCCCACCTCCCAGGCAATCTCTACCATTAGCTGTGAGTGCTAGCATCAGACAATATGCCTTGGGTTACTCACCAGACAACAAAAGAATGACATTGGACTTCGTTTAGAAACACAAGGTGAGAAAAAACTTGCCGAGTATTTCCTACACTTCCCTGCAAAAAGCCAGCTACAGAGCAGACTATAAAATCCCTAAAGTAGAAGACCTGATTTATGAACTGCGAAGCAGATAGCACATTTCTATCAGAATATCAATAATGAATAAGAACTGAGACCTAACCCAGGGTGATAGTTACTGTAACTTGTGCACTTTGCAGTGAATAGGTTTGGGAAAATTAGGGAGTGGCTGAACATGGAACAAACTGTGTGATCAGAACAGAAGAATGGTACAAGAAACCCTTTTCCCATCTGTTGAGAAACACTTCCGACAACTCACTCAGCATTACCCAGATGAAATTTTTTCCCATACACCCAAGATACTTTACTGGCAAGTAAGATCTAATACTGGCAAGTAGATCCCAACAAGATCTAATTAACCAAGGTCACCTCTGAAAAATAAATTAAACTCATGTTAAGTTGTCTAGTGACTCTAGCAAATATGTTTATGTTTAAAATTCAGTACTTTTCTATGCTGTCCTCAACAATGGCACTGAAGCACATTATAACATGCTTGGAAATTGCTGAGCATGCCCAAAGTGGTTGGAGTTGCTGTCAAGGCTATGCCAACATAAAAATTTAAAGGGCTGGTCAGAAGCTCTGACTTCATTACATCTCAGGGATTATGACCATCCTTGCTTTATTCACTATTAGAAAATTAAAGGGGAAGCAGGATACCAGAATATTTAATTTAACACTGTTTGGTTAGGAGACTCCAGAGGAAATTTTCCTTACTTAACAGATACTACTTTTGGTAAACCTCTGCTACTTATTCTGTGATTACTTAAGGAAAAGAAAGACCAAGATTTATCTATAAAATTAAAAATTTTTTTTAAAAAATCAGACAGGCCTGAAATGCCACAATAGCCCAAGTAGCTTTTTTTTTTTCCCTAAATGGGCATAAAAATGTTATATATACTCAACTGATTTCAAGCTGAAAATTAAAAACTGAAGTCATGTCAGATATTTTGCAGGTAAAATTTAAATAAGTAAGTTATAGTGACATTCTGACTATTCAATGATAGCATTCAACAGTAGAGCCTATCACAATACTAGACAAAATATTAGAAGCGCCACAAACAAATTCAAAGCTCAAGATGGAATAGTTAATGCAATTCAAAGTGTAAATTAATGTATTGAAATTATATTGAAAATCAGCAAAAAGTTTAAAATTATAGAAGGCATGAATCTAGCTTAACTCAGGAAAGCCTAGTCTCTCAGGAAAGCCTAGTTAATTCTGATTTGAGTCTATTTAGAAATAATCTAAATTTTTTAAATCCCTCTATTTTCCACACAAGTAGAAGCAGCACTATAAGCAGTACTTTCAGACAGTGTAATTGTGACACTCTTATGACAGCAATTTTAGGTATTTATTTTGATATGAAAGTAACTGCCCATGTTTTCATTACCTAAACTTCATTGCCCAAAGAAAAAGCATGGGGGAGTGTTCCTATGTTAGGTCAGGATAACAGCTCTGAAATTATGGGTTATCTTGCCACAACAAACATGGAATTCTAAAAGTGGGGTCACTTACAAATGGTTAATATGATTATTAGCATCCATGAGTGCAGAATAATACTAAGAATAAAATAAATGAAAAAACATTTCTACAAGGGAGATGCAAAAAAAATGTTAGATTCAGGAAGCTAATTTTAAAGCATTTCTTAAAACTTTATTGTGAATGTTTTTTCTTTATAAACCTTTTGTTGTCAAGAGGAAGTATAGAAGAAGAGAAGCAAGAAAGGAGATGTATTATATTTGCATGGCAGGGGTCTGGTAGCAGGTGCATTACAAGTGTGGCTTTTCTGAGAAGCTTCCAGAAGCTCCTGCCAGAATGTTCCCCTATGTCTGACAGAGCCAATCCAGCTGAATCCAAGACAAACCTCCCACTGGCCAAGGTTGATTCCATCAACAATGGTGGTAATGCATCTGTGATAACATATATAAGAAAGAAAAAAAGATTCTGTACAAAAGTCATTGTGGCCAGAGAAGAGAGGATTGAGAATATGGGGGAGAAACAACTCTGCAGACATCAAGGTAAGGGAAGAAGGAGGTGGAAGAGGTGGGCCAGGTGCCAGAACTGGGATTCCCCTGCAGCCCATGGTGAAGACCACAGTGAGGCAGACTGTGCACCTGCAGCCCATGAAGATCCATGAGGAAGCAGAGATCAACACTGGAGCAGGTGGATGCCTGAAAGAAGGCTGTGACCTCTTAGGAAGTCCACACTGGATGAGGCTCCTGGCAGGAGCTGTGTCCTCATGGACAGAGGAGCTCACTCTAGAGCAGGTTTGCTGGCAGGACTTGTGCTGCCCTTGGGGACCCACACTGGAGCAGCCTGTTCCTGAAAGAATTCACCCTGTGGAAGGATCCCACACTGGAGCAGTTAATGAACAACTGCAGCCTGTGGAAAGGACTCACACTGAAGAAGTTTGTGGAGGACCCCATGTTGTAGCAAGGAAATGAGTCCTCCCCCTGAGGAGGAAGCAGCAGAAAAAACTTGTGATGAATTTACCATAACCCCCATTCCCCATCTTCTTGGTTTGATGGTGGGGAGGAGGTAGAGAACTGGCAATAAAGTTAAGCCCAGGAAAGAGGGGGATAGAGGGAGGAAGGTGTTTTTAGGATTTGTTAACTTCTCATTATCCTGCTTTGATTTTGACTGGTAATAAATTCAATGGATTTCCCTAAGGGAAGTCTGTTTTACCCATTGGTGTGTTATCTCTCCTTGCCCTTATCTCAATCTGTGAACCTTTCACTGTTTTTTCTCTCCCCTGCCCAGATGAGGAAGTGGGTGATAGGATTTGGTGTGTACCTGTCACCCAGCCACGGTTAAACCACCACAATACCTGTGAAGAGCAATGTTTATGAGTTCTGAGATGGATGAAAGGGAAAGAGATGCCCTTGGATGCATGCATAAAGGTTTTGGGAGTAAAGAAAATAACAGAGGTGAGAAATAGGGGAGGTGATGTTGTGGGGATTCTTAGAGCAAAGAAAATTATTTACTTAGCAGTCAGTGGAGAGTCAAGGTTTAAGGTGGTGCTTAATGCAGTCATTAGCATTTTTCCAACAGAATTTGCAAGGCACTACAGAACAGGGAACTGCCATAGCAAAAGTGATAGTACAAGCCACACAAGTAATCTGGAAATCAGCTTTCTATGAGGAAAAAAAAAAGGAACATGAATATGTTCATTATTCTGTGCTGTGAGGATAGTGAGGCACTGGAATAGGTTGGATGGGGTTTGAGCAATCTGGTCTAACAGAAGGTATCATTGCCCACATCAGGGGGGTTGTAACTAGATGATCTTTAAGGTGACTCCCAGCCCAAAAGATTCTTTGATTCTGCGAATACATTATCTTTATATTACATATAAATATTCTAGAATTATTAATTTTTTTGTTATTATTATTACTCTCTTTAAACATAATATTCTAATAATGTTCTAGAGTAGAATATAATATTATATTTGATTCTAACAGGATTATAACGATGAATAAACATTTGACCCTTTCAATTAATATTAAAGCATTTAAAATAATTTTTGCATTGGATAAACAGTTTTTCTGATGTTTTCTTTGTTCAGACTTAGACTCATTTTCACTTGCAATACTTCTGTTTCTTTTCAGTCCTCAAGATCTCTATGACATCCTTGGACTTCAATGAAGAGTTTTTCATTTACTTCAGTGAGGAATTAGGGAATAGAAAGATTTATAAAGGAATGAATATGATATTCCTTCTTCCTACCATCATGAGTCTCCTGAGCAAAAACACTGTATTATAAAAATATAAAAGCACACCTAATATTTCCTATTTTCAGTACTTGACAGGAAAAGATAGAATTGTCTTTAGGGAAATACATAAAAATTGTGTGAAGCTTCAGACTTGTAAATGTATTTACTTGGTAAGCCTCTGCTTGTTATATTGTTATTTGGAGTAGAAAGAGTTCCTGTTTTATAGCTCTATTGGAGTTTCAGAAATTTAAACAAATTGTATTTTTTCGCTTCTATGACCATATAATTTATCAAGCCAGGGTCTTGCTCAGTTTATTACATTATTTTTCCATGCATGAAAATCCATTTGCTGCTCTGGTTCTTATTGAAAATGATAATTTCCTGGGTGGATGCACATCTGTTATCATTTCAGAGTCCAGTGTGATGAGCCTGAGTGCAACACGTCTTCTCAATGACACTAGAGCAATGGTAATACGCTGCTTACTTCTAGTTTGTTGAAACAAAACCAATAAAACAAAAATAAAATAAAATAAAAATATAAATAAAAATAAAAATAAAAATAAAAATAAAAATAAAAATAAAAATAAAAATAAAAATAAAAATAAAAATAAAAATAAAAATAAAAATAAAAATAAAAATAAAAATAAAAATAAAAATAAATTTAAAATAAAAATTAAAAATAAAAATAAAATTAAAATAAAATAAAACCCTTTCAACACTGGAAGATATTGAGAATCATTTCTGCATGTTTTATGTTGCTAAGTCTTTTTCTAGGTCATGGAATCCTAAGGACTACAAATGAATCAATAAGTCAGATATATACACACCTCATAGCAGGAGAATACACCAACAGAATCACAGAGGCTCATCAATCATAATTTTGCTGTTGACATAATGGGCAGAAATTCCCTAGAACCTAGGGAAAAAACAAAAAAAGAAAATTAAACTCTTTTTTATATTAATAATTGGTGTCTGTACATGTGTCTTAGGTTAATAAAATAAATAAATACTTTTCAAAATATTATGCCTTTTATGAAACATTTTGTGTAAGCAACTTTCAGAGCAGAAATCATAGAATATCCTGTGTTGGAAGGGACCCAACAATTATCATCAAATCCACCTCCTGGCCCTTCAGGACACCCCCAAGAGTCACACCATGTGCCTGAGAGTGTTATATTACACTTCTCGAAGTCGCTTAGGCTTGGTGCCATAACCACTTCCATAAGGAACCTGATCCAGTGCTCAAGCACCATCCTGGTGAAAAACCTTTTCCTAATATCCACCCTACATCTCCCCTGACACAACTGCAGGCAATTCTCTCAGGTCCTGTCACAGGTCACCAGAGCAAAGAGATCAGTACTTGAGCCTCCACTTCCCCTCAAGAGGAAGCTGTAAACTGCAATGAGGTGTCCCCTCAGTCTCCTCTTCTCCAGGCTGAATAGACCAAGTGCCCTCAGCCACTCCTCATACAGCTTCCCCTCCATACCTTTCATCATCCTTATGGCCCTCCTTGGATGCTCTTTAATAGCTTGATATCCTTCTTATTTTGTGGCACCCAAAACTGAACACAGATATCTATTAAGAGACATTTATTATTTCTGAAGTCAAGAAAGCTTTCAGATCAAGGGAAATTATTGCATTTTCATTTGTAGCACTGCATGAAGTGGTACACAAATTTATATTTTTCTCACACAGACTTTATTATTTAGTGAGAAGCAATACATTCAAAAGCAGAGTGACCTTTAGCAACACGGGGGAAATTTTTTTAAGAAGAACACTGATGCCAAAAAGGATTTTCATTCTGTTGTATTTCCTTCCATTCCTTCAGAAAGTCTGAATGACAAGAGAGCCACTTCAAGAGGTTTCTGTACAAAGCCATACTTTGGACAGAACACAGAGCTCACAAGTATGTAACAAGTCATGGTGATTAATGAAAATGTCTAGAAAACAGAAGGTTAACTATCTCAGCTCACGATCTTACAGCTCTGCAGTTGCTTTCAGAAACCCAACAATTAGTCTTAATAAGATAGCAAGTATCCACAGGGAAATAAAGACGAGAATAATTGACAGCATGCACCTGCTTCTGTATGGTAGAAGATCACCTACCTGTACCAAGGAGAAAGAGTGCAAGCTGGACTACTGTGTCCCCAGAGTGAAAATGAACAACTTTCATTTTGTCTTTAGTATTGGGTAGTAGAATTCCCTGAGTGAATATAGAATACATTTTTAATTACTGAAAACATTTTTTACATTAGTCTAAAATCATTAGCCTGCTAACAAGTACAATTTTGTCAACAGTTTTGAACCTAGAATATATTTCTATCCTGATAATAAAAGAGTCAGGTTTTTTTCAGAAGATGGCAAACTCATTCTACATGATAGCACTGGTTTTCCTCCTGCAGCACAAGTATAGAGAATCCATAAAGAGCCTGGAAAATTTTATTTTATGCTGTATTAGGAAACTATGAATATCCTTTTCCAAGGCATGTGAATTTGCAAGCCAACTGCACCATAGGAAACCATGAAATATCAAGTTATTATGGGAATTGTAATGCTAACGATGCAGAGCATGCTCTGTAAAGTATACTGCTTCTGGTTTGGTCAAGGTTAGTATCTGAAAAGTTACTTCCAATACATATTCTCTATTCTATTTGTGAGATGGACTTAATTTCTCAGACCAGCTTATTCAAAAAAATAACCCTACCAAGAGAATGAACATTCCTCTTGCATCTTCTCATAATGATTTCAGCTGTGCTAGAAAATCACATTCTTCAAAACAGTGTTTCCAAGATAGAATAGTACCTATTATACAACACATGGAAACACACAACTTTGATCTTTATATGTTCCTCCGGTTGAAACTGTAACTTGATAGGTAGTCAGGTCAATAATCTTTCTTTTATTGGTACGTGTTTTCTCAATACCCTTGCAATTCACTCTTATTTCACTTCGTGTAAATATACTTCTGCATTCCACAACACTTTCTACCAAAACAGATGAAATCAAGTCATTCCTATGATAATATTTTTATTTGTCTTACTGTGGCTAGAAAAGCATAAAATTTAGCACAGCTGCTTTTATTCTGTGTTTCAACACATTGTCACTTCTGTCAAGCAAAGTACAGATGACAATGGTATCAGAAGATTTTACTGAAAGATTAATGGGCCCATCTGTCAGTATACTTTTTTCCTAGTCACATGCTAGCTTGAGTATTGGTATCTACAAATCATCTCATTACACTGAAATTTATTGCCACTGTACACCAAAGGGAAAGGAAAGAATCCTAAGAAAAAGCATCCTGCCACCTAGCAACAAACACTGGTATAAAATAAAAAAGTTAATTTCCAGTATTACTTACTAAATCCAGAAGAAAATAGTAGAAGAAATCTAACAAAGGTCAAAACATATTGATAAGACCATTTCCTTCTGAGATGTTTAAATTGCAGATATGGACTTTAAGGAAGAGAGAGTGGAAACTATAAAAGCTGATGCCTTCCAGCACAATGACACAGCTGAGGTCCTACAGCTGCTCAGCCCTTCACACCCCAGCCCATGGACGGAGCAGGATGGCTGAGACCTGCTCTGTTCCATTCTTCAGGAGCCAGAAGCAGCAGGAAGACTGAGAACATTTTAGAAATCAGCATCTTCAAACAAACCTGAGGCAGCAAACAGTGAAGTATTTTCTCTGGTTCCTTGTGACTGTCCAGTGACTTCCCTGCAGTCCTATGAAATTCAGTGAAAACTGGAACTCTAATTTCTGCTTTTTTCTCAAAAACCTCACTGTCTTGGGCCACACTGTACCATTATTACATTTAAAAAAAAAAAAAAAAAGGCAGGTTCTTTGCTACAAATACAGTGAGAAAATATTATAGAATGATTATCAATGTGCTGTTTCTACTACTGGAGTTTAATGAAGTCTGATTCTGCCTTTCCAAAGTCTGATTTCATTTATTTTCCAGTGGAAATATTCATACATTTCCATATTTCAACATAATATTATGATATATCAAATATTGAGTTAAAGCTGAGAGAGCATAAATAACTGCAATTATGTCAAAGCAAGTTTCATAAGTCAAGGAAATATTGTGTTCTTTCAATGCACAATCACAATGATAATAATAAACCTGAAGTGCAAAGAACTTGAGTGTGTGAACACTCTAGTGTAATACTGTATGATACTGGTGTTACAAATAAGTACACTATACAATTTACAAGGTATGCATTCTAACATGCAAGCTTTGGTTAAAGGAAATTATTTATAAAACCATTTCATTAAGGGGGATGGGAAAATCGTTTAATTTTTCCCTTATAATACACATGCTACACTTTGAAAGTAGTACCTTTAATCTCCAGCATCTCCTCAGGCCAAGTCATTTAGGATTAAAAAGACCAGGCAGAGTTCTTGCTGAAGCAGCAGGTACATTGCCCAGCTCCTCACACATGAGGCTCACCAGCTCCTCTCAATCGAACAATCACATGCAAACTGCCTACTGAGAAGGGTCAATGGCTGACTGAATTTACTGCTAGGGCCCAAAAAGGCTCAAGTAAATAGTATACAACACAACTGAGGCATGTGCCTGTCATCCCAGTGCCCATTTTGGGCTATTAATTTATCAACTCTGTCGCCATAACTCTTAATTTACTGTCAGGGGCAAGTGGTAGGGTTCCCCAGAGACACACTGGACTTCTAAGTCCAGCTGCAGCTCCAACATGCTGTCTCAAGGAGCCTCTGTCTCTTCACTGACGGCAGGGGGAAATGAGACAACCTAACCTCCAGGCTTAGGTGCCTACAACAGAGACTCCTCAAAACCATAGCAATGAAAAATTAAACTAGGTGTCGAAACTTTGGTGTCTCCTATCTGTAGACCCATTTCAGTCTTACTATCGGTGAACTCTCTCCGCTTTCCTTCCAAAGCTCTACTGGCACCTATTTTTTGGTCCAAACAGTATTTACCCAAGGGTCACTTTTCTTGACAAAGTTTTGATACCTGTGCAGCCATTTTTCAACTTACACTTTTGTGAACTGAAAAAACCCAAGGTTTAAGAAATGTTGGATTTTCCATCATCATCATGCTTATTATTACAGATTTCAATTTCAAAGGGATATCATCTCAAACATTTAATTTTATCATATACTCTTGGGTGTGGTTTTCTCTTTCACTCGACTGTTTAGCATCAAAAATACAGTGGTTTTACAAGTTGAGAATCTAATTCCACTGCACTTTAGGTAATGCATATGTATAGAATAGAGTCCTAGCAAACATATTGCAGTTTAGACAATGAAGAGTTTTCAGTGAAGTACTATGTCTTTAAAGAAATTAAAGTGCATGGAATACACTGA
This sequence comes from Origma solitaria, assembly GCA_013397895.1. NCBI lineage: Eukaryota > Metazoa > Chordata > Aves > Passeriformes > Acanthizidae > Origma > Origma solitaria. The sequence continues at coordinate 270,291 of VZRL01006732.1, forward strand.
TGTTATGCATTACTTACCCAGATTCTCATATTCTCCTGGAAAGGTTCAGAGAATCGAAGTTCATAATTTAAAAGATTTTTCAGTGTTTGTACCATTTAATGTAATTTTAAGATTATGTGCTCTCATTTATGCCTATATAGCATAATGCCTTTGGGTATTTAATAATACTGTCTTTGAGAATGTCCAAGAGACTGACATAATTCCCAGGAGCAATATTTTGATACTGTTAGTGCTTATCTTTTGTCACGAAACCAGAGCAGCAGTTCACCTCCAAGCGTAGCTCCCTCCTATATTTCGCAGGCATCAAACATCTTTTTAATATCTCACATTAAAATCTCATCAAGAATATTGTAAAACCAGTTTAGAGGCTTACAGTCAAAATGTTGTGAAACCCCACAGCACCAAGTTTGCTCATTATGTGATATATTACTATGGAAGAAGTGAGAATTGTTGAGAATAAATTGGATCACATTTTGTTTCTCTGCTCTGTTGGAATTCTCTTGGAGTTCATTAGTAGATAGTTACAGAAAACAGCAATCCCAGAGATCATACTGAAGAATGTAATTTTCCTTAATTATTCCCTAAATAGCCTGCACAGGTTGATCTTGAGGTGAAGACAGTAGACTCCCACAGCCTGATATTTAAGTAGTTCTTTTACCTCCTTTCAAATGTATTTTTGTCCTGCTGGCACTAGTAAGTAAAGTTTATTATTCATAAAATGCATTTACATTTTGTACTAGCACACAACAAGGCCCTTTTGGACTGTACTGACATGGACTGGAATCCATAAATATTCCCTTTAAACTGACATTTCCTGGAAGCAGCAAGTAATAACTTGAAAAAAAATTATTGAAAAAACATGAGGGAGTGCTTCAAACAGGCCTATCTATTCTTCTGAGAAAATTTTGGTCCAACCATGAAAGAGCCTGAGTGTTCACATATCAAATCCAACTTTCCTAGTGGGGTGCAAGGAATCCATAATAGGTTTCCAAACTAAAAAAACTTAAGTATAAGCTTTCAAGCTTACAATTCAGCAAATGCATCAGCACTTGGGAGAAATTGTAAAAAGAAAACAATACAAGATCAAAATAATTTTTATTACTGAACTAATATTTTTATGAGGCAATTTTATCACATAGGAAGTGTTTTGAATATCAAAATCTATTGAGCAAGGACCTTCGCAGTCAACAGGTGGTTCCCATGAAATGGAAAAGTTATTTAAGACTTATAAATTAAATATGGAACTGCTTTTGTTTGCTCTGATGATCCTGTTCTCTTCAGTGATTTTGAATGAGGCAGAAACATAGACCATTCTTTTGCTGTAACAACACCATCTAATTTCAAAATGTCCATTGTGCCAAACCAAGGACAAAATAATTCACTGATATGCTAAGCATATGTCAAGAAACATGCTACAAACAGCTTTTAGACAGGTAACAGATGGAAAACACCATTATTTCCCTGCAGTTCATCTGCCTCCTCTTTTTGCCCATAAACTTAAAATTTTGAATCCATTAGCTAATGGTATAAGCCTTTGAAATTCATCTTTTTGGCACTTTTGGTAAAAGACCTAGAAAATTTTCATTTGGATGTAGTTCAGTACCATTGGAAAAAAATTTTACTTACTCTGGTATTATCATGACAGTAATTTTCTCACGTTTGAATCCCGTATGGCAGCACTTTAATAGTGTGACCTACCACAGTTTAATAGCAAGTTCCACTAGAAGATGGAGACCTTTGATAGTATCAATTCAACATACTCTAAACAAGCCCCCTCCCTCTATCAGCTCTGAGTGCCGTGTCCAGGTAGGGATTAACTGTGCCATGCTGCAGACTCATGAGTTTGCTCCGTGGAAAGTCATCCTGCCTCTCGAAGTGTTGCAATACCCGTCATGTGTAATCCAGCGCTAATTCAAAGTGGCTACGGCGAAGTCAATTCCAGAGCCCCTGAGCTCCAGCAAACACAGTGGCCAGCTCAGGGCCAATCCAGCCTGGCTGGGGCTCAGTTAGGCATAACAAACTCAGCCAAAATGAAGTTCACCTCTAGTGGAAAGCATTCAATGATCTGAGGAAGAGAAAGAACTACTAAAGAAGACTTTTGTGCATCCTGAATTAAATCCTCTCTTTTTCAAAGCTGCTCTGATAGGTTCAACTCCGTACAAGTTACTTCTGCCTTAAATACAAAAAGTTGCAAAGTACACTTAGTCAAAACCAGGTGGGAAACAGAAAGGATCAGTTTGGAGGACAGCTGATGACTTTTCTGGGTGTTTACAAAACATGTGCACGAGTGTTTAAAGCCGAGCTTGTAAGGCAGGCAAAGGCAGGCTCTTGCTGGAAGAGGGAGGGCTGCTAGGGTGTCATGTCAGAATGCAGTCCAGGCTGCACACAGCTGGTTTAGTACGTCCTGCAGCAGACCTGGTGCAAGGATGGGCTATACTGAGTATCCTGTTGGATCAGAACTAAACACATTGTGGAAGGACTGCCCAGAGTACCCTGGCTGTTATACAGCTATGTATGACCAGCACAGGAGCCTGTCCTCATATAGGTCAACAGTGGAAACTCCGATGTTTTGTATTTATTCTGGGCACTTCCTGTCCTGGGCCTGCAAAATCTTCACATTATGCACACATGGTGCAGCAGTTAATCTGCCCCTGCTTAGTGCATTTGAAATGAAGAAAAGTTTATTCCAAACTACAAGGAAAATCAGTAGCTCAGAATATCTGACAAACAGTGACTCAGATTTCCTGCCTCTTATACTTATGAAGGCAGGAAGGAATGCCTGTGGTCTCCTCAGCATTTCCTCCCTGCCCTTACTCACCAATCTCAAGTCATCTATTCAAAACACACAGTTGGTATAGCAGCACCGAAAAACGCTTACACAGATGAAACAATAAACAAGAACTAAAATAGTTCTGTGCGTGTGAACAACTATTAAGCACATTGCTTTTCATAAATTTTGTTGAAAAGATCAGAAGAATATATGTGAAAAAAAGAGTGTTGGACTCTTACGTTTAAAAGTCAACATTTTACCTCTCAGACCTCTGCAAGCAAAATTGTTTAAGACAGAGATGAAAGACAATTACATTGTCTTACACATACCAAGTTACAATGATCTATTTAAATTACCATTTAGTTTAAAAGATCATTCATGACAGAGAGAGAAAGTTTCCTGAACACAGATTTCCAAAGCTTTCCCCTTTCCTAAACCTCCCGTTCAGGATTAGTCAGCCAAGCTACTCACTTCTCCAGGCCTATGGGACAGCACCCACTCCTGCCACTAAGTACGATAAAGACACTAATTGGGACCTATCCATTTTGGTCTACAGAGATAACTTTGTTTTCTTTTCTGTCACTGTGAGGACATGCCTGGATGGTTACAGAGATACTGGAAATAACTGGTTAATCTATTTGTCAGGGCGGAAAAGCAGATGAAGAATGCCTGAAACATTAGCTGTAAAATCTTTCATAGTGACCATCTAATCACTCTGAGAACAGTAATTTTTGCATGAAGTAAGATCTAACAGACAAAGCAAAACTAAGAACAAATAATGAAGTCTACTTCCAATGATTTAATCAGTTATCTGAATGCCCTCGAAAGATCTTAAAGAAAACATCTGGAAAAGATAAAAAGTTTTCTGTAGCAAGCAAATATACACCCTTAGAAAAGAGAAAACCACCAAAGCCTACCAAAAAAAAAAAAAAACCACATGAACCAAGGGGCTTTTATTTACTTAGAGAAAAATTATGTCAGCACAACACAAACTTCAGAACTTCTGATATTCAGAAAAGGATCAATAGTGTTTCTCAGGAACCACGCTGTTCAGATATTACCATATCCCTTTACTGAGCATACAAATGTACATATTCTTTGCTCAGTGCTGTGTTTATCCTATATAGTGCCTTCCCAGATCTTAGACAAGAATTCCATGGACATTGCTCCCCTTGGAGGTGCTAGTACTTTTTCATTGCCTTGCCATCTGCCCCAGCTGGTCACTCCTGCATCTCTCCTTCGGTAAAGGCTGAGTCGTGTTATTACTAAAAAGGTACAATAGATCCAGAATTAACCACACAAAAGTAGACTGAATAAACAAATTCAAAACTGCCACCAAAAAGAATGTTTAGAAAACACCAGCACCCCATTCTTTTTATCCCTTTCTGTTTTTGTTGGTCTACATGTCCTTCTCCATTAACAGACCTTGTCTGGAAGATCAGAATATAAATGAATCAAGATGTTCTGATGCTGAGAGTAATCTCTCTGCATGCATGAAGGCTGTGAGATTTTCTTCCTGTGCCCAATATGAAGTAAAATGAATCACAATCTGTACAGGACTCTTGTCTAATGCAAGGAGACACAAGACCTTCAGGGCAAGAGTGTTTTCTTATTTGTTTTGCCACCTCTACCCTCCCAAATCAGATAGCACTCAGTTTGAGAACCCAACAAGCTGAACACCTCCCTGTGCCCTCCCCCCAGATAGGAGAAAATAGCAAAGAACGACACACGCAAAATGCCATGGATTTCTTTAATCTGTGAGAGACCCAAACAAAGCACCTGCTCCCTTCACAGAGCGCTTTACCAGTGAATCTCACTCAATACTTAGGATAAACATAAGCTCTGATTGCATTTTTTTGTTCTTGTAAGGATACTGGAATATTATTAATGTACTTGTTGTCAGTTACTACTATTTTAAAGTAGATTTAATTTGAGGCACTATTCTGTCTTTCATCAAGACTATTTTTCTCATGAAAAGTGTGCTTGAATAGGCTTGTTAGTATTAAAGTCATGACATTCATCAGCTGGAAACAATACCCAAAGTCCCAATGTTGGTATTATCAAGCCATGATTTGGAGTAGATAAAGATATAAAAAAAAAAGTGCTCCTTGATTAATTCATAAACAAAGTTGGATAACTGAAGAAAAATTGACATTAAACAAAGCAACCTTCAGGGAACAACTTGGGCTCTTGCTGCTCTACTGGGAAATATTCTGCATGACTCAAAAAAAAGCTTGTTTATCAAGGTAAATATGTCAAGAAGGAGTTATTCAGACATAGCCTGAAAACAATACTGCTTTTAAAAACAATCCACTTGAGGTATTGTGAGGATTTTTCCCCAGAGAAAACCATTCAAAATGTCATACAAACAGCAAATAGAAGTAATCAAGTTGTAAAACGATAGAAGAGCAAACAGCAATAACAAGACAAGGACAAATACACAACTCTGTTTAGAAACAAAAACACCAGTAAAGACTGAGTCCAGAGTGCCTACGCTGGCACTTTGCTTCCTACCTGGCTTCCTACACACCTTCTGTCTTGACAATTCCACCACTACCTCTACCACCATTTTGCAGCTTTAACCTTTTCTTCTCCCCTTTCCCACACATGATGGGTCTTACTTTCCCTTGCACCATACACCTCCTCCTATGTCATAGCTGCTGTCATCCAAGTGAGGAGGAAGAGGAGGAACAACCTGAGAATAGAAATAGTCTAGAAAGCCAGGGAGGGGTGTGGAAGGCTTTGGTAAGCAGTGCTGGTGGGGGTGGGAGATCTGAGGCAATCAACAGCCACAGCCCCACCTAGTCCTCCCTGGCAGGAGCACCTGAACTTGCCTACCCATGTGTCCACTGTCTGATGGGTGCCATGGGCTCTCAGACACTCTCTGATTCAGCCTGAAAAAGAAGAAACAGTCAAGTATTTCCAGCAACATCTTCTAGACTCTAAGCAGTAACCTACTTCACCTAATAGCTAAAGGTACATGCTTTATGTGGAGGTTTTGAATTCCTGGCTGAAGTTCAATGCCTGCAGCCTCTCACTTACTACCTTCCCAGGAACATAGACGTTACTTGCTTTTTTTTTTTTTCTAATTAGAAGATACCATTCCAAATGTTATGTCAACAGCTGTTCGATGTTGTCAACACAACTGTCAGGACTGAATAGACACATGCAAGCATGTGTACAAGTACATGCAAATATTCTTATGTTTGATTCTATGTGCAGCAAGTCTAGAAAAGCATAGCACTAGCATTTGATTCAGTGGGGAGAGTAAAAAAGTGGCTTTCACTTCAATATTAATTTGCCAGGTTTTTATACAATGCAATCTGAAACAAGCATAGGTCATGCCAGAACCTTAAACTGAAGCTAACAGGCTTTTACTCAAACTTATGTTAATAGTGAAACCAGCAGCTACAGCTTTCCCAAAGGCGATTTTTGCCTAGTCAAAGATGAGTGTTTTTTAAATACCTGCTTCTTAATACTTTCATCTTCTTAATTTTAGATACTTGTATTAAACCAGCTCTGAAGTTTGAGATAAGTAATGGAGGGTAATAAGACACAATGTGTATAAAGCAAACACATCGATCTATTGGTAATTACTTTCTTCAGTCAAATGCTGATAACATTTTTGGAGCCAATCCCTCAGTAATCATAATTTTTAATGCCAACAATTAGAGAGACAGCATGAATGCACATCCCTAGATTTAGTACTATGATAGGATTGTTGTCCAGGAAAATCTTTACAAGAAGTTTACTGCATTAGAAAACATTTTATACAGAGCTTGAGGAATAATTGATTGGAACCAAGATAATGCAATATGCCCCACTACTTTCTCAGAGAATGAACAGGAATCAGGCAACTTGGAGTAGAATCAGAATCAAAAGTGCTGTGAATTTCAAAGCTACCCAAAGATCACAAGTCTGTACAATGGTTCATTGCACCTTTTTGCAAAGATTTTGGATTTGGCTAGAAAGGACTCTGGGAGCCTTTTTAGTACAAGGTTCCTTCAACTCATCCTCACAAATAAAAGGATCATGAGGACTACAAAGACAAATCTGATTTTTAGGTTGAAGAACAAATTTTACTTCTACATGAGCTGTGGTGTAGGCATGAGGCAGCTTTCTTTCACCATCACTTCATCTCTAGCTCAGATTTAGAGTCGTCTTCAGGGTTATTTTTTTTTCCTTTTTAGTTCTTGCCTTCTTCCTCTCAGACACCACATTTTAGAAACAGTCTCCTCATCACAAATTTGAACTGTCCAAATGCGACATTTTCTACCTTAACAATTCCTCTCTTTGTTTTTTCTAAAGTATTGAACAACTCCACTGCACTTTCTGTGTCTCAGGATAAAATAAACAAAAAAGAAATTAATTTGGTTTTCCACCATTATCAAAATAATGACAGAAAATATGTCATGCTGTACTGAAGCTCTTCAAGTCCTTATGTGATATGTTCTGGAATTTTGAAAGGTTTGCACCAGGAAACTAGTTTTCACTTATTCTAATTTAGCAAGCCAAAGAGATCAGGTCATATAGAAATTTTGTCATTCTTCTTATGAAAAATAATGCAAAAACTCACAGTTGTAATTAAAAAGGTATCTCACTGTTATTTCTCCTTCACTCTAGTTTTAACTGAGCAGAAACTTTCCTTCTTCATTAGGACTTACGGGAGTATCTGGCATCCCACCCACAAATGTACATCATTAACAGCTATTGAAAGCAAAATCTTTGTAATTATAGACATTTCCAAGAATTGCAGCAAGCAGTAGAATCAAATGGATATATATGATTGCTAATATACTTTAGAAAATAAGATATGAGCCTTCGCTTCATTAGTTACTAAGGGTTTTTTCCATTTCTTTCTGTTATTTTTCCTCCAATTACTAGCTTCTAAATGAAATTACCAGTTTATGATAATATAGGTTCTTAACAAGTTACCCTCTCCCCTAGCTCTTCCTCTTCTCTAGGATTTCTTTTAAAAATAAGGCTTACTTCCTCTATAAGCTAGTTTCTTTTTTAAACATTGTGGTTTTCCCTTTCAATTATTGAATTGGGGCTTTGGGTGAATCTAATTAAATGTTCTTAAATGCTCCCAATTAATATCATTCTATTTCAGTTTAAATTGTCTTCCACCTGAATGGCCTTATAATTGCTTTCTAATTGCTAAGTTAGTCTTTTCAAAACACCAAGTAGGTATCCATTAGTGACGTGAACTACACCGCATGTTTAACTCAAGTTAAATCATTGCCTTCAAAATTTAGGTTTCCATCTTTCATAGATTTTATAGAACAAATTAATGTAGTAGTTTGCCTCAGTGTTTTGCTGCAGAAATCGGCTTGCACACTGCATCAGGCTACAGTTTTTAAAATACTGATACAGGGAAACTAATGTAAATAAACATAGGGAGTGTTATTTTTCCAGTTATTTTAAATACTCGTGAAAGTGTGGGTTGGATACCAAGATCATCTTGTTAAGAAAAAAAAGGAGAAATTATAGTTGTTACCAGTTTGTTTTCCAGCTACTTTAGAAGGAGAAAGGGAATTTAATAACATATTATCACAGAGGAAAAACATAATTTTAAAGACATTCAATCCCTGTTCCAATATTTTAATTTCAGAATAGACACTGCCTCTTCAGATCCTGACTTTGTTAACACATGTGTAAGTGAATTTGAAACTGAATGACACACAAAATCACAGCACACATTTTCATCTGCATGCAAATGAACATTATAACAGGAATTCTTAATGCCTGGAATGACTGGTGGCAGAAGTCATCCTGCACTTTGCAGAGTTTTCACTATCTAATTTCTTTCTTTACTTTCATGACCAAATTCTAATGGAGAGGTATGAGAAGTTCATGCAGGAGGTTCCTTCAACCATCCTCCCTTTACAAAGTCCAAAGTTCAAATTTATTAATACGCTCTTACCAAAATTCTTCATATTGAAATAATTCCTATTTTGGACTAATATAAGAAACAGACACACTTCAAAGGAATAGAAGATTCGTTCAGATAAGTACACAAAATCTGAAAGTTCAAGTAGATATCTTAGTGCTGGAAAATCCTCAAATATGCTGCCTGAGACTAAAAAAAATGGGTTTTACTGCAATAACGAAAAGCCTCAGAAGGATGAGGCACCACTCTTATGAAAGAGGGCAGACAAAACTCTAACAGATGGGAAATCTCAAGAAAATGAATAAAGGGGGAGTTAAGGAAAGAAAATGCAAAGCTGAAATGCAAGTTAACAACCCAAACTGAGCTCCATATTGCCATGGTTAACTTCCTTTCAATGCTGCATGTGACTCAGGTATTTAATTCTTCAGTGTACTGACTTATTTTGTATCATTATTTTAGCTGTCCAGTAGTAATAAACTTGGTCAACAGATGGCCTTCTACCCGGTTAGGAGTCAAGGAGCATTGGGACCAAATTTGGTCATGAAGGAGAGTATCTGTTTACATACATTGAAAAACAGACAAGTTCAAGATATGTCCCTACTGGAGAAAGTCCAGCATAGGATCACTAAGATGATGAGGAGTCTGAAGCCTTTCTCCTATGAGGAAAGGCTCAGAAGTTATGATGGTTTAGCATGGAGCAAAGAAGTTTTGGTGGAGTCTTATCGGCAGATATAAATACCTGATGGAAGGGTACCAAAAGAACAGAGACAGACTTGTTATATTGATGCCCAGTGACAGGAACAGAGGCAACGGACACAAATTTGAACACAGGAGGTTCTCTCTGAACACCAGGAAGCATTTTCTCACTGTGAGGGCATCTGAGCACTGTAACAGGTTACTCAGTAAATTTTGGAGCTCTTCATCCTTGGAGATATTTAAAAGCCATCTATAGCAGGGCATCTTGCTCTGCTACTTGTTAGCTGGTGAAATAACTCAGAGCATCTCACCCCTCATAAGAGCCTGTCTTTTGTTCATTAACTGGTGAAATAACTCAATCAGGACAGCTTGTCCTGTAGGGAGGTTATTTGGCACCATGGGAGTAACACTCCCAGCTGACAATAAACATCTTGCTGTGGAAGTGAGATATGGAAAGATAAGCTGGAATTTCTGACTGACAGACACAAGCTACACCAAACTTTCACAAAGCAGAAATCTTCCACATATTCCCTGGAAATGTAAGGGGCTTTCTCCCCAAAGTTGGGACACCTATTTTGTGCTTATTTTCTAGAGGTTGAGTGAAAGGACTTTGTGTTCACTATCGTCATTTCAGTGGTGGGTTACATGGACTCCTAATCTATGCTATTCCTTTGCCAGCTTTCATATAGATACCTTGATATCATGCACTCTTTTATGTAACCTACTCGTACCTTTTGGTACTAGTTTATACTGTGTAATAAGTAACTCTGTTTAAGGTCTTTTTTCTTCCACCTCCTGTCTATTCAATAAATAGCTCATTTTATAATAGACCTGATCTGTCATCCTTAGAACTTGTGGGCCAGAAAAATTTAAGTGTGGGCCACCTAAATTTAAGCTGCTGCCAAAAATCTGAGGCTGAGGCAGGGCTTGCCTGAAGCTGCAACTCAATCCATAACACCATCTGAACTAGGTCCTGGACTACAAGCTCTAGGTGACTCCACCTGAGCAGGGGAGGGTTGGACAAAATGGCCTCCAGGGGTCCCTTCCAACCCACAACCATTCTATGATTCTTTAATACCATCTTATTCCAGAACACAGAGAAAGAGAGTAAGGTAAAAAGGAAGGTTAAGAGTAAGTGGTGGAATACAAGTTTCAAATCCAAAGCATAGCTTCTGCAACTTCAATATTCAGCTGTTTGAAAAACAGAGCATTTTTATGACTGTGCGATTACTCCAAGTTTTCTAAAATATATCCTTCACACTCCATTAATGTGCACTTCATCATTTGAAAACAGGAATGTATAATTCAAGACAAAATTGAACTTCTTCATTACATGATACCAGCAATTCCTAGTTAAAAAAAGCCCAACTCCCAAGTATAGAACATCTGTTTACAAAAAAGACTAAAAAGATAATTTTTCCTCTTAAAAAAAAAAAAAAAAAAAGCCCAACCAACCAAAGAATCCTCAAAAAATTAAGTTTCTTAGTCCAGATTTTTAATCTGAAGAGGTAGGCTTATTTCAGCAATAAGACCTGCTTTTCTAACACAGGCATGTGCCTGTGTGCTTTGCAGAAGTACACAGCTTCTGCATTATTAATAGTGCAAAATCTTCCATTACCTGTCATACAGAATTTCAGTTTGAAACACTTTTCTGATAGCAATGCTAATTTCCTGAAGTACCAAGACGTTCTTAACGCTCTCAGCATTTTGAAAATGCATCTATCAGCACCAAAGTTAGGTGCAGAACTTATATTAAAGGTCTACATTATGTACTGTTGGACAAGATCACATAAATCTAACCTGGCATTTCACAATTTCTTTAACCTTCTCTCTGACAAGACAAACACAAAAAAAAATGACTACTATAACTAAAAAGGTGAAGGCAGAAGTGCACTTCCAAAGTTTAGCAGAAAGTTAGGTGGTTATTTACTTCTGAGGAAGGTATTATCCCAAGACTGATCTAATGAGGAACATTTCTTTAGTCACATTCATTTCACATAATACAGTGGCTGATCTTCTTCCTTACTCAAGAAATTCTTTTTCCATTAGGCACAAGAAGTCCTATTGAACTATATTTCCAGGTTTTAACATTTTCTAATCATGAGTTATCCTTCACCCAAATGTTATTAGTTCATGAGTTATGACCCTCTAACAATGTTTCAGATAAATTATTGCATGAGAAAACAAGAAGAGTCCTAATAAGTAATGTTTACACACTTTACTAGAAATAGGTATATATATCTGAATACAAGTAGGATTTTCCAGTAACTAGCTGGTACTAGCACTAACTTTGGCACCTATCGAGAAACTCTTCTTACTATAGAATACTTCAGACTAGTTTCTATAGAATTATTTCTCTTACATTTTGGTTTCAGTCTTTATCTTTCCAAAGACTTCACGCTGATATACTTGTGTGCCTGCTACCCTTAGGAAAGACCCTCAGCCTTTCTAGTTCTGTGGCATTCTATAAATAGTATTGAGGATTCTCTAACTTTTATTTAGCTATCATTTCTACCTGAAAACTGTATTAAACCATGAATCCATTTGCAGTCAACAGTCAAAAAAATCTAATTGACACAGAAATATTGAAGCACTAGGATAAACTACTACAGGCAAATTTTACTTGCAAATTGGTTTACTAATTTGTTCATATGGGAAGAATATTAAAGAAATTTTGCAATAAAAAAAGCTAATAAAAGTTTTAGTCATGATGGTACTCCTCTGGAGACTGCTAATATGACAGAAAGACACGTGCTTTAAATATTTTTTTTTAAAACCAACCAAACCATAAATTGGAAAAGCTCTAAATCTCATTTGAAATTTAAATTTTGATGTGGATTCAAGAAATATAAATTTGCTGTGTTATGCATTGGCTTGAACAAAATTTTATAGCAAAACTTCTTAAGTTTTCAATGTATCATTATCAGCTTTATTTCTAATCTATTTAATGAAAACATGCATTTTATTCAGGTTGGTTAATTTTCATTTTTCCTTATTTTTAACAAGAAACTGTAAATACAAAAAACCCAAACAAACAAAAGAGAACCCTCCCCCAGGCCTCATAACATCACACTCTTATATGGAACAAAATAAACATATTCAAAGTATTTTTCCTCTCTTAATCTTTGGAATATGATTCTTTAAATATTGAAACTGTATTGTTAGTTTGACTTAGACCTGTGCCCAAACACACCTACATCATGGTGTATATCATCTAGCTAGCCAGAGTTAGCCAGACCAAGACTTCAGTGAGGAAAGTCTTCGTAAAGCTTTTGTAAAACAACTTAAAAATATGGGTAACTATTCACTGTGTGATTCAGGGCTGACTACTAAAATACCCATAAGGACTTTTCCCTTGCCAAAATAAAAGGGTAGCTGGAGATTATTTTTCCATCCTCCTTTGTGAAGAGTCACTTTGCTATTCTTCTGCCTCCCTAAATGGTAGAAGGCAGTAGAGACTTCTGTTGGCCGCATGCAACAAGTTGCAGGTGGAATCAGGGAGAGGAAGGTGCAGGCAAGAATGTCTTGAATTTTCCAACTCTGTCTCCCTGCTCTCTACTTCTAGCCCAAAGACAGAGATTCCTCTCCAAGGGTAGGTGGCAGAGGTAAGTGCTTACTGTGCTCCACAGACATTTTTCCCAAAAGAAAAATATGCTAGACAAGATTATACTGGGCTCATGTACTTTGTTTCTGACAAGGAAAGGAACACAGCTGACTCAGGATGGCAACAAATGGTTCCTTACAGAATGAGATACTTATGCCAAGAATATTGCAATGGTTGATTCAAAATCAACCATAACTACAGGACTCCCCCAGCACATTTCCCTTCTTGTTACTTAATAAAACCGCAGGAGGACATTGTCATCCACTTTGTATTCAACTGCCGTGAATATTCAGCAAATAGACTTTGAATGTTAAGAAACTTTGATGTAAAGAATTCTCCCAGGAAGAAAAGAGAAACCCATTCAATGATTAGTGAATCCATCCCACAAGATAGGTTTTCAGGTACTGGGTAAAACCAGCAAGTTTTTACATACAGTTTGAATCCTATTGATGGAATGTGATTGGCAGGCTGATTCAGGAAACAACTTGGGGTAACTAATCTATATAAAACCAAAACAAACATTTGCAGACAAATAAAATGACATTACAAATAAATATCAATTTTATGTTCAGACGCTTCAAGGGCTTACATAGACCATTAACTGGTTCAATTTCAATGCTAATAAATCCAACTTTTACTTTGAAACTAAGTATTCATTTTCCCAGACAGAAATTAGGCATAATTTCTAATATATGGCATAGGCATAGTTTCTAAATAGAAACATTACATTGCCATCAACTGAGAAAAGCGTGAATTACCTTAGCCTTCATCTGACAAAATCTATTATTTCAAAATACACAGTGAGAATTGAGTGCAAGGATTAGTCAGAAAAACATTTTAAAACCTTGCATACTAGTACAGAATATACTCAACAGTAATGTGTAAACATTAGCTTATAAATGTTAAAAGCTTTCAAAAGCTACATTCAAGTCGAATATATTTTTCAATGAAACTTAAGGTTTTAAATTTTGAAGGTTAATTGAAAACTTGAACCCAAAGTTTTCCACTGGAAATCAAAAGTTCACAAATTAAAACCACAAAATTATAAAATCTGCAAAATTGCCTCTAGCTTCAAAAATTGCAATTTCTACATGAACTATGCTGTCCTCAAAATTTTGCAATCTCCTCTTAAGGAAGAAAAAAGTGAAAAGTTTGTGTGGGAACAAAAACTACATTTCTAATTAAAACATTTGCGGTTTGCAGCTAAAAAACCCGTTGAAACAAATAAGTGACAACAAAGTTCTTTCACATATCTCTAAAACATTGTCATCTCACTGACGATGGAAAGAACAGTTTCAATGGAAAAACTCTATCACTCCTGAAGGACATACATTGGATGTAATTATTTTACAAAACTTGCAGCCTTGATGGGTAATTGAAGGGACATATAAGCATTAAAAAAAATCTAATTAAAGAGAATTTGTCCTTAATTTATTCCAAACCACACTGTGACAGTTCATGTTGATGGCTCTTGGTCACAGTCATTTGCTCACATCATACACACGAGGTGACACTACTAATGGGAAACTATAAAGGGAAGTATCTCCACTAATATTTCATTAAATTTATCTTTCTTTTTTGTGTAATTACATTGTCATTGAAAAAACACACAATTGTTATTGTGGGATCCCACAAAATTTCAGCATTTCCTACATAGTGTATGCAAAGTTATTGCATAGTTTTGCATCTTATTGCATATTGGCTCATATTTTCCAAGGAAAAACATCCATGTGCACTCAATATGCAAACATACATAGTACATTAAGTATCAGAAAGAATAATTGTGTGTTGAACCTCAGTATGAAGCTGAGACTCTGAAATGGATGTGGCCTGGTTTTACTGAGGACGTCCTCTAACTATTTGGTGATATTAACATACGTTGCATTTCAATGAAAATCTATTCTTTGAGATACGTAGAATATTCATCCCCACCATTTCAAAATGCATTGAAGTTATTCAGATTTATTCAGGGGGAGAAAAATCATATTAGCATGCTTCATGTCCACTTCAACAGAGCAATTTTTAAACATATGTTTAAGGTATCATATGACTTCATTCAGTTCAATGCAATAAAATCAAAAATAGATAAAAATACTCCAAAGATATTTCTAACACTTCGTTTTTTCATGGATGATGTACAGAGAAACACTAAAGCATAACTGCAACACTTTCTGTATATGGAGAATTATGAATTTTATCTAATATACACAGTTATGAAGCAGACCAAATTTTTGTTAATATCAAGGCATTTGACAAGTGCATATGGAGGATCATGAATATTGTGCTTTTTTTCCAAAGTAGTAACAATAGTCTTTTGCACAGATTCATTTCAAATAGACACTTATTCACAAAAAAGAACTCCAAGAATCATAAGGCAAGTTCTAGTGCCTGTCTCCCTTATGGTGTTGAAGGATAATCAGAAAACCTCAGACAAATATTTCCACACACTAGGAGATGAGTAATTGAAATATTTGCGAATGGGAAGATTGGTATTTACTCCTCACTTTTTGTAAACAGCCCAACCAGACAAGTAAATAAATAACATGCGAAACTAAAATTCTTGCTGATGATTATCTGAGGTGATACCAAAATATTTTTAGAAATAAGGTGGACCTCAAAGCCTGCCTTCTTCCTCTTCAGATAAACTCTTTGATAAATGTTGGGTCTTGGAATAGCCAATATGATGAGAAATATCATCGCATGGTCACATTTCAAAATTCCCGAGGCTGTCTGTAGCAGATGAAAGTGTATTTTTAACTGACGCATGGAACAAAAAGTACATGAATATGGCATAATTCATTCTGCTAAGACACACTTTTACGTCTGTACTAAAAATGTATGTGGTATGGATGCATAGAGGCAATAATCCTTGTCCCCTGACAAAGGGCATTATGTAAAACCTTGGACTTCCATATTCCCTCTACAGCCAGCGGTATTTAGTAGGTATTTCTGAAAGCCTTCACAAGGAGACATTAATAAGAGATGCTTCCCTCCCTCTCTTTTGGTCTTTAACAGCATTTATCTCTCCATCGTTTTCTTGTCTCTTTGACAAGACAAATCAGTTGGTATTTTCACCTCATCAAAAAGATTGATCTTCAGCCTGATCATCTAAAGGACAAAAATCTTTCCCTAAATAATATAAACACAAGGTCCAGGCTGAAATCTGACAGAAGAATGACTAAATTCACAGGTGCAGCATATCAGATAAGAGCAACAGGTGGAATGCATCTCCTGAAATCAGACTGGAGAGCTTCCAGATAGAGAGGTTAGAAGCCAAATGGAAACCAAGCAAAACCAAACCCATGTACTGGGAAGAACACACAGGAAGAAAAGTGATTTCAGAACTAGCTTTGGGCATGCTTAACCACATTACTGGAGACTCTATTATCAAAAGACAAAAATGGTATAATCTATAAATTTTCATTGAAAGACATTTGACTTTTGACTGTCCCTGTTAGATTCTGAGTTTCAGACTGCAGAATAGACTTTTGTTCATTCTTTTTTCTGAGGGATTGAACTCTCCTCTTTGGTTATTTGAGACACTATATAGTTTAGACTTTCTTGACCTAATATTTCCGCTGATAGTTCTTAAGCTATGGAAGCTAAAAGTGCGTGCTATTTTTCAACTCAGGTGAGATTTTAATATAAATTTGATTTATATCACACACTTAATAATTGTGGTCTTTGACACAACACAATCCTGAAGTTAAATGTTTCTATTTAACTGAGTGTTCCTCAATGTTATATGAATGTTATTTTTTGTTTGTTTTCCTCTTCCTTGCCACAATCACTTTGTATAATGAGATGTGGCACTACTGCAAGTTCAAACCCCAGCTTATGGATTGCATAAAAGTAACTGTCGCTTGTAATCATTATCAGTAAGGGTTGGTTTGGGGTGTTTTTGTCTTATATGCAGTGATAGCATTTTATTTGCCTGCTTCTGTTATTCAGAGCGGGTAACTTAAGGTTGTGATAGTTTAATTCATGATGATGCCTGGAGATATTTAGAGAATTCCATTCAAGGAAAACTCCATGATTATTTATTTGTCACTAATTCATTCACGTACTGAGGCAAAGAGCATGCTTAAGGAGAAAGAGAATAACTCCCCTTTTTTATTTTTAAAGGGTTGTAAAAAGTCTCTTACATCAAACACTATTGTCATAATCATCTCACTTAAACTTCATATTGCTAACTAAATTATAACTTGAGATCATTAGACTATTTAGGGCATAATAAAAAGGAAATATACAGCTTTCAGCTCATTTTGAAATTTCTCATTATCCTGGCTTTGTTTAGGACAATTGCTTGAATATACATTTAGGACAGGCAGAAAGCCAACTATTTGTCCCTTAAACTGAATAGGGACTTTGGCAAACTCCACCCCTCACAGTAAATGAGTTTTCAGAAATAGCCGTTCTGGTTTGAGCAGACTAACTGGTGCTGTGCCAAACTTGACACATCCTGAAAGAGGTTGAGAGGCAAGGGCAGGGGGAGGGCAGGAAGTGCAGGGAGGAGAAAACCAGCAAGAAAGATAGATAAATGAAAGCAAGCTCTAAAAATCTTCAGAGAAATTCAGAAGATAATATGCTAGATAAAGGAGGCAGTGAGACAGAAGAACAGTGTAGAGTGGCACAAAAAGTGTTCAGTTTATATGTTGTCCATCAGGTAGAGTTCTTGCACCACAGTGCCTGACTCCTTCCACTCTCAGATTGGATTTGCAGTTTCCTATGCCCCTGGCAACTTTTTACTTTACAGGGTGAAAATTTCCACTTTGAACTCTTCCTTTTGAGTCTGTATCCATACCTTCATTGACCCTCTTTCTTCTATCCTGTTGGCTATCAAAAAAAGGGTTGAAAGACAATATAAAATTACAAGTCTTCTTACATTCAGAAACTGTTAAAATTAGGCTGTTATAAAATAAGCTTCTATCTTCTTTGTTACAAAGATTTTAGCTTTCTACAAAGAGGAAAAAAGGTCAGATATTTTTTGAGTAGGGAGTGGGGATATATCTGTGCTTTTATCCCTCCTTTTAAGACATCAGCAACTTACAGGCAATCTATAAGAAGATTTACAGTGACATATGCACAGGACATGTTTTTTTAAAATTAAGAGACCTCCAGTTTTAGTCCCTACAGTATATGTGCCAGCTCCTCTGCAGATGCCTAGTATACGCCCATTCCAACTTGAGTTTTCCAGCCCAGGCTTGTGGGAACCTAAAATATCCTTGCCAATAGCCTGCCTTGGCTCTGTGGAGGCCCTCATCAATGGTCTCTCTCTACTGATGTCAAGTGCTAAACTCCACCACTGGATACAAGGAACAGGATAGACCTTCCACAGCTCCTTTCGTAATGCACACACCATCACCTTCAGGCTGCGCACAGGAGGAGTCTGTTTATAAAAGGTGAGATGGTAAAAGGATTAAGAGTTGCAGGCATTAAAGAGCAAGGGTTAGAGAGAGAGAAGCTAGTGTACTCATAAAGAAGGAAAAGGGAGAAAATTAGGCAAGGACAAAAGAGTGCAAGGAAGATGAGACAAATGAGTGCACAGCCGAAAACCATCTCTAGCCACACACTCAGTCTCAAACGCTAAAAGAGTTTGCATTCAAAATTCCTAAGAAAGTCTATTCATGAACTGATAGTAAAGAACTGTTCCATTTTGGTTTTCCTTCTGTAATCGAAAGTAACATCTATGTACCATGTACCCAACCATCTGAATTTGTTATGCATCATATAATTCCATGGAAATATTTCCCCTTCTAAATCTCCACACTCTTTTCTATGACCTTATACACTACTTTTAAAGCAGAATAGAGGGGAAATCCCAAAACTTAGGCCTAGAAGGAAAAATAGTGCATCATTTTGCCCTGGAACAGGTTTCCCAAAGAAGTTGTTGATAACCCATTATTGGAACTGTTTAAAGCCAGGTTGGATGGGGCTCTGAGCAACCTGGTCTAGTGGGAGGTGTCCCTGCCCATGGCAGGGGAATTGAACCAAGATGAGCTTTAAGATCCCTTCCAACCTGAACCATTTTATGATTCTATGATTTAGTAAGTTTTTCAAAGACATTATAATTAATCTTATTTGACCTATCTTTGTAATTACAACCAAAAAAAAATGATAAATTTTCTCCTGTTAGTTTTCAAAGTTTGTCTGTTTAGTTTTTTTGATCTTAACAATTTGCATATGTCTTTTCTTAGGCTATGAAGGTGAATCAAATGATTTGGCCACAGAGTCCAGTTCAAATTTCTGTTCACTGTCCACAGAGCGCAGAGTCATTGGCTCACAGTCAAACAGGCAGTCTGAAAATTGTATTTCCAAAATCTAGGTTCATCCAAATTCAATTTCTGAAATCTAATATGGTCTTGTCTCTCAGTTTCTTCTAAAAAAACCCTAATGTAATGTTACATAGAAGCAGTAGAGTATTGCAGAATGAAGTCATTACAATATTCAGGCTGAGATTCAAATTCAAAAGATTCATTCACAATGAAGATTAAATCCTCACCTCATATTTACACTTCACTTAGAGACCATTACAAAAAATATAATACATTAACCACTTATTAATTTTTTTTCTCAGGGCATAGAAGAAGTGGAACTGTACTTGATGCTCAGTCTTGAATATTTTTACTGTTAAGTGGGTCGGTATTCCTGCCCTGTTTCATGTCCCCCCCTTTCTTCCTTTACTAACCAACCTTTCTTCCTTTAGCAAAACCAACCTTAAAAGTTGCAAATTCTTTGGTGTAGAAGGAAGTATGGAAAAACGACATACTAATTCACATTGCTGGAATAGTGAAGCGGGGTTACCAATCTCAAGAGGAAAACGGTATCTGAAAGGAAGTAGAGTGATCTTGATCACTGCTAGTCTGTGGCAGGGTGACCAAAAAGCACACTCCAGTGTGCTGCAGCCAGATCAGACCCAGACGTGGGAGATGTGTTTTGCAGAATAGGGAATGAAGCTGCACATTTTGCAAGTGAGAGAATAGAGGGTGAAGCCAACAGTCATGTCCATTCCCTTCCACTGATTTATACTTAGATCTCAGCATTTTCCCTCTATCATAAAACACATAAAATCCACAGAGATGTATCCTGGGGATTACACATGATCAAAAGTTATGGATGGCCATCCAAATTAATGAAAGGTACATCCACCTTGTGGGTGATTGAAACATATAATTACTAAAGTTAAGCACAGCACTGAGGCTAATCAGAAGGGAGCTCAAAGCGACAAGTGTGTTGATCTTGGCAAACCAATGTGGATTTTATTGGCTGACATCTCTCAGTCATAATCTTACAGTTTCTAGGCAGCAAAATCTGGTCATATGAAATGGCCATTTCCGTAGCGTATAGTCAGCCAGTAAAGTAACAAGTATAGGCAGAGATTTGGCTATGTGAGACATTTTCATCCGCCATGCAGAGCTGGTATAGCTCCTTGGTTTAATTCTGTACCTGTTTAGGCTGATGATCTCTGCTTTTTCTTTGTGCAGTATCCTTTATTTTGTTCCACTACTGCTATAACATTCTTCCAAAATACTTTAAACAATAATTTAACAAGAAAAAGGTATATTTATTGGCCTACCAGCATACCTACAGACAATTGCCCAAAGCTATTTGTAGATGAATTTCATGTCGCCAAATTTCCTGAATAAGTGGTAATAACGTGCCATTACGAATAATAACACACCAAACTAAAATTCTTTCTACCCAGAAAGAAACCACTGAAATTACATTTTCTATGTATACTCTGTAATATAAAAAGCAGAAAGTCAAATAGCTAAAGACATAAAGAACAGATTAAGATGTGACTGAGAGTACAGTTCAAATATTAGTGTCTATGCTGCAAAATAAAAGAAAAATAGAAGAAAAAAATAATGTAATGGCAGAAAATGAAATAATTGTCATAGTAAAATTTACATGTGTATAAAATTCACATTCAAATTGAGCCTGAGAATTTTAAATTCCTTGTAGAACCTTGCACAGATTTGCTCTTCAGGGTCCTGCACTTTCCGGTACCATGGGGAAAAGATTGCCCCAGTTCGTAGATATGATCAGGAGCAAATCAGGATGACAAAGCTGTTTTGCTTTCAGCCAGTAACAAGGTTTACTAAACATGCCTGGATAATTCTTATCTAAAGCATGCAATTCCTCAGAGCCCCAGGGAAAAGTGCAGAACTTGACAATGATGGCTCAGAGGAAGAGAGATAGTAGCAGTGCTGGTTCAGGTATAAGAATTGCTGAGAGCCCTGATAGTGCCAGGAGACCTGCTCTATCTTCAGAAAACAACATATCAGCACCAACTGAGGCCTTCAGCAAGCAATCAAACCATTTAAGAGACTAACTCCTCTGCAAAGTGTTGTAGGGAGGCTGAATTCAGCAGTCAATGATATTTTGTACCCTGCAGAAAGTCAAATATGGAAGCAGTGAGAAGACTTAAACTGCGACTTCATTTTTCATTACGATCAGCATTTGGTGATTGTTATTTCAGCTGGTTTGTCCTTTCTTTTAGTGTATTCAGAGTTATTTCTCCAAGAAAAAGGAAAGAAATTTCTTCATCTACTGCAGAAAGCTGTGGCTATTAGTAATACTCTTGCACAGGAGGGGCATCTCAAACCTGATTCTGCTCCATAGCAGAGTAACAGAGCAGCATCCAATCCATACCTTTGTCTTCTATATAAAGTGAATTTAGCTGTGCCCTTTGCATACTCATAGGTCTCCCTCATACCTCAAAACCATCAAAATACTTTTTAATTTCAGCCCATAAACAGAATAGCTAATGCAGATTTAGGGTTTTATTCTCTATTTCCCTAATAAAGGCTAGTACCTTGTTTATAACAACACAGAATACCAAGCACTGTAACCTAGAAACTAAACCAGCCTGGCATGATATGCTGGGTATAATCCACAAAACATCATAGCGCTGAAGAGAATTCACCTCCCAGTGGTCTTCCCAACATACACCACACACAACTGGAGTCACTACTGGAGTACAGCCAGGTCACCCCGGGAAACCAGGGCAGCTTCTACTAGCCATCAAAAGACACACATGTAAGCAGCATCCACAGTTAAAAAACCCATTGTAAGAGCTAATAATGAATTTTAGGGATACTAACTATATCTCCAGTGACCTAACCAGCAGAAGGTGTTTTAAAATGAATATAATACATTGAGTATTGGAATTAATTTCTCTTCCCTTCTGCACTTAGAATTGTTTCAGATCTGCACCATGAGCACCCATGACCAACTCATGAGTTTGCTCTGACCATGGTCTCAGGGTACTGAGATCTATTGTGGTGCTTTGTTATCTGAGCATTTATATGGTAAATGGAAATTAGAAATCAATATTGATAAGATGGAACTATCATTAAAGTTGCTCAATAATAAGTATGCATAATGTAGCAATGTGCATAAGTAGACTTAAAAATATAGATTTAAAAAAAGAACAAGAACATTTTTCCCCAAATAGTCACAAGAATAAAAATCTTAGGCAACAGATTGGATACTTTTGTTGAGGCCTCAAGAAAGAGAGAGAAAACAAAAATATTCCTTCAGAACCCATCACTCAAAAAGCTATAAACAAAATTGTTGACAGATATAAAAGGTCAAATGTGTTTTCTGAGAACAGAAGCATAAAGATACAACTGACCAAGACAAAAGATTAAATTGCAGAGGTGCCCTAGTGCAAGCAGGGTTCAATCCACCCTTACAGAGCATATTGCCACATTTCTGCTCTCATATTTGAGAGAAAAAATCCAGCATATTTTAAATAAATTGCATTTAACTTAAGAAAGAGAGCAAAATAAATGTAATTACAGCTCCAGAGTATCAGATTTAGATATGTGAAAATTCTCATAAGGAAGTAGGCTGAGGCAGGTAAGAAGTTGAAAGGGGACACAGCTGGGACAGCTCATCTGTTTTGGCCAAAGGGATATTCCATACCATGAAATATCATGCTCAATAATAAACTTTGAGTAGAGGAAAAAGAGAGGAAGGCTTCTAAATTGGTCATTGCTCACAGACTGGAAGACCACTGCTCCATTTATGGGAGGTGGTGAATGGCTGCCTTTGTATTACTCGAGGTTTTTTTCACTCTTTCCTTTGCTTCTTAAACTGTCTTTATCTCAACCCACAGGTTTTCTCCCTTTTGCCATTCCTATCCTGTCCACTGTCCTCCTGGGAAGGCAGGGTAGAGAGGAACAAATGGCACTGTGGGCACCTACCTGCTGGCTGGGGTCAACAGAGAGCATAAGTGAACAGAGATACACCCTATCTCCCTATATACTTTAGTAAAGCTCATTGAAATACATTTTTACTATGTAGTCATGCAGAACACACAAGCATCCCAAACATCTTTTACCCTTTTTCTATATTTTCTACTTTTATTTGGGGCTGGGGAGGGTAGATGCTGTGTTTTAAGAATTCTTGTACAATTCTATAAGGTCATGACTAAGTATATACATGTGATACATTTATGTTTTTAAAAGAAATTAAACAAATACTTTATCAGAAAAAAAATGTTTTCATTGAAGTAGATATAGTTTCTTTCAGCCATTGTGGATGAATTTTCTGTTGTATTCTCCAAGGCAAGATCTCAGAGGTTTCTGATTTTCCCTTCCACTGGGTCCAGTGATATTCTGCACCACACCCCAGCCACTAGTTTCCAAACTAGACACTCACAGGCAAATAAGTAAATTTATTTTTTATTTTATATGTAGAAATGTAGCTAAGCAGATGTGGCATTGTGAAAGGGTTTGTTTTTGAAACAGTAAGTGCTCACATTCACCTGGTCAGACTGACAGTTTTCAGTTCATGGGAGTGGGCAGATAGGAAAGACCTCTGGAAAAGTTAGGATTGAAATTAAGATTTCAATTTTTAGAAAAATCTCATGAACCAGAAAAACACTTTTATTCACTCATCTTCATAATTAAAGTACCAAAATCCAAAATTCAGGCTACTTTTTGCATATAGCACAACATAACCATTACTTACGTATGTTTACAGCATTCTTAAAAAAGAATCGAGATTAATTTTCTTATAAAGAATGAACAGCTTTCATTTCTCAACCTTTATTATTAAATCCATATAAAATAAACAAAGATATTCTATTGGATTTTGAGCTTGAAAAGAACAGAGTCCTTAAGAAGCAGGTGACAACTTACATAGCTTTAAAAGCTATTTTTTTGTAGATCAAAGGAGGTTAAGTGCTACCCTGCTGACTTCATTAGAAACACAGAACATTCTACTGCAAGATCAGAGCCTGGGTTGGAAATAGCCAAAAATGCAACCTCTGGTCATCAACATTTTTATGGGAAAAGGGGAAACAGAAAAGTTTCCAGGAGAGCATTAGCATTCTGTTTCAACTCAAACCACACTACAAGTACAGACTCAAACACTCATGGAACTGAAAGCATTAATTCTGCAGAGTTTAGCTTCAAATAACAATAATTTCATTGACCAGCTATGTAATTCTCACAGAAAGTGAAGAAGTCCCCAGGTGATATCTGTATTCATAGGTTAAAAGGCAGTAATATAAAAGGAAATCTTTTGCACCTTATCAGTACTCCTGTCTCACCGTTTCCCTTCCTTTTCTGATTTCAAAAATTCAACTCCTAGAATTTGGGCAACTTCCCGGATTTTGCACTGCCACTTGTTTCATCCCGATGCATTGCCTTGTATTCGCTCCATTTGCAAATGTTGCCGTTTTTTCCGCTCGCCTTTCATTTGGTCATATCTCCTGTCCCAAGTGCTTGTTTGACTTCTCTGAATTCGGGATTTCATTTCCTTTCATGAAATTCTTCATTTCATTTCATGAAAGGAAATGAAATCTTGCGATTTCAGTGAGGATCAATTTGGCAAGCTTTGGTCCAGTTCCTTGCACACAGTAGACAATAATAACACAATAGACACTTAATAACGTGACTGAACAAAAATGGATTTTAACCCCAGAATTAATAAGGCTCTGAAATTCTTCAGTGAATAATTTTAAGACTTTCAACAGCTATGCATTAAATAGTTGTATTTTTCATTGACATAGTATATACTGGAGTTAGGGCCTCAGGGGTGGTGCTGGAAAAGCATTTTTGAGCCAAAAATCTCTCTTGAAACCAGAACTCAGTTCTGCAGTCTCTGTTATTTCCTAACTCTGAAACTTTCCATCCCCATGGGCATTTTATATTTCACTATGAAATTCCTGTCAGTTCTTCCTGTTTTGCTGATGGAAAGTCCAGAATCTCCACCATCTTGCAAGCACCATGCTGTTTGGTGCTCAGCTCTGTCAGGACCCATGTGCACAGGGAGGGTATCACCTGCAGGGTTTTTGTCTCCTCCTGTAATTGGTGGTAAATTGGTGTGCTGGTGGGAGGGGGAGAGGGATCACCTCTGCATCATTTGTTGGGTTGTTTCCTTCTCATATTAAACTGCCTTCATCTTGATTCATGAGTATTTCTTGCTTGTGTCCTTCCACAAGTGAAGGAGGAATGTGGAGGCGGGACAGAAATCATGTAATTGGGTGGGAAATTAGCTGCTCTCTGGGTTCAACACATCACAGCAGGAAATATTTAACATTTCAAAGTGTAATATTACAATTCTTAAGAAAGAGAAAGACAGAGGATTTCATTCTGACTCCAGAACTTCTGATTGGTAGGTAACAGAGAAAATTTCTTCAGTCCTTCCCCTGGTACAATAGCAATAGCACAGTGGTATTTAAAAAAAAATAATTTCACCAACACAAAATAGCTTCTAGTTACCTCATATTGCAGTTATTCTATCCTTGGGTTATGGTGTCCAATAAAACATCTGACTGCAGCGTTGGAAGCACACAAATAAGGCAACACCTACATCAGGGCTCAGAAAAGATTCCTGATCTTAAACCAAAAAGTAAGTCCTCAAACTGCTGCCAAGCTTGCTACCACATGATTTTTGGCAACTGAATGGTACTTCAGAGCAAGACCACAACTGCTGTCACACAGAAAAGCCGATAATGTAGTTTCCATGTCAGGCTGAGGACTAAAAGACACCATTCCCAGTCAGCAGCTGCCCAGCCTGCATCTTCTGAGAGGTCCAGTTGGAGAAGAAGAGCCTTTAGTCACGCTGGGCAGAGTGTGCTCAGCACAAAACGCAGCAGCTACACTGATTATCACAGAAACGCAAGCTCAGTCTTTAGCTATCCAAAGCCTCTCTTCCAGCCTTTCAGACTAGCACCCTAACCACCCTGAGCTCTTTGGTAAAGACAAAATCCTCATCTCCTGCAGCACCCTGTAGCACAGACATCTCCTTTGCCTTGTACATTGGCTGTGCTCTGTGCTGCTTTATTTGCTGTCATCACCACTGGACTCTGACAGCTCAGGAAGTGTATGCAGCAGTTATTCCTGCTGCAAAATACTTTACTGGTGCATGATGGTTTTAAAAAACCATTGTTCTGGTCTTTCACTAAATACTAAATTGTGTTTAATGCACAGTCTGAGGAATTTTGCGTATTGGAGATGCATATCTTCCATTTTTTTAGCATTTCTAACAAATGCCACTGACTAGATTAGTTCAGTTGGAAGGTCTCATTGTTTTAGCTAGGACCCAAAAAAATCAACGAGTGTTCAAAATCACCATACAATTACAAGACTACTAAAAAAATTAAGTACCTGAGTGCAACTTTGCATTGGACCTAACTTGGTGTTATACTCAATGGATTGTTCCAGCATTTGCAGGGTTTGAAAAGACATACACTTCAATCACTATAATCTCTTGAGTAATCTCTGTTTCAACATCCATGTTCTATAATGACAAACAACAATATTTGACTCCAAATTGCATGTTTCTGAATCCCATAGCATTTTTTTCCTACTGACAATGACAATGCCCCAGCTGCAATTTGGTAACTGTGTCACAATTCAAGTAATGCTTTATCTTTAGATTTTGAAACACATTTAGTTTAATGGTTTGTTTATAGTAGGATCACATTGTCCCAAATCACAAAAGACAAATATTTTTATCAGGAATCTTTAAATACATTCTAGAAAATCCTGCTCCCTATGGAATAAAGCTGACCTTTGAAGTTACCATTTGCATTATTTACATTTCTAAAATAAAAATCTTCATGACAGAGTGGCATCTGCAAAAAATATGCAGTGAAAAAAATGCCGGGAAGTGCAGTTATGCTCTTAAAACTTTACCATTTCTAGACTGATGCTGTCAAATAAGACCTAAATCTTAGATTCCAAAATAATATCGTGCTTAACTTTGCACAGGTAACTTTCAGTCCCTGAAACATTTTCCACCTGGGGATACAATAGCTTGTGCTATTTTCCTTTTATTAGTTAATCTCATAGTTTTGCTTCATTCTCATAAATAAAATTCTTGGCTAACAGCAAGACAATTTAAGTTACTAGGATCTATTCTGCTACAATGGCCTCAATGCATGGGCTAAAGATATGGAAATTGTCTCTTCATTGTTTTATGTACTGAAAGATTATGAAAGATATCTAGAACTGTGCATTATTTTAGACTCTATACTAAAATAACCTCAGAGGTAGAATGAAAATTCTGTGTTGTACTACATACTCTAAGGTCTTCTGAGGTATTACTGCATGTTCATTTATTGTAGCCAATACTGCTAGACTATCTCTAGCAAAGTCATCCGGCGATTGCCAGTATCAGTATCCAAAGATAGAAGAGTCAAAAGAGAAGCTTTCAGAAGTTTGTATAAGAAATCATTACTGTGAATTGTGTGGTCTTCAGCTAAAGAAATTCCTGAGCTTGACTGATTCCCAAAGTATCTGCTATCTGCTGTGACTGCTGCAGAAGCTTGTAAATACTCTATGCAAATACAATATTCTGAACACATTCATATACAATCAGGCCAAATATATGTGATTCGTGATGTTTACACTTTAGTCATTTCCTTGAAGACTGAAATGCAGTAGGGAAACTTACAGCGCTCCTGAAGTGAGAGGCAATGAGAAGCATGTAAGAATGAAGAGTCACATGGCAACCAAAGCACTTGATTAAGTTATTTCTGCCACTCTTAAGAGCCAAGTATAAACCAGGAGAGCCATTTTCTAAATATTTGTATCACATATTACAGAACACACAGTAACAAACATAAGTACAGTCATCTTCCTTCCAGCTAAGTTTTGAGACAATCATTTAATTCTGAGACAGTTGAGACCCAAGAAATCATATACATAATTATCTATATCCTTTATATCACAAAACAATGCCAACAGTCAATTCAGACTTGTTGACTGTCACAAGATTTATTATAATCTAAATAAATGCAGAAAAACATTATTAATTCATGTATTTTATCCATGACAGTTTAGTCCCTTTATTTGATGGGGGCACTATTATTATTGTTATTATCATTATCATCATCATCATCATGCAACAGAGTTAAATAATTGCTAACTTATAACCAAAAGAGCAGAGGTTAATAACATATTTGGTATGTGTAACAAGTTGTCTAAGGCATACATCAGTATGCATCCAGTGTCAAGTGAATTGTCATATATTAACGGGTATAATATTTCGGGACATAATAGGTGCCAGTCCATCATAAAATGAGACTTTTTTTTGAAAGGTGATGCATATTTAAGATAAGGACAAGAATGAGGATCAATGCATGACTTAAATTATTGTTCATCCTATAAGAGACCTCAAAATCACTTCAAGGGTGACAAAAATGAAGACAAAAATTTACAGATTCTATTTTTTAATTTACCTTTATATGTTCATATTTGCATTTTAATTTATCCAATACCTTTATGACATAAGATAAACTGAGGTGGCTAAAACAAAATTTCTCATATTTGAAAAAAGTGCTCTAGCCTTAAGGCAGTTATATAAAAAGCAAGTACTGTGAACATTTCCAGACAGCAGTAGCTTCTAATCAAGTCCTGAAAGCAGAACTGGATGCATGCCATACTGCAGTTTTTCCATGGGCTTGATTCAGGGATGCAAGCAGGGACCTAAGGTAAAGTGATGAAACATCAGTGACATCCTGTTCTTCTGTATTTCCCCTTTATCTGAATCTAGTGGTCCTCTCACTCAGTGCTGACTTTTAGGGTCACTTTACTGTACAGCCTAAAGCATTATCTTAGGAGTCTGAGCACAGCTCCTTCACTCCAGAGTCTGGACATAAGTAGCCAGATGACTAATATTTCTAAATTACCTAAACCCAGATCCTCCTGAAACAGAACAAGATCTACTATTAGCATTTCATATAAAAATTTACAAATGTTCACACTTTCATGCCTTGTACGCATGAAACCAGGCCTTTAGGCAATGGGGTTTTTTCATGGCATTCCCTTTCTTCTCTTTTGTCATTATTACAGAAAGGAAGGATAATCTTCCTCAACCTACTGTCAATTCTCTTCCAAATGTGGTCCTAATAACTGCTTTTACCATTGGAACACATCGCTAATTCACATTGTTTATTGACCAGGATTCCCAGATGCTTTTCTGCAAAGGTGCTTTCCATCCAATTGGTCCCCAACATGTATTGATGCCTGGAATTATTCCTCCCATGGTGCAGGACTTGGTATCTCCTTTTGCTGAACTTCATGACATTACTATTGGCTCTTTTTTCCAACCTATTGCAATCTATCTGAAGGACTGCGCATCCATCTGGTCTATCAACCACTCCTCCAAGTTTTGTATCACTTCCAAACTTTTCAAGGGTGCACTCTGACCCACCATCCAAAAAATTAACAAAGTATAGGACTCAGTATCATCCTTGGTTACCACAAGGGACTAGTCTTCAACTGGATTTCATGCACTGATCCCTTAAACCCTGAAGTTAAGCCACTTCTCAATCTACTTCTGTGTCCGGATACCTAGTTAATAGTTCTTCAGCTTGTATGTGAGGATGTAATGTATTGGAAAGTCTTGCTAAGATCAAAAAACAATGCTATACTCCATCCACCAATCCAGTCATCTCATCATAGAAGGACATTTTCTCTCGTACTACTCTCAAAAACCTCTCCCAGTTACTGCAACCTCTCACATCTTATACCAAGAACAACCTCTCAATGGTATTGGACAGCTCCCTCTGCACTGGTGAGTTCCTCAAACTTAAATACACTCAATGTGTTTAGATATTCTCTAACCTGGTCCCCTTCCACCAAGGGTAAGTGTGCCTTGCTCCAGGCTTCCCCACCAATCTCAGGGATGTGGGATTCCCGAAAGCAAAGAAGACGTTGAGTTCCTCAGCCCTATCCATATCCTTTGTCGCCACGCCTCAGATAGATTCAGCAGCAGGCCCACATGTTCCCTGATACTCATTTTGCTGCTGATGAACCTGCAGAAGCCCTTCTTGTTGCCATTCCTGTCCCTTGCCAGGTTCAACTCCATACGGCTTTGGCTTTCCTAACCCTGCCCCCATGTATGCTTGTACAAGGTCTCCATGTTCCTCCCAGGTCATATATCCCTGCTTCCACATCTTTCATGCTTCCTTTTTATGTTTTAAAGGCCTCCTTACAAATACATATATGTATTATGTATTTTTAAAAATCATTTTATTTAGTATTATGTGTGTGTGTGTGTGCGCATTTGTGTATATATTCAGTGCCACAAAAAGATTCCCAGCATTAATCAACCCAGAAGAGATAACCCTTATATTAAATGCATATTTTAAATGCTCCTGTAGCAGTATTCAACCACTAACATCACATTAATCATGTTCTGTGGTGAAGCAATTATGCAGTTCCCCATTTAATCAATAATCAGTGCAATCATATCCAACCCTAACTTCTGAGGTAGCCCTGATTCCTCTAGAAGAAAAATCTGCACTGCTAAAACTAGCATGACTCATATGCCAGGGCAATCACTTGCATCGTCAGATTGTTGGTTATCTCACTGAGATTATATGACTACATAAATGTTTGAGTAGCTGGCTGACATCATGATACCTCTGATTTTTGAATGGTCTTGGGAATCTGAAGAGGTCCCTGTCAACTGGAAGCTGCCATACCTTGTCCCGATTTATAAGAAGGTCAAGAGGAATGTTCCTGGAAACTATAGGCCTGTCTGTCTCACTTCAGGGCCTGGCAAAATTACAGAGAAGATTATTCTAGGAGTTATTGAAAAACACCTAAAGGACAATGCAGTCATTGGTAACAGCCAGCACGGCTTCATGAGAGCAAAGTCTGGCATAATCAACCTAATTTCCTTTCCCAACAAGTTGATCAAGGGAAGCCAGTAATCTGCTTATATTTCAGTAAAGCTTTTGACACTGTATCTTACACTACCCTTCTGGACAGAGCGCCTAGCATACAGCTGGATAAATACAGCATTCGATGGGTGAGCAACTGGCTGATGGGTGAGGTCAGGCATACAGGGTTTTAGTAAATGCGGTTGCATTAGCCTGATGACTTCTCACTGGAGGGGTTTCACCAGCCTCCAATTTAGGGCCAGTATCAATGTCTTCATAAATTACTTGTATTATGGACCAAAAAGCATACTAATTTTGCCTATGACACATATTTGGGAGGAGTTGTTGACTATCTCAAAGCAGAGAAATCCTGGAGGTTCTGCTCTATGGAAAGTTGAGTATGAGTCAGCAGCGCCCTGGCAACCAGGGGAGCCAGCAATGTCCTGGGGTGCCTCAGGCACAGCATCACCAGCCGGGCAAGGGAGGGGATTGTCTTGCTCTGCTCTGCACTGGGGTGACTTCACCTCGAGTCCTGTGTGCAGTTTTGGGTGTCAAAGCCTGAGAAGGTTGCTTGATTTGTTCAACCTGGAGAAGGGGGAGCGGGCACATTGCAGTCTACTGCTTCCTCACAAGGGGAAGCAGAGGGGCTGGCACTGATTGCCCTGGTGATTAGCGACAGGAAACAAAGGAACAGCATAAATCTGAATCAGGGAAGCTTTAGGCTGGATATTAGGGAAAGGTTTCTCACACAAAGCTTGGTTGGACACTGGAACAGCTCCTCAGGGAAGCAGTCACAGCACCAAACCTGCAAAACTACAAGTATTTAGACAATTCTCTCAAGCACATGATGTGATTCTTGAGGCTGTCCTGTGCAGGGCCAGGATTTGGACTTGATGATTCTTGTCTGTCATTTCCAACTCAGGATATTCTATGATTCTATGAGTATGTACAGAGAAAAAACCCCGCAACATCTAAAACATGCAAATGCAGTGGTTTTCAGAGAAGGGATCTGCACTTGTGATGGTTTTCCCCTACTCATTTTAGGCAGCATCTACTTAGCACTATTCAGAAACATTCGCAAATATTATCTTGCCAAAGCAGCTATTGCCTCTTTTTCTTAAACAACAGTTGTAAAAAGTCTGTTTATATAATCACAGAGAGTTCCCAGAAGGGATCTCTGAGGAGCATTTACTCCAGTCTTTGATTCAGATCAGTTCTGGTTTGATCAGATATTTACCCATTTAAGTTTTAAATATCTCCAAAGGAGGGAGGTTCTATGTGGAGCCTCTCTGGGAAACATGTTCCTACATTTGATCACACCCAAGAATAGTAAAAAAGATATTTGATATTTAATTGGGATTTCTGTTGTTGCACTTTGTGTCCTCTTCTTTCTATTTAGAGTGCACAAGGAGGGTCCAGCTTTATCTTCTCTATAGCTTTCCATTAGGCAGCTGATAACAGCAGTAACATCCTTGTTTCATTTTCTTATGACTGAACAAACCTATCTCTCCTGCATATTATACACTCCATTCATTTTAGTGCCATCTGTTAGCTTTGCTCTGTTACATTAACATCTTCCTCACACTGGGAATTTGAGAATCCAAGACTGTACTTTAGATGCAGCTTCACAACTCATGAGTCAGGGGGATGAACCACTTTTTATCCTGCCAGTTACATTACAGTTATCCTGCAATCATGTTACACTCTAGCCAGTCATGTTAGCCCAAGTAACACTGGACTGGGTCATATAATCTTAAACACACTCCCCTCTCTACAATTTAGATGGAAGCACAACAGGATGTAAAGCTAGATCTCTAACCTTAAATTCCATTGTCTGAGGACAAAAAGACTATTTGATGCAGGATTTGTTTACTGTTGGTAGAGCAGATGCTTTGTGTCCTTTAATTCTGTACTTGCTCCAGAGCAATCAGGCTGTTTAGACTCATACCACATTATGGACTATCCAATTCTAAATATCGAAACTACTACTCCTCTTTGTCTTAATTTACTTTTATTACATAATATTTTCTTCTATTGTCAAGGAGCTACAGCTTCTTGTTTTAGGGTTTGGGGTTTTTTTTAATTCCTGATTGATTCTTCTATGTTGTCTATCAGTATATCAACAGCTATTTAGAAATCTCTGCAACTAAATCATGCTATCAAAATTTTCAGATAATGTCATAAGATAAAAACACTAATAGATATGGATTTATCATTTCCAGCAATGCTCTGTGGGATTGGTTTCTATTGCATATGACAAAGAGCCCTGAAATATTTAACACAATCTCAAGAATTAAGCAACATGGACTCAGAAGCTTTTTTTATATGACAGAAATGACTGTAAGCTTACTTCAGCTATTCAGAAAAATTAGTACAACAACATCACTGTTTTTTCTTGCTATTTTGACCCATCTGCAAGACAAAAATCTTTGTTCTTCTAATTATTTTGTCTGGAGAGAAACTATGCAGGAAGAATAATAAATTTGAAGCTAGCAGTATCTACTAGTTAGTATGCAATGGGATCAGACAAAGCATAAACTAATTTGAGAAGTCTGAACACTAAATCAGGTGATGTGCAATTTTTATGCTGTCAATGGAATAAATATTTTTGTTACGTGTAATTTGTGTCTCTATCTTTCTGTAAAACGCATGGGTTTGGAGGAGCCAGTGTGCATATTTGGAGAGTCTCTTTACTTTTACTAAACTCTTGTTCCTAGAAATTGCTATTTCTGTTTGCTATTACTATCAAAAAGTTCTTTATGAATCATTACACTTACAGATAGCCCATAGTATTGTAGTTCTGACAGTCTCTAAATATTCTGTATATCTTTCTCAAATTCCTGAAGTGTTCACTTGCATTTATTAAAAAATGCTTCAAAGAAAAAATTTTGCTACTCAATAATCAGTAGGTATGTCAGCTATCAGGTGTAACATTTCAGTGCCTGCTTCATATCCAGGCTGTGGAATCAAAATGGTAACAATACCTGCTAAGGATCCAAAGAACAAATATGTGCTTTCAGTCTACAAAATTCAAGAGGGAAGTAAAGGTAAATGTGCTACAGGTAGGGCTATCTGACTAAAAGTATATGACTGGGATACATTTTAGAAAAAACTCAGAGAAGGAAACAAAACAAAAGTTGGTATGGATACATCAGAATACTAAATGAGGCCCAGTTTTTGAAAACAGAGAAATGGATTTAGGTATAAGGATCCATTTGCAGCGATCTTATTCCTACAAATTAAGTTCGACACAGGGTAAATGCTGCTTTTACTGTCATCTTGAGAGTTTTTAAGGTTTTAAGGGCAGAATTCTTCCCACTGGTAGAAAATGTTTCTTGGTTTATCACAGAAACACATACATTGAAATTCTGCAGAATTTTAATTAATAAGTAAAATTAAATTTAAATGCATTTATGTTTCCCTCCAAAATTTCTACACCAACACAAAAACATGACATTGAATATCCTTATCCCCTTCAAGGAAGAACACATTATTGGGTTAAGCTTAAGTAAAAAAAACCAAAAACCCAAAAAACCAAAAAAACAAAACCCTTAAGAACATACTAAAGTTTAGGAAAAATACACAGTTATCTCTTGCTAGCCAGAATTCAGCATCACCTGGAATAACTGCAAATACTTTGCATTTGCAAGAATATGCACACCAAATAAATTAGAGCACTCCCTGCTCTCTGTAAATCTTCCTCACCAGATACACAAACAATTTGAGGCATAATAGCCATTTCCTAATTATTCTGTAACTCTGTTTCTATTTAGAGCACTCTGAGAGGCTCTGCACTTTCTACAAAAAACATATTCAATCCATATCATCACATTTACAGAGAGGCACTGCTGCCAAGATCCAGGCGTGTAAAGCTCTTCCCTATAGAGTCAAGAACATTTTTAGGACTCATATCTCAGCCTGCCTGAGGCTATCAAAAAAGGATATGAGGAAATACAACAGTAACCGAAGATAAGAAATTGAGTAAAGGTGATGATGGCTGAAATAGTGATTGCTGCTCAAAAAGTCTATGTATGGATGATATTCTAAATCTTAGAGCTTTAGACTGAAAAAAATTTAGACAGTGGAAGATTTTCTGAGAAGATGGTGATTCAGTCTTAAAAGTACCTCCCACAAAGCACAGTCTAAGGCACAGAAGAATGACACATTTGGGAGACCAAGACACAGCCAGCACTTGAGAGAACGAAAGGGACTCAGGTGAATAGACTAGGCATTGCTTCTGTGGCATGTAACACCTCTGAGTGAATAAGTACTGGGTTATCCTGGTGCGTTTTAATATGCTCTTTTGAATTAGTCACTTGTCTCAGAAACCTAGAGAAAACATCCCGCCTTATATCTAATTCACTTTCCAGGGCCCAGCACAGGAGCAAGTCAGGGGTCCCCAAACACTCAAGTGCAGGATATACAGGATTTAGGTCTAATCCTGCAGTTTGCAGATGTGGTGAAAGGCTGCTTATTTACATAGAAGTGTTGCAGCCAAAGTAAAGGTCATCACTCTGTGCTACATAATTAGGAATCTTAAGGGTATGGCACAGAGAAGACAGGGGCTGATGTAGGTAATGTCATGGTTTGTCATTACCAGAGCAAGCAGTAGAAACAGAAAAATCAGCAAGGGAATTTGCAACAGATATGTTTTCCAGGAACACAAGTTATTATGCATAAATCTATATAAGCATGAGGAAGAACCCCAAAGAGAAAAGAGACAGATATTAGCTAACAAGCAGTGGGGGTGAGGGGAAGAGAGTGATAGAGGAAAAAAAAAAATGAAGCATAAAAGTAAAAAGCCTAAGGAAATGGAGAAGCAGACTAAAATAATACATAGCTTTGTTTTTACATACATATAGTGTATGCATAAAGTGATAAGCAAAAACCCTACTGGAAATGAAAGTTTGCACATAACTCAAGATCACTCATGAAAGATTTTCAAATGGATTTCAAAGATGGAGACAGCATGACAAATCCATGGAGGATTGTGAGGTGACCTAAGAGGGCAGAGCTGAATCTCTTCCCCCTATCAGTATTTATCATTGTAGCAGAAATGAAAAAGAAATGCAGAAGTTGAGAGTGAAATAAGAAAAACATGAAAAAATGAGGAGTCCAAAATAAGACTGAAAATAAGTTTCAAAAGTAGAAATAGACAAAAATAAGAAAATAAATGTAAACCCAAATACAGTAATGTGCTAATATAATATGTCAGTAATAATGTGGAAAAGGAAGAGGAAATATTCTGAAGTATATGTAGTGTTTGTATATACTTATATACACATATATTATAATATTTATACAATCACTTTGAAATAGAAACATTGTTTATTTGATATATTTGAAAAATAGAATCATGAAAGTAGAAACATTTGTAAGTTATAGGTAGGTCATATTTAGGTATTACTTAGGATACTTGAGCAAGATTGCAGAAAGACTTCCATTTACTGCATAACAGAGAAACCATAGAATTCCAAGCAGTCTGACCAAAACTCGTTTCCTTAACAGAAAACAAAGTAAGAAATAATTCGACCTGAGATTGCTAGTTCTTTCTGCAGCAATATTTTCCTTGCAGGAAGATAAGAATTTAACAAAGTTGTAATAGTTCACAAGAATGGTCCTGGATTCAGCAGTATCACTTAAAGATCTGTTTCCAGATGCCATAATTCCCCCAGATGCTCTAGCAAGCTTAGACTATTGTCCTTATTATGTAAAACTTTCCTTCACTTTCTCTCATATTTCAAGTTGTCATACAGAAAGATACATGGAATCGTCTCCATGAGTCACCCAACAGCCCTTTGACTCCTTTGTTTATTAATATCACTTTTTCATCTCATGAAGCACACAGAAAAGGCAACATGCAGGCTGCAGAAATATTTTACTTCTATCTGCTTTTAAGACTTACTAGGATTCATGTTTTTTTAGGGCTGTATATATATTTTGGGGGAGTCACCATTTAGTAACTGTTTCTAAAGAAATATCCAACCAAAAATAACTTTGCCCCCTTAATTTTGAAGGCTGTTTTCTTTTACTTCATTTTCCTCATTTTCAGCACTTCCCAATGTTCAAAATCAAGTTGGACTCAGCCTGTTTCTGGCAGTCTTTTGGCTTTGGAGACTGTTTTCTGACAGATGTGAGAAACTTTTGACCTTTTAGCTTTAGAATGCTTCATGATGAATGATTCAAACATTCTTTTCAAACTTTTCTTATACAAATACATCAAAGTTCCTGTTTGATGGTTTTATCTACAATGAAAATAAATAATTTTTTCTATTTATTGCTATTTCAACTTTGTTACACATTTCTTTATAGGGGAAAAAAGAAAAGATCACTATGACCCAGTTGCCAGTAACTACCTGTGCAAAAGCTCTCGCTGTTCCTGACAAAAAGTTTCTAAAAATTTTTACTAAAAGGAATACAAAGAAAAAAAAATAGAGCACTTTAGGAAGCTGATTCTTCTCTGATTTATACTAGAGGTAGAACTACAATATTATATTATGCTGGAAGATGAGGACACATGAGTCCCTCGGACCCATGACTCAAGCTGAACTCCCTTTTACCAATTTGTAAGCACATTTAGGCTTTGTTTAGGCCGGATGGCAGCTTTTTGATGTGGTAGCAAGTCCACAGCAATGATACTTCTGTGATCTTCTCTATAGGGTCAGCCAGACTTGGGATAAACCCTTGGCCTTCTTGGAGTACCTTCAGAACTCATTGTGGGCTGGACTTTGCAGAGTTTTGTTTAAAGAAGCAAGAGATTCAAGGCAACAAAAAAAGACAGAAGATAGGAAGACTGAATATACTGTCCTTATTTTTGCACACTATCTCTAAGGAAATCATATATTGGCAAAAATGTTGGGTTTTTTTCCCTGTAATCCATATCTGTGATCCTTTAAACTAGTTAAGAAGAGAATAACTTTTCAGATTTTTCATTTACAGACAGTCCTCTCACCTCGTGCTTCATCTTGCAGTTCACCAAGGATCCTCCATTTGCAGAAGCATCATTGTGTGGCCTGTGCACCAGCTAAATACTGAAACACAGTGCTCATGTTATTACTTCATGGGCTACTGGGAATCAGTTTGATTCTTTACCAAGACTTGGACAAACAAAAATTGTCGTAAAGCATTTTTCATTAACGATAGCCCCTAGGGACTGTTAAAGCAGTGGAGAAGCAGTGGACTGCAAAATCATCAGGAATGTAGGAGAAACCACTGAGATTCCCTTACAGGTTGTCTTGCTTTTTGTTGCTTTAGTGTAGCACATGAAAGGAGATGTGGGATAAAAGGGATGTTGGTATACAGCATGTCTTTTGAATCTTTCACCTTCTGTAATGCTTTATCTTGTTTTTTAATGACTATCCACCCATAGTCCATGACATGAAAATTTTTAGATTTTGAAACAGAATAGAGAACTGACATAAAGAAATTGGCAGCTATGGCCCAAAATTATTCTCATTGTATTAATTGTTAAAATCACAGTATTATCTTCATGAGGTTTGTAAGTCAGAATACTTAATACATTTTACTTTTCCGACAGTTACAGCAAAACCAGCTCCTGCTGGATGTTGAATGACATTTATAAAGCATGTTCAAAACATGTTGCACATCATACCCCCACAGGCAAAGGTTATGTTTGAGGACAGCTCAGGGGACTCAAGCAGTTCAACTTCCTACTCAAAGTAGGACTAACTTCAAGGCAAAATCAGGCCTTGTCTACAGGTCTTTTGTACCAATACGCAGTTGGCAGATATTTTCTCATTCAGGGCTGAAACTCTTCTGTCTGAGAAATCTATTTCACTGTTTAAATGATTCTCATTTTAAATTTTAGTCTCATTAGATGGCAAAGCAGCATTTTGTCTGTGCATTACTTCTATTTTTAAAGTAGCAGCGGAAGAGGAAAGATAACAGAGCAAATGATAGTGAAAAAAAAATTGGCACACAGAATTGTAGAATAATTTATGTTGGAAAAAACCTTTAAGATCACCAAGTCCAGCTATAAACCTAATACTGCCAAGTCTTCCACTAAGTGGTACACTTAGGTGCCACAGGCCTAAGCACCACATCTACACATCTTCTAAATACCTCCAAGTCTGGTGACACAAACACTTCCCTGGGCAGCCTGTTCCAATGTTTGCCAAACCTTTCACTGAAGAAATTTTCATGATGTCCAATTTAAACCTCCCCAGGTGCAACTTGAAGCTATTGCTTATTGCTAATTAGCTGGGAGAAGAGGCTGAGTCCCACCTTGCAACAATCTCTTTCCAGGCAGTTTTAGAGAGCAAGAAGATCTCCCCTGAGCCTCCTTTTCTGCAGGCTGAACACCCCCAGCTCCCTCAGCTGCTCCTCATAGGATTTGTGCTCCAAAACCTTCACCAGCTTTGTTCCCTTCAGTGGACACGCTCCAGCAGCTCAGTGTTTTTCATGTAATGAGGGGCCCAAAGCTAATGTTGCTAATGATCCAAATACTACATACCTTGGGACTAGGGTGCAAACACAAAGTTGCTGCACCAACACACTCTTATGTTTGCCTGATAATGGAACATATACACCATACAAATACCAGTAGAACTGCGTGTCAGCCACTTCATAGTGAGAAATCACCAGAGGGGTAACTTGAAATTGCCTGAGGAATAAAAGTCTAAGAATTTTAGAAATATTATCAGCAGGAACCTCCACTATGAATGATCAGCCTTTTCTCAGCTTTTTGGGGTGCTGAGGAAAGCCTTTCTTATTCACATTATTTTATCTTACAGATAGAAGAATCACTAAAGAGCAATGAAAGGGAAGCTGCTTTCCCTATACAGTTTCTTTGTTCCACTTCAGGTATGAGAAAGACAGATAGGTCCAGTGCTTTGTGCTGCATTCTCCCTTGCACTCCATTTTCTTCCAACTATTCTTTAACATCTTACAGCCTTTTGACTGTCTCATGGTTGTTTTATTAAGTAAAGTACCTGCAGGATCTGATCTTTAGCAACCATGAATGATCTGAGAAAGAACGTGAGCAATATTTTAAAATCCCTTGCAGATAGCATAATATATTTTAAAATTAGGACTCAAAAGAACTGTAAAGCATCTGGCAATCCTGAGTACCCACATAAGAAATTGCACACAAAAAATTTCACATCAAAGGCAAGAAATACCTCCAACCAAAAAAGAAAAAACCTAACTTAAAAAAAAAAAAAAAGCCCCACCACCTGAAAGATCCCTGCCTCCTATAATCTTTATATTGGAAATTGCCCTGAAGCTTCGGCTGTACAGCTGTATAAAGATTATTGACAATTCTTCCATTAGTAATATTGAAAAAGAGTTAAACTTCTGACTCCTGACTTCAACTGACTTTTTATGCCTCTGATGCTATTAGTCTATTTAAAATTTATTACATGATATGTGACACAAGGGAGTCCACAAAATGTGCCTCAAATTTGATTTGCATTGTTTTCTGCCATTTAGAAGTTGAAAGAATTAAATGCCTGCAGCTCATATTTAGAACTAAAGCTCCCTTTCTGTAAAATGTATAATTAAATTGCTGCCCTTATTATCTCTGCATTTATTGGTTGCTACTTTTCTACAGCATAATCCTTCAGGTAACACCATTATTCTTCTTCTGTTACTTTTCTGCTGTATAAGGACTGTTGTGGTATCTTTTTATCAGTATATTTCTTATATTACAGTACCTATGTTTCATTTGACATATGAAAGTCAAGAAAATAATTAAGTGTACAATAAATATGTTGGATCTTTTTTAGTCCTGACTTTTAGCTGGTTTAAATTAACAGAGTTCTGTAGCAGTTCATAAACCCATAATTTTTCAAATTAGTTACTAGATTTCATACATATTTTCTTGAACACCAAAAATATTTTACAATCCAAAAATAAAGGCTGAAATTCTAGTCTCCTAACAGATTTAGATGTGTCAAGTCTCATCAGACTCTTACAGAAGTGCTCAGAGTGCAATTCCGACAAGCAGAGCAGGATATTTCTTACAGATGATGGGCCATGCTGCACTTTTCAGTCAGTTTCTAGTTTCCTTGCAAGTACATGTTTTTCTTTTGCTAAATCCCTGGTTAAATCTCTGTGAAGGTCACCTTTAAAATTAGGATATTGGAAAGCTGAAGGGGGATCTTCCACACAGGACTGCAGAGAATCCGAATGTTGTTTTTGAAGTGAATGGGTTCTGTCTGACCATAATTTTTTTTCTACATTTATTTAACAAAAACATAGAAGTTAGAACATACAATTTAGAATCTATGATCCTAAGTGTCAAAGGAAATTAAACTGTGATCCAATGACCAAAATCCTGAAAATAAGAATTACTAATCAGATGAAAGGCATTTAAACTTTAGCAATCACATCAAATTGGAAGGCTGCAGGTATACCTAATTTCTCAAATAAAGTTGTGAGAACAGAGAGGGAAACAGATAAATGTTAGAGTTCACTCTGATTTACAGAAGCAATTTTCTCCAGAGCACTAGTAATTTTTGAGGAAGTGCTACTAAATAATTATTCAAAGATATTTTAGGAAAATAAAATATGCAGAAGTAATTTAAGTTGGGGGAGGTTGTTTGGTTGGTTTTTTAATCAAGCTAGAATATTCTTAAGGAAGACTGATCTAACCATTCTAAATGACACGTAAAATAAGTCAATATTGCTCTCATACTAATTTCCACAGAAGAAAATGAGATGCAGTGACTTTTCAATATATATGGAAAGAATGGGAGAAGTTCACATTTATTCATTAAATATTCCCATACTAGGGAAGTCCTTTTATCACAATCAGCAAAGAAGATGTATCTATATGCTTGATTCTTCAGCAGAGAACTTGCAGGTCTTCCACTGGTGTAGGAATATAAGTGCAAAATAAAACTAATGCACTCTACAATTATGCGAGCAAGAAAAGTTCTTTAAACTTTAAATTGTACTTTCTAGAACTGTGGCTTCAAGGAGTCATTCTGAGTGTGTGCAGCTAAAAATACTCTTCATTGAAAGCCAAGACAAGGAAAAGGCTAATTAATAACACAAGCTTCCAGAAATCTTCAGCATGCAAGTTACACAAGACACTATTACTTCCTCTATACTTATCTAAGTACAAAGTCAGATTGTAAATCCTAGGTAAAAAATGATATTACACTTCACACAAGAGATAGTTAATGCTTCTGCCCATATATAATCAGTGTAGCTAGGCGAAAAATAAACAAACATAATAGCAGAATAAGGTTATATCTGGGCAACACAAAGTCTATGAGATTTCACTCCTGTGATTCAAAAGTCAATCAAGTGAGTTTACTACCTTTCATTTACACACACTGTTTATTTCATTGATTTTATTTTTAATTCACCACTGCCTGGTGCTAAAGTACCAATGTAAACAAAGAAAAAGTGTCCTACAGGAGCAGCAGGGAAATAAGCAGGTTGTCCACTACACAGAGCATCTCTGTCAATTTCAGAGTCATGAAAATGTGCACCACATGTTTGCAGGAGGTCAAAGAATGATGAAGCTGGCAAAAATAGCTGTGAATCTCCTACTGTTTGCCTCTTAAAACAGGCACTACAGCTCTAATGGGGACAGGTCTGTTATTTAAGTCCTTAAGGTTCCTTTTTACATAATTTTAAATTAAATAAACAAAAAGCATCAACATTAGATGATCAATAGCATTTGCAAAGGTTACATTGGCACCTTTACAAAGCTAAGTGAGCTCTTTGTGTATGATCACTTCCCAAGGTTGGACTCAATGCCTTGAAGGTCTTTTCCAGCCTTAATGATTGTCTAAGTCTATGATTCAGCAAGTCACACATGGCAACTGTGACAATGCCCATCACTCATAATCACTAAGACAGAACCTGCTTACTGTGCTATTATAACATTTATTGGGCAGTGTCCAATATGCAGACTCTCACACAACTCTCCAAGACTCCTCAGCTCACTGCTTAGTCCCACCAAAAAAAAAAATCTTTCATAGGTAAAGGTGAATTTTGTTCAGAAAACTTATTTAAATATGCCATAAGTGACCATAACATCTCTTGACATCCCCCGCATTCCCATTTCTGTAAAATTTGCAGAACTGTACTATCACATTTACTGTAAGCCAATTTCTCTGAGACAGGCTCTACCTGCCCCTTGCCCAAGGCAAGCAAAACATGCAAAAAACCCCAAAACAAAACTGACTGCAACTGGATTACTTCACCACCACCGCAGGCCTTACAGCTTCCTGTAAATCTTTTAACAGATCCTCCTTTTCATCTAATTTTTTTAAATATGTTGTTGCTATTCTTTCTATTACTTTTAAACAACCAAAAACATTTAATATACATTTGTTTCTGTCTATGTTAAAAGAAAACAGAACGTGTCTAGGAGCCAACACCTAAAAGAATCAGATGGGAATATTCCTTCACAAAATCGCATGATGAATACTCTCTTCCCCTTTCGGTCTACCAGGAAGCTACAGAGATACCACTGACAACATGAAGCAATGCGTTTCCATCAGGACTGAGAGGATGACTACTTGTGCTGTCCGTCTGAGATAACCCATTACCCTCACTCACTACAGGTCAGAGAAGCCTTCATGGCTGGCAACAATCAAGAGGAGAGCAGAAGAAATAGAGTTTGGTTTGCTTTGTCATGGGGTTCACATACACACAACCCAGTTGACTCAAGATAAATTTGAATATCTCTGAATGAAACACATTGCTGCTGGTGTTCTTACTTGTTCTTCCACTTGTGCTCTACGATGAGCAAATAGTTAAAGGGGGAAGTTACCTAGTTTGATTCATACAACCAGAGACTGAATTAATTTTTTTTCTGTGTATCTTTACAAAACACAGTAGTGGTATAAAGTTCACAATTTCTGTATCTAGATCTATATGATAATGGAATTTATTATGAGACATGAGGGGAAAACAAACAAAACACCAAAAAGCCCAAATAGAAACTGAGATCAACACAGACAAAAGCAAGATAATGAAGAGTTCACCGAACACACCATGACACAAGATTCAAAGCTCATTTCTGAATGCAGTCTAATTATGTTAGCTAAGCTTTGTAACTCACAGCTAATGAGTTATAGCTAGTAATGGCTTGTTAAGCCATGTGTCAAATCAGGGAATTCAGGTGGACTGCACATGGACCTACACTGACTTCTACTCAGTTACCTCCAGCAACCTCCTGCATGGAGGCCTGACAGAACACCCACAGACGCCACTGCTCTTGCTGCAGTGTATTATCTCAATGTGCTCCTTAGAACAAATGATTTCTTGTTACATGAAAGCAGAGGGCCCGAAGCAATGAGGTTATTGTTTTAGTTTACAACTGGTACCCTTGTCTTCTCACTACAGGCCCTAGTAAGGTCTCACTCCATCTTTCATGTAAGCCCACTTTAATGACAGAAAGGATGCAATAAGATCTCTTCCTCAGGCTAAACAAACTCCAGCTCTCCCAGCCTTTGTCCACAGGAGCGCTCTTCCAGCACTCTGATCATTTTTGTGGTCTTCCTCTGGCCCCGCTCAAACAGATCCATGTCTTTCTTGTACTCATGGGCCAAAAACTGGACACGGCTCTCCAGCTGGGGTCTTACAGGAGCAGAAGGCCAGAAGCAGCTCCCTCGGCCTGCTGCCCACAGTTACCTTGGTGCAGCCAGGGAGGGTGCAGTTGGGATCGTCTTGTATTACGGTCCGGCGCGTGTTCCACTCCCGGGCCGCCTCACCCTAGGCACAGGTGCCGGCCGCTTGGGCTACCGGGTGGATGG
This sequence comes from Origma solitaria, assembly GCA_013397895.1. Classification (NCBI taxonomy): domain Eukaryota; kingdom Metazoa; phylum Chordata; class Aves; order Passeriformes; family Acanthizidae; genus Origma; species Origma solitaria. The sequence goes on from VZRL01006732.1 coordinate 315,129, forward strand.
CTCACCACAGAGATGGCCCTGTCCCAGAGAAGCCACGAGCACGCAGAGAGATGATGGAGTAGGGAACGCAGGGAGATAAAAGACAGGGAGGAGACTTCTCTCTTTCGATCCTTTATTCGAGGGAAACAGGAACGGGGGTCTAACGCAGGATCACGTCAGAGCAGAAGTCCGTTCGTAATGGGTTGTGCACAGTGTTTTATATTCACGAGGCCAACCAATCAGGGAAGGAGAAAGGGGAGGGTACAATGCTCAGGGACCAAAATCAGACAACAAGAGAAAGATACATTTCAAATCAACCAATAAGAGAAGTAACGGTGGGGAACTTTCTGGAAGAAGGGTTTAGGTCTTTGCCAGCCCCTGGGGTGGAGCTTACACCTCCGTACCATGCCCCGCCAGGGTGTCTCCTCCCGAGGAGGCGGAGCTGGTTCGGGAAAGGGCGGGCACTGGGTTTCCACCCACCACAGGGTCTCGCCAGAGTAGAACGCCAGCAGCAGCTCCCTCGGCCCGCTGGTCACAGTTGCCTTGGTGCAGCCAGGGTGCTGCTGGGCTCTCTGGGCTGTAAGTGCGCATTGCCAGCTCATGTCCAGCTTTTCAACTACCAGTATTCCCCAAGCCCTTCTCCCTGGGCTGCTCTCAATGCATTCATCACTCAGTCTGCACTTACATTGGGGATTGCTCTGACCCAGGTGCAGGACCTCACACTCGGCCTCGTTGAACTTCATGAGTTTTTCACATGAGCCCACATCTCCAGCATGTAAAGTTCCCTCTGGATTCATCCTTTCCCTCCAGCACATCCACTACTCTGCTTAGCTTGGTGTTGGGCTGTGTATTCATGTGCTGCAAAATACATTTAGGTACACTAAACATTGTTCTTGTACCTGTGTGGTTCCAAATTGATCTGGCTATGTCTTCAGCAGATGCAAGCAGGTTATTTTATAAGCTTACAGGTATGGATGCAATTAAGTGGACTGCAGGCTAGGCCTACGCATCAGGCCTCAGCAGCAGTTATGCGTGCACTGCCAACCTTAATTTGATGTCCTGAGGGAATAAGAGAAGGCTGATTGTTCTCCTGTACGAACAGCACAGGTAGCTCATTAATGGAGCTGCACTGCCTGTTTTGTCATTCTGCTCACAGTGCCTTAGGCAATAGTGACAAGAATAAAACTGAAGAAAAACTAACAATTCAGAGAACCTGTCCAAACCTGTTACTGTGACTTGTGCAGGTCTGTATCCAATCACTATCAGCTATCAGAGCTCACAAAGGCCAGTAAGTTGGCATGTATCTCAGTCTGGTGGGCAGTCAAGTCCATCAAAATTTTTCTGATGCCTCAAAATGCAGATGACTCTGACAGGAGAAAAAGAGAAATTGGAAAACTGATGGTAAAGGAATAAATCTTAAAACATAAAACCAGACATAAAACTGTGAATGGAATTGAATGGATACTTCTTGAATCTTAATTCTTATGTTTCTCACACTGCCACATTTATTATTGATGAACAGTGGGAAAAATCCACAGTGCTAGCAGCCACTGTTAGCATACTGCTCCAAGTCTATAATCATTATCCATCAAGTAATATAAAGTAATTTATTGTACACTAAATGCTTAGTGTTGCTACTTTTACTTCTAGAAATAGCTTTGGCTCATTTGGACAATATATTCTACTTTTGATTAAAATAACTGCTTGGGACTTGATTGATGTGAGAGTTTGAACAGATAGCAATTGCCAACCTGGGTTGTTCATCAAAAGCTGGCATTTAGAAAAAAAAAAGTTAATTCACTGAATGAAAATCTTTGCGCTCTGTTAAGAGCTGTGATGCATAACACTGTGACTAGACAAAACCTCCATTCTACACCATGAAGACCAAAAGATCATCTGCTAAGACAAAAGAATTTCAATTACCCTGAATTCAACTATAAGATATCTGTTTCTTGTATTATCATCCAGAATAGTTGGAAAAAGCAAGTACTGTGTGCAGTGACAAAATTATCATAATAAATCTTCGTCAGAGATCTGAATGCCAACATCTTGTAAATTATGGCTGCTCAGAAGCAGGCCATCCCTTGACCCTAATTATTTTGTTTTATTGTTCACTGATACACTTGGAAGATGATTAGACCTTCTAATCTATTTGGTAATCAGTAGGAATAATTTCTCGTTTGCCCTATGAACTACTTTTGTAGGAATATTAGTGACTGCCAGTGGGAGAGGTCTTCTGCTCTCCTATGAAAAACACAGGTTATAGGGTAGCAGCTAAGGTAGAATAGTACAGCTACATGTAATTTTGTAATAATTATAGATCATAATTACAAGACTATTATTCCACTGTTCTATGAATTTCCACATAGCATATTGAGATTGCAGATCTCTTTTGATATACTTATGGAAGTAACTTTACTCATTCAAGTATTTTAATGTGATCAGTTCAAGAACTTAAATACACATAAGCTTTTTCAGAACTGAGACTCACGAGCCTCATTCAACCCTTAAAATGAACTTGGAAAAGAGCTTTTATCTGGAACTTAGGGAGAAATATATGTCTCAATTATGTACAGACTGTCCTTTTAAAAAGCGTGAATAAAACAATTATTTACTGAAAATAACAAGGAAAGTGAATTTCTAAATGTGCTTTGGCAAAGGATACTTCATTTTACTTCTGTGTGTTCTGATCTGAGCATGTTTGTGTTACATTTATATCATTTAAGTTACAGTAAGACTATATTGCAAATATATATATACTGCAACAAAATTAAGGTAAGCATTTAATTGGCATTTCATTAGCATTTACACAAAAAAAGTATAGCATATCGAGAAAGTCATCTCAGTTATGGGATCAACTACTGGATTTTAGTTTGTATCTTTTGGTTGGACCTAGGTGATCTTTCAACCCAAACTATTCTATGATTCCAGATTTGTTTTATATGAATAGTGGTAATTTGTTCAGCATCTCCTGTAATACTTTGGCCTCAGCTACCTGTGTTAACCCCACTAAGTGAATTGCTAACTGCATTAGTTAGGATAAGAACTTTAGAAAGGTTTAAATAAAATGGGAGTACTGATTTCTAATTTTCCCACTAAGTTCACTGAAAAAAGGGTTAACTACATTTAAAGAAATAAATGCTTGTGCAAGTTCTTAAATGTCAGAATGATAACATATTCTTTCCTACAGGAGGAATCTTATTAGCAAGGAGCAATTGCAAATTACTGAAAAATACTTACAAAGGAAGCTCAATGCCATGTTGCTTTCCTTACAATAGCTGCAAATATAGCCAGTGAAAACAGGCATGGTTTAGCCTACCTTAAAGACAGCATTTGATTTTGGGCTTATTGACAAAAGAGACAGAAAAGAAACAAGAAAGGAACCACTGCCTGGCTTACTGCCATACATGTCAATGATTTTCCAGAAATTAGCAGCTGTAAGAAAAAGAATCCCATAGCCAATTCATCACAAGGAAGAAATGCAAGAGAAAAGAACACATTTTAAAAGATTTGCTCAGCCAGCGTCATGTTTTAATTAAAGAAAATAAGAGAGACCATAGCAACACAGAGCACTCCATAGCTACCACACAGCTCAAAGGAATTACTGAATGTGCAAATCAATATCTATCTGCCTTCACAGAACAATGCAGGTGGTTTGACAGATAGTTACAGTCCTTTCTGTAATGAGCTCAGTAGAGCCATTGACGCTTTGAGTTAAAGCTTATTCGGGACTTCTGACCAGAAACTTCGCAGCAATGAAGAGAAATAAAAAAATATACTTCATCTCTCCTTTCAATAAGGATGAGGTGTAAAATTTTCTTTCGCAGCTTTATCAACCCCAACTTTTCCAACAAAATCTTGGAGCAGAACTAACCCCATCTTGAATACAGGCTTTAATTTTCCGTACTTATTTCTGGAAACCTCACACAATCAGGACACACTGTATTACTGAGGCAAATCTGTTACTCATATGCCATGACCCCATCCATGGATCTTGGTGACCAAGTGCCTATGTGCCCTGTGGACTCACAACAGATCCAATGCCATTCCAGACCAGCTGGCTTCGTTGTCCAATCACATCCCACATCACTAATGCTCTGTTGCAGAGATAAACAGACAATGCATCATGCTAAGTCACATTGAAAGGTACAGATAGGAAGCAAAATCTCCCTGTAAAAGCAGGAAAGCTTTGTTCTGAATTGGCTTCTACCATGGTCCTTCTGGGTCCTTTCTATCTCAGAATATTCTGTGAAAGTTAAAGGCTCTGTGAAAGCCGTCCAAGCCATAAACTCAGAGATTGTGTGCAAGACCCTGAGAACTTGTACACTATTTCTGAACTGAACTGCCACTACGTTTTTCAGGTTACTATGGTAAAATAGGAGATACCCTTCTAAATCACACTGTTTAGAAAATCAAGCAAGCTAGGAGACCACTGCAATCCAAACAGAAAATAATATCTGCTATTCATAGCTGGTAAGAGTAAGAACCAGAAGAACTGATCAATACAGGTAAGTGAATGACAGTGAAAAGAGTAGGTTTTGATTTTCAAACACTTCCTAAAAATGTAAATTAGAATTTCAGCAAAAGTTGATCCATGACACCTGGATTCCCAATTTGTTTCTTCCCAAGTCTCTTATATCACTGTCCCCCCTTTCTTTTTTCTTTCTTTCTTTTTATTTACAGTAAAAAAGGAGGTACAGCACAAGTCCCATCAAGCCACAGATCAATTATTTCAATAGAAGATAAAACTGGGACTTCTTAGGACTGACATTAAGAAAAATAAACTATATCTCCAGTAGCTGTCTGTTGAATATTGTCAAGATCTCCAACTCTTAAGCCTCACTGAGAGCTGAAGATAGAGGACACATTAAACAGAGAATGTGTCCTGTATCTTTGTGTGAGACTTTCTGTCCGGTCCTTGAGTCCACCAAGCACAAGTCAGCTCCAACCTAGGAGCTAGGTAACCATGCCAACACGGCACTGAGGTGAAGATAATGTCCTATTTCTTAACAAGATACATTATTTTGCCTCTGGCTTCCCCTCATCTAAATATAGTCATTGTCTGCCTTGTTTTCATCCCACAGGAGAGGACACATGACAGCTGCTCTCAGACTGACAAACACTAAGAGATTCCTTGTTCTGGAGTAGTTTGTTCCAGTCAGTAACCAGCCCAGATCCACAGACTACAAAAACCAATTGCTGTTTAGGGTGTTTACTATTTCATTGTCAGCAGCTTCAGGAACTAACATTAACAGTGTTTTGAACATTTGCCTGCTGTGAAGACCCAAACTTGCATTTCTCAGTAACACTACCAGATATGCTTTTAAGGAGAGAATAAGAACATATATGCTTATAATCTTACAGTGGTAGTATTCATTAGAATATCTGTATTAGCCGTATTTTAATACAGCAAAACACATTGAATTTCACATTTTTTTAATTTCTAAATTTAACATTGTCAAAGTATAGGTGGGGTTGTACATGGATATGAGCCACCTGATTTTTATAACATTAATTTCAGAAGAGCTCTTCAATTTCATTTTCATATATTGATGTTAAAAGGTGAAGAAAATCACATACAAATGGCATTTTAATTTATGAATGTTTAAAGAGGAATTTTTGTTTATTAGCTACTTGAACATTACAGCTCTAAGCAAAGGTCTTTTGACAATAGTGGAGTTTAATTTGATACATGGGAAAAAGCCATAAAAATAAAAATTTGTGAACAATTCTTTCTTTTCTGTTCATTCTTAATACTACTATAAAATATTGCTCCTTACAGTATCTAGAAATATCATATAACACATTATTAACTAAAAAAGGCACCAAATTAATATTTAAAAAAACAACAAAACTAGAAAGCAAATATTCTATGTATTGATATTGAAATTCTAATATTTATTTTTGATGCAGATTAATGTCTCCTTTTTAATCAGACTGAATTCAAGAGAGCATGTAAACTAAAATGAAAGCAACATATTAGGGCTCAAAAGTAACCCCTCTAGTAAGCATCAGCATAAACCTCGTTTCTGAAGGAACCAAATTGTCCCTACAAGAGGAAAGAAGAAAAGAAGGTCCTCAAGAGAATGAGGAAAAGAATAGGAAACCACAGTCACTCTCTTTAGAGCAAAGCTGTTCAGTTCAAAATCTCACTATTTTCCATGGCAAAAGAAAAGGCACATTCCTTTGGGCTTACCTTTAAGCATGGTATATATCACAGCAGTTATAAACATAAGCAAACAATATAACATACATTTAAATAAAAACCCATTTTTTCTCCTAAGAATGAAGGATAAGCAAGACATTTGAAATGTGTGCCTGGATAACTGAAGACAGTACACAGTTTGGTTAAGATCAAACATGGCATTTGCTGTCACTATTCACACATCAATGCTTCAGACTGTGTGTTCTCAAACTAGAGAGAATGCTGTTTACCAAAGTCATTGGCAGCTGCAGCTTCAGCACAGTGAATTATCAGTGGATGGCTGACTTTGGAAGAGACCACTGAAGGTCACTGGGTCCAAATCCCCTGCTCTAGCAGGGCCACCTGCTGCCAATTGTCCAGGTGACCATATCCAGATAAATCCAGAATACCTCCAAGAAGGGAAGCTCTGCAAAGTCCCCAAGCAGCCTGTGATGGTGGTCACTCAGTCCTCACAGTGAACAATGGACCTGCATCCACACAGACAGACACTTCCTCGTTCCACCATTTACAGCTGTGGTTAACAGGTGAAAAACTGCACATTTTAAGAGTATTATTTACATGAAATATTCTGTCTTACCACAAGACCCTGTTAACCCAGTTTAACCACATCACCACCATATAAAACATATAATCCTTGGGGAAGCAGAGTGGACATGTATTTGATGGTGTCACTGAAATGTGTCATTCTGTACACACTTCACTTTGGCCTCTGCATTTCTTTTACTCCTGATCTATATAGTCTTTAGACTTTTCCTGATGAGTTGCGTGGATATATTGACTGGTTTCAGTACTGATTTTTGACATGAAAGTAAGATTCACCTTGCAAAATTCAGACTTATTAAACATTGGTATCTGAATAGTTTATTTAATGGCTTATCAGTTAGTAGTTGAAAAGCTTCAGTGCTTGTTATTTTCTCTTTTATCACCTGTTTGTTGGACCATTGTCTGTGTATCACTTTCCTAGTTATTCCCTTTATACTCCATGGTCCTTAACCAGTTAACTTAATGATGCAGCTATTCCCATGTTCCAAATATTACAGATTTCATGAGAAACACACCTTGCTTAAGAAAAATTTCCTTAACTTTTCATCTGTAGTGATCCAAGAGACATGACAATTGTAGCTAAAGAAAAAGCCCTCAAAGTAATCACACACTAAGCAAACCCAGAGAGGAGTACATTTTTAAAGCAAACAGAATGGAAAAGGGTGAGATACTTGAAACCTGAGATAACTTACAGTGCTATTTGAGTTAGAATACTCTTCATAATACTGTTTTATTGCTGAATTGAAACTGAATTATGCTTATTTTTATGAATCAAGGGGGAAAGTCAGACAACTCCAAAACTAGGAAACAAATTTGTCAGCATAAATTATATTCAACTCTAAAATTATGTGATTAACAATGAAAAAACAACGCACTTATTTTTGCGGAAATAAGAAATAGGTGGCTGCTCAGCATTTACCATGCGAGAGCTTGAAAGGAATTCACATTACTAGAGAGCATAGTTGGTATAAAATCCAAGTCAACTTCTCATTCTCCCAGAACAGAGAGATTAAATTTGTCTAAATTTTATGCATGGCTGTTTAGATATCAAAAGCATTTTATCCATTATCCATTTATGGTAAAATTATACTGTGGTTTCCATAAAATATACAAATTTCTAACACATTGTTGCTCTCATTAACACCTGACAACAAAACACTTTTGTTATCAAATTGTAAAAGGCATAACAGTTTTCTGCCATCTTTTTTTATAGTATCAAAAAAACACCTTCTGGCAAACAAATGTAGAGTTTTTCTCTGTCTTGAGGAAAACAGTACTGCTTTTCTGTGAATAATGTGTTAATCACAGGAATTCATCTGGGAGAAGTAGATTTACAATCACCATGTTAATGTTCCTGCTCACATGCTAACGCATCACTTCATATCTGTCTGAATTGATAAGCTGCCAATTTGTAGTTCTTTCTTGCAATTGTATTTTGACGCTATTTTTGCATTTTTTCTGTGCTACAATAGATCAGATTGATGACATAAATTCTTTCCAGGGGTTAAGACAAAAGGATTTACTGGTCAGCTTGAAAAAAAATTACCAAACACTGATCCTAAAAAATTTTTAAAATAGTTTGGGTTTAACAGACATGTGGAGTTCCAGGTATGTGGACTTCCTCAGCTGCTTGGATTTTTAATAGGGTAAAAGTTTATTCTTCTCACTGGCTACCAGATCACTTTTAAAGACTATGGCACTATTTTGTTTATTTGTAAAATCATGAAGTGGAAGAAAACCAAAAGCTTAAAAGGATCTGGAGGTCATCCAGTCTACTGTTACTCTCCCTTAGTAGCAATACCGTTTTGAAACTTAATTTACATTTGAATAAATTTCACTTCAGATGATAAGAGCAAGAAATCAGATTAAATGAAGAGCGTGCTCTTCACGCTCTTCTACCATTGATTTAAAACCTTCTTTCAAGAGACATCAATGTGCCAAAAATGGCCATTTCCAAGAGCCTATATTGGTTAGCAGCCCACATCATGTAAGTGTAGAAAGACAACCAAGTTCACAAACCAGCTCCACCTATTAAAAACCTTCCAGATGTTTGTGCAGTTTGTAGAAAATTATTCCAAATGCTTCTCCAAATTTAAGTCAATTAATCATTTCTGTATGAGAATAGGAACTACTGTGATGGCCAAGGGGCGTTATGCCAAAGAAAAGCTAGGATTCAAACAGAGAAAATCACAACTCTTGAAAAGGTAATTACCAGCTACTGTGAAGTGCTAAAGCATTTCCCTTCTAATAATATCCAGAAAAGCTTCACTTTCCCAGAAATCTCTACAAAATTGCATCTTCTATATGCTCATTATTAATTTCAGCTGCTCTGAAATCAAACATTTCTAACAACAATACTTTCAACTCATCCTAAAGATGAAACAGCTGAGAACAGAAGAATATGATCATATTAATAAAAATGCAAAAAATACATGAATGCTATGTATAGATACCTTTGTCTTTTTCCCCATAATATTCTCTGAAAGATCAGCCCTCAAAAAATCTTAAAATAATAAACCCCCCTTCATAAACTGAGCAGAGAGAGAAGCTATTCCAAGCAAAGCAGAACATGTACATAAAAGTGTAGTTTTCAATGATTATTGTTCATGGGATTTGCATAATTTGAGTCATCTGCAATTTATTTCATTTTACCACTGCCTAAATTTTTTTAAAATAAGTTTGTATTTTGTACTTTGTAAAAACAAAGGCCAAATTATATTCCTGATATATTGTGGTTATTCCTGATCTCGTGTGCAAATCACCAGTCTTTTGTTCTTCTGTTTCTTTCTCTTTTTTTTAAATAAACATTTTTCAATCCAGCTAGAAGACTTCTGAAATGTCTGATTCCTGAAAATCAGACATTTCAAATTCCTGAAATCCCTCTCTTACTGACCTTCACTAAAATTTAAAAATAGTAATTTGCAAGCCTGTAGTAGGAAAAGTTATTTATTGAGATGGGCCTCTTCATAAATTCCTTAAATAATTCCCTTCAAATTAAAACAAAAATACCAAAAGATCTTGCTGCAAGGTTATAGTCTAATCAGGCTTACAGGCATCTAAACTTATCTGACCTTCTTGATTATAAAAATACCATTTTCCTATCAAATTACAATACTTCCTTCTTCCAAAAGAACTTTTAATTGCTAAGCATTTTTTATTGGCCTTTTCATTTAAGGTAGCAATACTTGACACTTTTCCTCCATCTTTGTCACTGTATGGAATAGAGATAGTTCTTTTGTCTAGGTCTTTAAGGAAGCTTTAGGTTACTATCTGGTATATTCTGGTTTACCTGAAAAACTAAGACACATTCAATTTTTACCAGAATGAGATGCCTTAATACACAACTGTTTTCTTTAAGATTTTCCAGAAAACTAACATCCTTACCTTTAACACTAACACAAGAAAACATATCATAATATCTTATGTCTCACCTATTGAGTAATATTTGCTATTATTATTTGTTAGTCTGTAGCAGTTAGAAGATCCAAACAGGGATGACAGCTGTGCACAAAAGACAATCTGTTTTCCAAAGAGTTGAAAACACATATCTTTAATTTAATTTAATCAATTTTGTTATTTTAAACTCTTGGCACAGACCACTGGGACACTCACAAAAGCCAGAAATAAAACACATCCCAGCAGGAGAAGAAAAGCAAAGGGAAGAAGCAAGGATGCCTGAAGGAGTATTCACTAGAAATTTAAGAGGTTGGGCTGTTAAAGACAGGGTAAGAGCAAGAAATTAGCTTTAATGAAATAGAGAAGGAAAACTGCATAAAGAAGTGACAACTGGTCCAATGCTGAGAATCATTCAAATGCACTACATCAGCTGAAACATTATTATATGAGAGCAGATTATAAGAGAACAGACAGATAGGAAAAACTTGAAGGAATATAATTTTTTTAATCATATCATGATTTTCAATCATGTCCCTTACTTACCTGTCTGGGAGACCTCTCAAAATATATTTTGGTCCTTCTTCTCATTCAGTGTTTTAACAGAAAACAGTGCAGAGAACAGGATAAGACTGCTGAGAGGTGAATAGCTGCACCTTGTCCTGAATTGATTAGGCTGCTAGGCTTGCTAAGATACACTGCCAAGCGCAAAGAGGTCTTTACCTTTACCCTCACAGGTTTAAAAGGTCTCATCTAGTATGTACCTGTCAGTTCACACCTGCTTCTAAGTTTTTTCAGGATCAGCAGCTTGGCTGTTGGGGATAGAGTGTGGAGTTATTACAAAGACAGACTTCTCAGAGGGTCTGCACAGCGTGCAGAGACTGTGACCTTGGGGACACAAGAGTTGGGACGCACACCCACACATCAACATGCTCTGCTTTAAGTACCAGGCTGCAGCACAATGTAAGTTATCCTGCTCACTGCCTTACTGGGCATGGGTTTCTGAGGCACCCTGGTGTGATGAGCTGTCATTTCAAAGTCCTCAAAGGTATCTCAAAGATTTTTGTGGGGTTTTTTTTGCATGAGTATAACCCCCTGGTTACACACTATTTCAGTTTTGTATGCTACAAATTGACTTTCATCGTCAAAGTTTCTTCTAAGAAACAAAGTGAAAAGCAGAGAATTGACACTGTACAAGAAGCAGCAGTAGACATGGTAATATGCCTCCTACAATAGCATGAATAATTGAAATTGCCCTATCACAGATCATGTGCCACTTGACTTCAGACAACCAGTTCCTTGATTATCAAATCATGATCATCAATTCTTTTGCCTAGTGCAGTTTTACATCCTTTCAGACTTTTCAACTGGTGCAGGAGAAGATCAGAGCTATAAAGATGAAATACATTTTTTGAGACTTAACCACTGCTGGCTTTGGCACTGCTATGCAACAAGCACAACTCATTTGAAAAGAATGATTCTTAAGAAGTAATGATAAATGCATGATATTCAAAAGAAAAATTCACTGCAATCTTTTTCACAGTTGTACACACATTTTCCAATACTTAAAAAATTAAATACTAGAGCAATAATCATATCTAGTGGGGTGGGAAAAAAGTTTTAAAGTCTTAGTTTCATCTCTGCTGTAGTAAGACTACAAAATAATCAGAGCAAGTAGAATTTTCACCTTTTTTTGCTTGTTTGTTTCTGAACTCAGAAAATAGCATCTGATGCTCAGAAAGAGCATGTATTTTACTGTTTCTATAAGAAAAAGGAAAGAAAGGCACCATGAATCATATCCAAATAACCCTCAGGCATTCAAAGTCTTCATAAGGTAGCATAGCATATATTGGTTAATTCAGTAAAAAAGGCAAATTTGCCATGGGGCATTTCACAGGGGGGGAAATACCTACAAAGATAATTTCAGTTTCAAAACATGGTTTTCAGTCTGTAGCTAGGAATAAATGGCAGCTTTCTTATTTCAGATATTGCAGAAAAATAATTACGCATAGAAGGGAGAAAACCTTAGACATCTTCAAAAGAAGAAAAATCCTTAGAAAACACCATTAAAAAATTAGGTTTAAGTTAGTAAAAACAGAAGTTTCAAGTATTTCCCACAGAGTCTATATTTCCCATAATGCCTATAAAATAGTTTCTAGGTTAAATATTGTTTACTTCTTAAAAACATAGGCCACACTCTCATTAATCTAAAACCTGTATTTAACTACTATCCTTCTGTTTTGTTGCTGTATACCAAACAGTAAGGGTACCTTGATTGTCAAAATGGTTTCTGAAACTGTTTAGTTTTATATGAGCACAAATCTACAGGTCTTGTATATCAATAATAACCAAAGCATTTTGGTAAAATTATGAAATCTGTCACTTAGTCATGAATTATTTATATAAATAATGCACTATATTTTTATTACGAAACATTTTTGCCTCCCTGTAGGCCAGATGGCTCAACCAGCTTTGGGAGAAAACACATACTGAGCATGTTTGCAAAGATAGAGCAATACATGCTTGAATTTAAAAAAAAAACCAAACCCACACCAAAATAAACACACCAACAAAGTATAACATTTTGCCTGTGCAGTCTTGCTACTACATACACCTTCTTCCATGTCTTTCTCCTCCTCAGCCTCAAAGGACACTGGAATTCCTCCTTCCTTCACTTTTACCTCCACACAGACATAATCGTTCCTGTTGTGAACAAAAAATCCAGAAAATTCTTTGATTTCTGGGAAACTTCAATATTACCTTAATACAAACTACCAGCCTTAGTTGTTGCATTGTGATAGAGCTACAACACGACAGGCAGAAAAAACAGACTTCCAAGAGAATTATTCCTTCTGTGATGCATCTGCATTGATGTGATTTCCACAGGAAGACTGCACTGCATATATTTTGTACCTCCTAGAATAACCCAAATACTCTTCAAGTCTGGTCTTATTATTCTTTACAATATCTACCAGAGCTAAAGATTTAATATCATGTTTTGTTATGATTTCTAAGACTACACATCCCCATGTGTGTATCTAAATTCCTTGCTTCGTTCATTGTACAACCAACAGAACTTCAGTTTTCTGAACAATTCCTTTCTTTGTTTTCCATAATGATTAGAAAACAGTTCATGTTCTACTCTGTTTCACTGAACCTCTCATCCACTTAAGGACCACAGGAGGAGACAAAAATTTTGCTTTACCAATATACTTTCTTAGAAGCTCACCAAAATAGCTGCTTATAAAATAATAGACCAGTTCAAGAAGCCAATTTTCATTTTGGCAAAAGAATTGTCCCTATGTAAATAGTGAGTATTTTCCATCATTCTAATGAGTTCACATAACAGCAAAAAGCAAGTATTTGCCCAAGCAGAATCATTTTTTAACCTTTATAAGTTCTTGACTTTTAAAAGGCCTGCCTATCAACTGTATCTCCTTTTATTATTTGCATTATCATAGACAATTAATAGTGAATATATTCTGTCCCCTGCCAAAGTTAATGTTATAACAGCTTAGCAATTAGATAAGAAGAAAATTGGACTAGTCCAACATGCAAGAAATGACAGTAATTCGGAAGACCATCTTAACTATTTCCCAGAAAAATACTTCAAGAAGTTAATTGTGAGGCATACTAAACTGCATCATTTAGAAATGCCTTATGAGCATTAGATATTGCAACTAAAAAGGAATTTAATTTACATGTTGGTAAATCAGCCTTTGAAATCCTTCATAAGGAAGTCATACTGGATAAGAAACACAAAGGATGAAAATGCAAGGTACACATGTAATAATCCATGTCAAGACAAAACAATCCTTTCATTTTTACTCCATGCTCTATTATGAAAAGATACAAAACATTTAAGACAGAATTTCACTTCCCAAAATTTCAGCCTAACCTCTCTGATGACACTATTGTGAAAACACTTGAGAAATCTCAGGGAAATTTAAGATACGCTGCTGGAAACAATGGTAAGCCTGACCCAAGTTATTATTTATAAAGCATCACTGTTTTATTCAGAGTACAAAGACTTAGAAAACTGTTTAAGTGACAAGTCTTATGTGGTAGCCATATTTTCATAACCTTTGTCTGCAACTACAATAATAAAAAAATCCCTTTCCTCTAAGATAAACGAAACTATGTGATAAAACTCTTTTTTTTAACCTTATAAATACTGTGACTTATCAGGCCACCACAGGCATTTTCTTTTCTATTTTCCACATATAGCTATTATCTAGTTTTAATTCTTCCCTGGGGCTGTTGAAAATTTCACTGCTCTGTCATATTAAGCACTTCTTCAACAGAAGAAACAATAAGAAAGACTGTAATCATGTATAAATTTCGTCTCTGTGTGTGCGGGGGTGTTCCATTTTGGGGGTTTTGGTTTATTTTTGGGTTTATGATAAAAAAAAGTTTATCCTTATCTATTTTGCACCCAAATAGACTTTCTGAGGCCATTCTTAAGGCTTTACAGCAAGAAAGCAGTAGTCTGCAGAATCTTAGGATCTACAGAAGTTGTAGTGCACTCCAAAATCTTCAGTTAGTATCCACTGTGACTAAACCCTAATTCAAAGTACTAGTGACTTTTATATCAAAAACGCAAACCCCTTTCTCTTCCTCAAACCAAGACAAATGTGTTATCCCTGAATTTTAAAGATGGGATGAGAAAGCAAGCAAGGCCAGAAGTAACTGGAAGAGCCTTTAAAACAAATTCCACCTAGCTCCAGTTGTTTCCATCTAAGTTTGAATTCATCAGGAGGAGATCTAAGGAGTTTTTACAATCCATTTTTTGCCATCAATTTCTGTAACCCCATAACTTGAATTCAGTTCCTCGTTGACTAAAATACAAGACCCAGGATCTGCCATTCTGAAGGCATATTCATTTTTCCTTACATTTTTTTGTTATCTTTAATAATTTCTATCCCTCCTTAATTAATATTTTTAACCAGTAATCGGTATATTAAAAAAATACCTTTCTTCTGAGAGGGAGAAAAGAACATAGGATAAATGTACATATATACGTATCTATGTGTATTTACACAAATACAGCACTGGGTGTGTGCACATACACGTATAAACTGCAATGTAAATTATGAGATGTTTGATTTTGACCACAAGAAAGTTACGAAAAAATCTCAGTTTCCCAAGGGAAGAGTCAGTTCTCCACAGAATGAGCACACATAACATTTCTGTCAATCCCAGCAGTCAGTATTTTTCTATCAGAACAAAACATTAATAATAATTTACCGTGTTTGCTTCTCATTTGCATTCTGATCTGCAGCTAAGTAATTGACAGTTTCAGAATACATCTAAGATATTAAATAGGACAAGTTGCCAACTAAGTGTTCAAGCTGCAATTCTATAGTCTTCAACAACAGATTTGTGCACTGCTGTAGCATAAATTTGACCCACATCAGACAAAAATACATTGCATGTCTAATAATCAAGAGTATACAACACTTTTATAACCACCTCAACTTTCTACATCATCTGTGCTCATGGCAGTGTACTCAGCAAATCCCCATCCAGCAAAACACCACCAGTATAAAGTTACTTTTGTTGGTATTCTTGGAGGTGTTTGAAAGAGCAGCATATGGTTATACTAGATCAGAGTTTTATATAATTTCATTGAGTAAGGACTCCTCAAGCTGCAGGTGGCTCTATAATCAACCTGCAGTCTCACACTGTTGCAATTTATTTCACCCTATCCAGACGCTGCGCTAAACTAAATTTACTTGAGGTACAAAAAGTAGAGACCAGGGTGAAAGAAAATGAATTATTTTCTTTCCTGTGATTTTTCATTATTATATGAGCCATGAATACTTTGAACAACAACTCTCAGAAAGTAGGAAATTCTTAGGTAACTTCTCTGCAGGCGTTATGCTGTTAAACAATTTGTGTCATAATGTGATTTTTCACACAACAATGGGAAAAGCTGTTGGATTTTTTCTGAAGAAGGTGGAAGCATAGCCACTAAAAATCAGACCAAAAGTTTAGAAAAGAGAGCACACAAATAGAGCCAAACCTTGATACAACAGATGGCTATATACATGGTAAACTATTTAGGTTTTTTCCAAAACTGAGACTTTCCATTTTAGTTCAAGCCATGACACCATTATGTAAAGTTTGTTAGTGAACTGATTTGGACTGCTTTCATGAAAATCAGCAAATTGAAATACAGCTTCTGTTCATTTAAGGTTACAAATTAGATATATAAGGCAGCACTTCATCCACCACTGAAGTGCAGCCATCTGTTTTATAGAAGGCATTTATACAGAACAGTTCAAAAATTAAGAAAAATATTACAGCAGACTGAGAAGAAAAATAGAGGCAACTTGAACAGAATGCTGAGAACATCTTCCCTCAAGCAGTCAAGAACTATAATTCCCACAGCCCAAAGGCCAATAACTACAAACTTGAACCCCAAAAACTGGGCACACAAATCTATATTGAGACAACTAAATACATTACTGTATTTCTAAAGCTGTTGAGCATTATTGTTTTCAAGAGAACATTGTATATGTCACTTCCTAAATTTGGAGTTAAATCAGTTAACTTTGTTTTCCCCTGCTCTCTAAGGGTGCAATCTTGGTCTCCCTTGGGGTATCTAAGTGTCTATGGTATGATGATTGCTGTCCTACCATTTAGTGGCCCACACAGGTTTGTTGTTTATAGAGAATGATACTTCCAGGTGGTCTGTCATGGATCTTCTTTGTGTTATCTAACTGAGTCAGTCATTACAGCAGAAATGAACAGACGCTGTGTTATGTGAAAAATGAAGTATGTAGGAAAACTGGGTTTTATATCATAGTTTGAGAAAAGAGAATTTTAAGTTGTTTTTCATATGAGTCTACACATAAAAAGGATTTTTTCTTTCCTACTTTAGCAATATTAAACAACTTCTGAGCAGTTTGTCTCAGAAACAGATGCTTAGTGTAAAGTCTGATTGAAAATATGGATGAATATACCATAAATATTTTTATGAGTAACTAGAATATATTTTTAGCAACATATTAAAAATTATTATCCCAAAGGAAGACAGTGAGATTTTAATTATGGACTTACTAATCAGAAGTTTAGTCTCAGTATTTTACTTCTCTATAACTTGTCCTTTCCACCTGTTGGATATTACTGTGACTTATGAAAATACCTTAGCATTTCATAGATGTAAGTGCGGGGTATGCATGTCAAACCAATGCTTTCTTTAGAGCCCACTGTAACAAAAGAGCAGTTCAGGTAACCACAGCAGCTGAGACAAACTTATATAAAAGTGACTCTACTTATTTCTAGAAGCTCTAAACAGCAAGTAGAAATTAACGTACAGCTATAGAAAAATGGCAAAATTGAAAAATAACGGTTGCTTTTTTAAAAAATTAAAGTTAGGAGGCTCACAAAATTCAGTGCTAACCCCAGTTTCTGAATGATGACAAAGCATAAATCCACAGAGAACATATTGTGATGTAACATCAAGCAAGTCAAAGCTACTTGAATGAACAAGATGAAAACCTGACAGCCAAGCACACTGACCTATGGAACTGAATCAACCGAGATAACCACAGACCAAGAAGGCCCCCATTTTTAAGTCTTGAATTGACTTTAAAGTGTTTTGCAGATATGGCACACATCCTGGCTGCAAACCCTGTTGTCATTGGCAACCACTTCCAGGACAGAAATTGTGTAACCACACATCAGTGATATTTTGACTGAATAAACTAACTCTTGAGTGTTGATTGTCTCAATCAAAATATTGGGATAATAGAGTTACAATAGTCCTTACCAAAAGTAAGGGATGACTCAAGATGACCTGCCCAAATCTAGCCAGCTGTAAACTTCAGTCTGTCTACAAAGGATGTGGTTTCAGAAACATGGGTTAACTCACCTGAGGTGTATCTTTGGGCTGTTTGGGAAATTACCTGTTGTCCAAACAAAATTAAAGTATTGTAGCCCCCACCAACAAAGTGTCAATGCTGCTATTTGAATAACTTATTAACTAATGAATGAAAAGGGCTTATTGTGTAGTATGCATGTTGTATATCTGGGGGATTTCAGCTGGTCTTTCCTACTGGCTTAGGTCACAGGATTCTGACCTGGCATGCATATCAGCCATGCAGTGTGTTTCTGTTTTAGCAATATCAGAAAGTAAGGGAACCAAAGAACTCTTAAACTATACATATAAATAAATGAAAACAACAGTATTTAACTTCTTGAAGTTAAGCTGGCTCAAGGATTTGATGCTTGTTTCAGATAGACCTACACTCTTCTTGACCAGAAGATGAGTCCATTGTAACTGTGCCCTCACTTTGCAAGCCAAGCAATACTTGAGATTGAGAAGTACGTTTCTGGCTATGCATTATATCACCAGATGAAACATAATATGGCCTGATAAGTACAATATATTACGAATATTTAAAAAGCAGCAGCACATTCAGGGAACTATATAGGGTTTGGTTTGGTTGGGGGGTGTGTTTGTTTGGGTTTCTTTCTTATTTAGACAATTCTATTTTTGTACTAGTTTTTTGAAAAGTTTTTCTCAGAGTTGGTCCGAAACCAGCCATCTATTTGTTTTTATGGCATTTCAAGACATGGGATTCTATATTGATAAATAATTCAATAAGTGGAATAAAAATGGAGTTATAATTCTTTTCTCAAAATTCTCATAAGTAACTTCAGGCAAAAAAAAACCTACACAAAAGGAGTGAATAGCAGCAATAACTGGAATAACTGTAATTGGTAAATTTTATTCTGAACAGTAGAAGCTCACATTTCACTCTTTCCCCCGAGTATTGCATTAGGATTTAAAAATAACAAAAGAAAAACTTAACAAATTCTGTACTTTTTCGTTTTATCCTATAATCATTTTGCTGATTGCTATAGTCTTACATAAAACATAACAATTTATATTAAAATATTAATGTCTTTCTATTCAAAAGATTACTTGGCATGGAGACACACATCAAAAGCTATACAGGCCACAAAGTGTCACCTTCACATAGAAGGAATTCCCTGCAGTGAAACTGGCAAAGCTTGGCCTGGTCATGAGTCATGCTAAAGATTCATTTAAATTACTGGAGGGCATCCAACCTATTTAAAAGTCTGGCTACAGGGAGTAGCATTTTGCATTTTTGTCTTAGTCTTGATGTATTTGAGCATAACTAGATCATCTCTTCACTTCTTATCTTCCCCCCACCCTTGTCAAAGTATACTCAGGTGGTATTCTACTTACCTATCAATTCCTCTCCTTGACTTACTGTTTTGCCTCTTACATCCATTTAATTTGCATGCCCCTGAAGATGTTTCTGCTTGGAAGACTAATAACCCTACCACTTTGTATCAGTTTTTTGAAGCGACCTCACATCTATGAAGATATCAGTCTGTTTGGGGAACATTCAGCATTTCCTGGGCATGTGTTTGAAAGAAGAAACATGAACAACAAAAATAACCCATCCAATATTTCCAAGGAGGACGTTATCACAACTCAACAGTACAATAAGAATCTCTTGGATATGAGTGTCAGTAGAGAGATTATCTGCTGACTGCTGCGTGATGTAAAAGTGATTGCTCTGGAGGAAAACAGAAACCATGTTACAAACTACAATTACAAGACCACTGCAGATCATTATCTTCATACTGTGTCTTTGAATAGATATATGTCTATTTGGCTTTGGCTCAATGCTAGCTTGTAACTCTTAATTTGTCTGTGTCTCATTGTTGAAAGGAGCAAAGCCTTGTTTATATGCCAAAATTTTCTCACAGCTGAAAAAAAAAAGGATGAACTTCTCAAGTTTAAAAGAAAAAGCTTATCTCAAAATTTCCTATTCAATAGCCATATTTTAAAATAATTTCTTCCCCATACCTTAATTTCAGCCCAACTATTATTTTTTGTTCCCTGAAGAAGAGAGCTGATGCAAAGACTGAAAAAAAAACATACTCTGCTCCCACATGAAGGGCAAGACAGAGACACTCAAATTGTGAGGTCAGGGAAAAACAGCAGTGATACCTTCAACTGATGCAAACGTCCAAAATGCACACAGGCTTTAGACTGCAAAACGTGTTTTAAAATTCCGTCATACTTTACCTCAAGAAATTTTTCTGTCCTTCATTTCAGCATGTTTGGAAAGATGATAGACCAGCTCTGTCTTACAGCAATAGAAACTAACAGGACAGAGTGCAAAAGCAAGTATGTATTTCTTAACTAGCAGGACAAAATTGTCACCAGCAACTCGGTTTCTGAAAATTATTTCTCCAGAGCAACTAATGTTCTTAAGAAACAAATGAAAATAATCAATTATGATACCACCCTCCTTACCCAAGTCTAACGAGCTAACAGTTAGATGCCTGGAGTCTAACATCTAGCGTGGGCAATCAATAGAAATGTATAGATTCATCCCCATTGATTCATCCCCTTGGCTCCTGGGGAACTATTTGTCACTCAGCTAGCTACACAGGACACACAGCTTCTAGGTGGCTTAAATTTTGCTTGGATAAATTCCAAACAAAGCTTTATAAAGTTTTAAAAACTGGGGACAGAAAAACTGATCCCATATCTAGAATCCAGCTCTCCTGACAGTGTTGATTTGCACCAATGTTGTGGGGCTAAAAAAACATATTCAGAATACTTAGTAAAATAATATAATTGGGCAAAAGAAGTACATTTTAATAGTTTGAGTGTCTGATCATTGGTTATGTGCTGGTTCTGTGTTCTTGGCTCAGACCCACACAGTATGTTCAAATGGCAAACAGTTGCCATTAGCAAGACTATGCAGTATTCTGACTAGGTCAACATATGATGTGCCCAAATCTGAACACACGGAAAGGCCTCAAGGGAATGTAGCTTCACATTAGACTAATAAAGAACTGAAAACATCCGTATATACTTTATCAAGAGTCCCTTTTGTACTCAGTTTCACAGTCTTACCAGTTCATTTGGTAGATTTGTAATACTTGTCCGTGAATAATCTGTCAATGAATTGAAATAATTTTGCAGCTCCAGAAAGCTGGACAAATGAGCCTCTTCTGGGGTCCTATTTATAATGACTGTAAAGTATAAAATACCAGCACATATTGGCAATAGCACTCAAAACTGTCTATGCTTTTGTCCCACACTCAGTGCCATACACCTGATAACACACTGTTTACACATCGGCAAAGATACTATGTGAAGGTTGAGAAAATTTTTTACTCATCTTCAGAAAAAATAGTTTCAGACCATAGTCAACCAATGAATCATCCTAGATAAGTCACAGTATTCTCATTTACTTGAGTGTTCAATATTTAAATTCTTATTCTAGTGCTAATGGAAGTAGTCATAAATCCTGGTAATCCCTTGGGAGCTATTAATGTTGGCTTTTCAATGACACAGTATTTCTCTGTTTTTCATTTGATTCCCCACACAATCAGAGACATACAATAGACTATGCAATATAAATGCATTTCCCAAGAGAGAAAATTAAAAGCAAGCATAACAGATAAAAAGAGCAAAGCATTAGAATGGAAGAAGATGAATTAAGACCAGAGAACCAAAGGCAAAAGCCCATCTAAGTAGGCCACCCACACTGTTAATGTGGATAAGTGAACAATTTTAAAGAGGAGCATAAATGTTAGCATGTTTGTATTACAAACTGGTAAATGCTCCAGTTACTGCTTCCCAAAATAGCAAGGAAGTGGCACATCTCTCCTCATGGGATCTCAGCATCACACTCTGAGCCACCAAGTAAACTAGGTTACACAGGTTTATTGGAAAGTCAGCTTATTGCCATTGGGAAAAGAGCATTTAATGGACTTGGCTAATAAAGAGGCTGTAATACTGAAACAGGTCATGTGAATACAAATAAAATATACCTCTCAGTGTACTTTTACTTTCACCATGATTAAAAGGGTAAAAATTATCAGAGCTTCCCCCATAATACTTCCATGGATACTTAAAAAAATTAGAAACAATGAAACTTCAAAACAGAAGTCTTTCAGAGATTTGTTTTAAATGTACAATAAGAATAACTCCACCAGGCAACTTCAGGTTGTGCATGCTACTGTCTCACTTACACAGAGACATTTTGACATTTCAGTGTTGTAGAACAGTTGAGTACATCTGTATTATGAGTGTTGAATAGCCACTGTAAAAATCAAGTGGTTAAGAATGCAACAACCTCTTTTATTCAGGGCTCATTTGGTGAACGCCAATTGTTTGGATGTTCTGAGGAAAACCAATCAACATGTTCATGTCTTCAATGTCTTCGGCTGTACAGCTGTAATTTCACCATCCTCGGTTTTACACGCCTTGAATAAAATACAGTACAGATGGCTCTTTTGGCACTTGCTTCACATTTCTTTATTGTGAGGAGATGTACTGGTACTCTCCTTGACAGAGGGGGCTTACTCCTAAAGCCAGATGATCACAGGATCATTGGGTAATTGAATCTCCAGAATCCCTAAAGCCTTACTCTAATCAGTCGTAATTATTCTCTTCCTTTCCTAATGTAACACAGAACACATCTTTTCCATTGCCATTGAAATGGGGATGAAAGATGTCATTATTGAAAAGTCTGTAAGCTGTTCACAGAAAATAGACAGAAATGTAAGGTGAATCTTCTGAGAATAAAACTGACCACAGTTACCTTGCTTATTTAAGAGAGAGGAGTGAAAACTGAGTCATCTTGATTTTTATGTCATTTGAATTCTATTACATTTGTCTTCTGCCCTTCTATAATCTTTCTTGTCAATTATCTTATAAAAAGTTAAAGAACAAAATTTATCTGTAGTTTGTATATCCTAGGATATGTTCAGGGGAGACTCCCACCTTATTTAGACACAGTACATTCCCTGACACAAGTGTTCAAAATTATACTAATATTCAGGAAGCAAAACTTTTTTTTTCTACCTTCTCCTTGCTACACTAATCTGATTAGACTAATAAATTGTAAAGAATGAAAACTGGTAGTTATATCGAATTAATGTCACTGAAACTATTGCAAGCCAATCAAAACTATTCAATATCCAAACCCATTTTATAGCTTTTAGGATAATCAACCTAATAAGAGGTTGATCATCTTCAATTTCTTTCAAACTGAATGTCAGAGTATTTCTCCTATTAAGTTGATTAAAACAGTATCATCATCTTCCAAAGGGGGTGTGTTTACAGTAGAGATGCCTAGATATACACAATTCAAACATAGCCCTTAAAATCGAGAGCATGGATTAATGAGCACAAAGCTCAGCTCTTTCTTGTTCATTTTGCAGCACTGTTGCAATTCTGTTGGCTTGAGCTGAACCTCTTTGATGTCACAGAAAGGAATCCCAAGCTCTATGGAAATTTATTCCAAAAATGGACTTGAAATATTACAGAGCAACTAAAATTCAGTTCTTTCAACAGCTGTCAGATCTCCTCAGGAATTTGTACTGCTTCTTTGCCTAGAATCAGGGACATAGTGCTGGCTGAATTCCCACAGGGCTGCCTAAGAGCAGGCCCCATCACTGGCCAAGCAGGGGTGCCATCTATGCCCACATGCCCTAGTTGACAGCACTTCTGTCGACTTGAAACTTCAAATCTGCACTACTAGAGGGAAAGTTACCGATGGGATATGCAATTTCAAGAAGCTCTAGCTGAGTATTATAATATAGATGATTTACCTGAACATTTCAATGGAAGACATTTCTATATTCCTAGGGCAGAATATGAATAGTGTTAGCTATAACTCTAAGATGAAAAATTAGGTTTCACTAGACCTGCTTCCTGCTAATTTTTTTAATAATGCCAAAACCCAGAGGAGATTATGTACCTGTAGCTCATTTACATTTGGGCTTTGCACATGCACACATTGTCTGTTCCTGACTAAAATACAAACAGTGCCTGTTCACGGTGAAATTATTCATGAAACAGAAAATAATCAGCCTAATTTTACCAACTTTTAGGTAGCCATGTTGATATTTGACATTATACTTACCCAACTCAAAAGTGCACAGCTTGCGAGGGATTGTTTTGGTTTGGGGTTTTTCCCCTGTCCTCCCCTACAGACTTAGAGTAACACATCCACCACAGAGTGCAAGATTGTTTATGTTCCTAGAGCTGGCAGTAGAATAAAAGCCAAACTGAGATGTCTGCAGTCCCTTATTAAAAGAAGGAAAATTGTGTTTAAAAGAAGGAAAATGGTATTTAACTAAAACTCTTTTATACACAGTTCTGTTTTCCAGATGAATGAAAACAAAGGTTAGCATGAAGGAAGTACACATTCAGGATGAAGGTTTAAGAAACAAAGATAGTATCATCTAACTATTTTAAAACTCTCACTATACCTACTAAAGAATCCTCGAGTTATAGGAAAAGAAGATTTTTGGAAAGTAAAGTCCATTTTTCACAGAACTATTTTGTAATGAGCACAATGTTACATGTCAAGAGCTAAACCAAAAAATAATGAAAGCACCATAATTAAAATCAAATGAGACCATTGAGAAGAAGCTCAAAACCAGAAAACCTTTTACCATTATGGCAAAATACTCGTTGACAGAAACGAGGCATATTTGGAAGGAAACAATACCTCTTTCTCACCATGAGGGGAGAAGTAATATGATATTTTGGCCTTGTCTCATTCATAAGAGAATTAACTCCTCCTTCTCCTTTTTCTTTTTGTTTCTAGAAAGAATCCCAAAGGATCTCTACCCCTGTAATTCACTTTCTGCATGAAGCAGGAGAGAAAAGAAGGTGGTGAGATTGTCTTCTTCCATCATAACTCACACAGCTTTATACACACACCAAAACAGGCACTAGATATCCTGGAGCCAAACTTTAGGTCATTCACCTCTGCTGTTTCCAGAATTCTATGCCAACTCAGGCAAAAAAGGATAAAGAGACAAATAGTTTCACAGATGATGTGAATAGGAGAACACACCAAACTGGATCAAATACTACTTGTTCAGCTTAGGAGGTCAGTCTTCTCATCTTGTTCTATAGATAGGAAGATTCCCTGGGAATCCTGCCAGGGAAAATAGAAGCACCAAAGTTTAGAACAGAATAAGGTTAAAAAATCCCAGCTAGCTAATCACTTCTGAGGCAGAATGCAGAAAACTCACCCTGAGACAATCTTGAAGCAATAACAGATTTGCAGAATTTCTGGTTTTTTACCTATTTCCCACCCTCATCTGAAAGGGACAGCTCATTGACAGAAAATCGATAACCTAAGGCTGTGGTAAGTTAGAGACAAGGGGAGTTTATTGCCTACAATAGTAAGCCAGTAAGGTACCATATTCAACACCTGTCAGGTATAGTCCTGCAACCACAGTGGGACCACAAAACTCTCCCTACTGCAGTAATTTTACAAGCATGCTCCACTACTATGAACAGTCATATGATTAGAGGTGATATATTAATGTAATAGACCATGAGGGAAAAAACAGACCACTTCATCACTGTCACCTTCTCCTGTAACATGTACAAGGCAACTTCAGTCAACAGCTACTTTTCTAAGCAGGGTCTGAAATATGGCATAAAACAGATTCTGACACATTAAGCAAAGAAAATGCATACTCTGCAAGTCACGGATGGATGCACAGACATACAGATGGGAAACCGATGAGTGTTTTTATTGGCACCCTGTCATTTGCCAACCAGCACCCCATAAAACCGACATCAGAAAGTCTACAAATTATGATGTTCCTCATAGCCATACATGTCTTCGAGGGCTTCTGAAGAAAAACCTTTGTTCCTCATCTGGTGTGTTTCTTTTCTGGCATCTTTCACTTAAGAGCTGTCATAAAGATTTCCAGACTAAGTTTATCATCTTCTGCATTTTTTAACCTGAGAAAATAGCCTTGTACTTGGAAGTAGACATTTCCTTGAAAATCTGAAGGAAGTGATTCAGTATGCAAACAGTGCAAGACCAGAGGCAATACACACATTTTTGTTTTACAAAAACTTCCAAAAAATTCCTCTATATTGGTTGATCCAATTTCCCAAATGCAAAAAGTCATTGCTGCCAACATCCTATATAAGCTGCTGCACAGACACATATATCACTGAAAGAGATGTGCACAAAAATCTGCCTTTGTAACCAAAAGGGCCTTCAACAGGTATCTTCAGACCTCAGTCATTTTACTCATCCGATGAAAAGTACAATACCTACATAAGGAAGAAACCTGAAAAAAGTAAGAAAAAGCCAGAGGATTTAACTATTCACACTTCCTCTTTCTTTTTACTCACTCGATAAAATGTTCTGTGAAAAAGCCTTATGATGACCAATCTAAAAATAAGTGAGTACTATTACAGGATCATTAGAGCAGGAGGCAACAATTCTTGAGATACTAATTTTGTCTGGACTGCTGCCAATATCGTTAGCCCTGTCATTGGCTCAGTCCTGGTGGCACTAATAATGACATCTGCAGAGCGTGGCCGGGCTGTTACAATGCCCTGCCAGCTCTATGTGCCTATTGCAGCTACCTAAGGCATATCTAATAGTCACACTCTCTTATTCTTTCATTGGGTAGTATTTACAGAAGTCGGGTGAGAAGAGAGCTTTACACCCTCCAGCATCATTACCACATACTTTGTTTGCTTTACTTCAGACTGAATCTGTTTGAGGGATATTCCTCAGCGATTTACCACAAGGTTTCCCTCTTTTCAACAGTACTTCTTACAAAAAGTTATCAGAAATGAGAAGTAGTTGCCAAGATTAGAGATGCTTATTTAGACTCCAGGAGAGGCCTCTCCAAACTCTCAGACTCCTGCATGTTCAGATTTCGTTACTGTTAATTTAAAAGCTGAGAAAGAGTAGGTGTTTTTAAACAGTGAATAAGCCAAGTGCATCAAAGGCCTCCTCTGACTGCAGAGAATATTTTGGCTGCTACACAGAAGCTACTACCATAATTCAATTATTTTAGCTCCAGCTAGGCTTCAGCATTTTGAAAGAAAGATTGGCACAGGGAGGAGAAACATAAAGTACTAGAATAGCAAAACTCAGATCCAAACTACAGAAGGAGAATGTGTCTCCAATAAAATGAAAATTACAATAAAGCAGGGCTTTTACAACTCCAAAGTTCTCACCCTACTTGAAAATTTTTCTATTACCTAAACCATTAGGCTCCAACAGACCATAGAACAGACGTAAATTCTGGATATACATTCCTTGAGGTTCTGAATTACACTTTCTATTTCATATTCTGATTTTTTTTCTGAATCACATTTCTTATGGTTTATGTAAACGTAAATCACAAAATTATGTTCATGAATTACATAGAGCTTGATACAGTATTTATATCTACTAAATAAAACATAAGTCCTTCACTGTCTTATTTCAACTCACACTCTTGCACTGGAAAAAAAATTAAATGGAATATTGAAGATTTGAGAGAGAGTATTTGCATGAAAAATTAATAATAGAATTAGACTATTTTTATTCTTTTTTCTTCCTTACTTCTTAGGTACTATTTTTATACTATCAAAGTCACAAACTAAGCATGTTAGGGTTTTTTACTGCTATGAAGTCTATAAAGTGATTTTTTGTTGATGACATCAGTTCTATCTTGTGAGTTACTTCATGCAAAAAACAGTTAATGGAAACTCTGACTTGCTAAGCAAAGCTTGACAGGAAATTGCATAGGCAGAAGGAAAAAAAGAAAAACTCCTTTTAATGTCTTCCTCCTCTAATAAACAACCAAATTTGACTACTTAAGGCTGTATTTAGAGGGTAAAGGTTTTCGGTCAGTCTTTATTAATAACATTAAGGACACAATTCCCTTCCAGACTCATGCAATACTCTTCTACTCTTCTTTTCTTGTCCTTCCTCTGAAGCAACCCTTGGTCAGCAGAACTAGCAGAGCTCTTAATTCTTTCATAAAAAGTCTATTCACTTCGGTTTTCACCACATATTACTTTTGCTGTCCTACCTTTGTAGTGGCATGACATCTCGAGATCCTCCCTGTGAGCAGGTCACCCCACTTCCTGCTTACCTTCAAAGAGGTAAGTCAAAGTATTTTTATTTTTTCTACTCAAACTGCCAGAATGGTTGTTTTCCACTCTATAAAAATCCAGAAGTTTCAGACTCTTGGTGTGTGCTGGTATGAAAACCAAACAATGGAAAATTTGAATTTCCCACAAATTGGATGCTACAATTTTTATTCATTTCCCCTACATGGGATATATACTGCTAATCATGTACTGGAAGATTACAGTTTGCCTGGGGGTGGCCTTTTCCTCATGTTGCTTATATATCTGTGAAAAGGTCAGATGTCTCAGCCAAGTAGACTTAAACCCTTATCTGTACCAAAATTTCATCTTGGCCATCTGCATCTGTCAATACAAATACAGTGAACCAAAGCCTATAAAGTTTTATAATTTAAAGGGAGGACTGAAAACAAGTGAACAAGCCATTATTTCCAGCTCATCTCAGGCTGAAATAGGTAGAACTAATAAATTTTTAATACCAAATAGCAACAATACAGTATTTGTTAGAGGTTAATAAAAAAAGCCAAAAAAATTTTTCCAATTCTTAAGTATAGAGTGATTATTTTTATTAAATTCATGCCCCTGTGGAAATATCAGTGGAGAGCAGGAAAGACCACAAAATAAACATATATGTTCAGAAGATATTCATCTTAGCTGTGGACAGCTTCAAATTTTTAACACAGTAGCTATACTAGGTTGTGGTTTTCCATGGAGTAGAAAAATGTCTGGTTTGATCATAAGGAAGAAATGCCAAATATCAATAACTTCATAGTACAGAATTTTGTGTCTCTCACTTGTGAAAGTCTTTAAAACCTTTTCCTTACCTTTTCTGTTAAACACTATGATCAGAAGTACATGAAAAACATATACATTGTTCTTAAACTATACACACTTTAAAGTAAGATTATTTTAAAATTACGTTTGGGCATTTTATTCACTGTGTTTTCCACCATCTGAGGACATTTTTCTAAGAAAATCCAAGTTCATAGAAAGCATTTGCAGGATCCAGCTCATCCTATATATACAGCTGGAATAGTCCAATAACCTGTCTGCACCATCTCAAGCAACTTCATTCAAGATCCTAAAATAGTATTCTTTTGCCATTATTTTTAATGCCTATTTTGGGGTAATTCAAGTTGTTTGAAAAAAAAGAGTAATTTTAAATGGCTACAAAAATTCATTCTTATCCAGTTGGATAAATATAAGTAAAGATGAAGTCATCATTACAGGCTTTCATTTTTACTCCTGCTGATGCCAAAATGTCAGCCAAAGGTTCCCAGCAATACTTCTGAAAATGAGTGCTATTCAAGAGACTAATTCTTGAATGTGAGAGTGGAATCACATCCAGCCTAAGCAGAAGAAAATCACTGCCCTTTCGGCACCTATACAGAAAATATCAAACTTTCTTGCTATGCTTTAAAGACTGAAAGGTACTGGCATCACACACAAATCTGAGAGAATTGAAATGTCATGTTCACTCTGGGAGAGAAAAGAATCCTCAGGTGCTCATTACTACTAAAAAGTGTTCCCACAGAAACCAAACCCCAGGCTTTCTCTACATGATCAGTTTTTAAAGGTTAATTAACAATAGCAAGTAATAAAAATTTATAACCTACTTCTTATAATTTTTTAATGGTGTGATTTCCAATCTTATCATTGGGCTTACACTTGAAATCAAAGTCCCATCTGCTCACATCTCATAAAACCCTGGGGGAAAAAAAAATTAATATTCTAAACCTTTTACTCCATGCTGGAGATATATAACTCATTCATTTTCCATCCGCATGCCCCCAAGACACAGATTCTAAGGAACTTTGAAATAAATATCTTTGAAAGCTCTTCATCATAAGCTACAACACTTCCGAAAAAAAAAGAAAATAAAAGTGGAAACTGTATGCTATGGTTTAACCCCAGCCAGCCACCAAGCCCCACAAAGCCACTCACTCAGTCCCCTACCATTAGGAACATGGAGAGAATCCAAAGGGTAAAAGCATGAAAATTCGTGGATTGAAACAAAGACAGTTTAACAGAGAAAGCAAAAGCCACACATACAAGCAAAGCAAAACAAAGAATTAATTCAGATTCCCATGGGCAGGCAGGTGTTCAGCCATCCCCAGGAGCCCCATCGCAGGTGATGGTGACTTGGGAAGACAAATGCCATCACTCCAAATGTCCTCCTATTCCTCCTTCTTCTCCCCACTTTATACACTGAGCATGATCCCATATGGTCTGGAACATCCGTTTGGTCAAATCATGTCACCTGTCCTTGCTGTGTTTCCTCCCAGCCTCCCATGCATGCCCAAAATCCTTGTCAGTGTGTCAGTACAGAGAGCTGAAAAGGCCATGGCTCTGTGTAAGCCTTGCTAAGCAATAACAAAAACATCTCTGCAGTATCAACCCAGTGATTAGCACAAATCCAAAACACAGCCCCACACCAGCCTCTGTGAGGAAAATTAACTTTACTCCAGCCAAAATCAGCACCTATAATTAAAAAAAAAATCCCTTACTAGGTTATTTTTCCAATTCAAAGTATACTTCATGTAGAAACTTTGTTGTCTTAAAAGACTGTTCTAACTCACCTCTCTTCCATAAAGTAAACTTTTTTCTAGTGACTAAGAACTCCAAACTTGAGGCTTTGCATCTGTTATTTTCAAGGCAAGAATATTTTCTCAATACTCCTTTACTTGAAATTTCTTAATAAAATTTCCTAGCATCTTACAAACTCCACAATGTGGTTCTTTATCAGCTCTGCCCTTGTATGTATGTATATATTTTCTCATTCTGTCCACCACATGGAGAAGTGGTAGTCAGGCAAACTTCAAAAAAAATTTTCCAGTTAGTCAAGCTCAGCGGAGATGTTCAACCTTGATGAAAAATAACAGTATATCTGTATGTCTGCAGTGTCCCTACTACTCAGCTTGCTGAAGAGAAACTTGCCAAAGGAAGGAAGAAAACCTTGAGAAGATAAGGACCAAAAATGAATTCAGGAAGATCCACAGCCTTCCTCAGTCTACACTATTACTCTGTATTATGACTTGGATGAGGTGGTGATAAGAAAGTCTGTGCAACTTTGGGCAACATAATAGAGTGTAAATAGTTTCCAGTTTTCAGAGCTCAAAGCCACTCGCAGATAAACATGATAGTGAAGGCATTATTTATCAGTAGCTGAATACTCATGGCTTTTAAAAAAAAGTCAAGTTTCATTTCCTTGTGTAGTTTTGACAATAAAATGAATAATAGTTTTTAATGCAGTTAAAGTTTATAATAACAGCTGTAATAAAGTTTATTATAATAGTTTTTAATGCAATAGGAATTTAAGATGGAAGATAAAAATTAACCAGCAATATAAAGTAAAAACCCATTAACAAGATTAATGTTGGAACTGAAAAACAAAATAAATTGCTGATATAGAAAAATTCAAGACTGTCTGAGATTTTAAAAATTCATTAAATCTGGGGCAGGTTCACGTTCATAGCTGTTCTAGCATCTACTTTCTGAAGATTGACTGTAGCTTAACTGTGCCCCACACTGGTCCCACAGAACCCTAGCCATTTACTTTCTACATTTCATAATATTACCGACAAAAAGCATTTATGTACTGTACTGGACATGGCTGCAGCTGAACCAGACAGTAAGAGTCATGGAATTTAACAGAAATTACTAATATGCTGAAAAGATGGACAGAAAGAATTCACTTGGTCTAACGATCCACAAAACCAAGACACTGCAATGTACAAGCAATGATGACATTACATTCTTATTCACAGCTTTTGAAAGTCTTGCCATGCATTATTCTCTCTGCATATCACACTGTCACTATTTCCAGAACAATTTCAGGAAGTGGTTTTGGGGCACACAAATACACACATATGCAGTAAGACCATTGGCCATTAACTTGAAGCAGCTAGACTACTATAGGCAAGAGTTTTCCTTCTTGATCTCAAAGCCAATATGGCAATGCTTTAATGTGAAATATATGCACTTTTTAAAATAGTCTTTTTTTAAAACATGCAGAAAAGACTAAAAAAATAATCCACCTGTTCACTCTGCTCAGTTCTAACTAGTCACCAATTAATTCCTCAATGGCAAGTCTGGTCATGTGGAAACATCATATTTCTGATAGCAATAGTTATAGAAATAATAACATAATTTTTTTTTGTTGTTAAGAATTTTTTTCCTTTTGCTCCCATTTACATTTGCTGAATTTGAAGTCCTTTCAACACAACAAAACAGATTACAAACATTAACATTAACGTGTTTATTTTGGGAGAAAGAGAGGGGGAAATGACAGTAGGAGAAAGATGATGAAGAGCGGAAACATTGTATAATAAATCACATGCAGAAAAACACATTTATTATACCAACATGAAAATTTGTATCAAACTAGTGGGCTCAGAATTCGTCCCTCTAGTTTTCAAAACCAAACGTCTGAAATGGACTAATTAGAGTTTCCGGAACACCGTACAATTTTGTCATACACAAAGTCTCATGTAATTGACCCCATATCATGAACTTTAAGCTCAACAGTCAGAACTGCATTTTGATTCTCTGTAAAATCTACCTGAAATCAAAGTAAAATACAGAAATAAAATCTGGTTTTAGAATATATATATCTGTGTGCTACACAAATTAGCACATGCATGGAAGGCATTGCAATTTTTCACAACAGAAAAGCAGCCAGAAATCTCCAGTCCTGAGAGAACAGCTCTATTCTTCTAGTTCACAACATCTGACTTGCACAATGACCCAACGAGCATCATTTGCAAGATAATTTTCAACCTGAAAAAACATAGGTTATGGCCACAATAGTTAAAATTCACTGAAAGCATTTGAACATTCACCACAGGAGGGCAATCCTGACACAACAGCAGAAAGGTGTGCACCTGTGTGGGCTCTCACATCAGTGCTCCCCCACTCTCCACTGACCAGATGCAATTTGCGTACGGGAAGCTGTGTCCTAGATTTCCAATGTGCTGACCATGAAAAGGAGTGCTTTTTAACTGAGGATCATTATTATAGCAGACTTTTCTTTGGCTTCCAGGCTTCTTTCTAGATAGTTCAGGGCACAGATAGATCAGCACTTCTGGAAGTGTTAGTGCTGGTTCTGCCAGTGTGTTTATCCAAAAATGTTGAAAACCATCCATGAAGCCAAGTTAAAGTGCAAAATTTCAAATATTCAGTGGTAGAATATTCTTGATATCAATCCAAATCATAACCAGGATATTGCCAGAGAGTCAACAACCAGAAAAGAAAAAAGGAATACAGATCTCTGTATACCTTTTTATTCTACCTGCACTGAGTACTATTTTTTATTCACACATTTACAAAAAACATACAGAAATATGTATATGAAAAGCTACCAATAATTCTATACATTAAGATCTCTTCTTAAACCACTTTGGGATATAAGTACCTCTCAGTAATTTGCCCATTTTTGATCTAGATGTTTTCATAATCAGTAGGGACTCACTCAAGGAGTAGTGTTAGTAGTTTCTTCAGCTCACGATTAGATTGCTTGATATCAGCAATCGAGTTTTCTGAAATGTCTTAACTCATAGAAAAAATACCTCTTCACAAATATAAGTAGAAGAATTTATTCCTTCACTATGTTTTGATGGGTCCACAGACCTAAGTGAGCAATTGCACCCTGTTTACTTAAACTGGCTAAACCAAAAAAACCCCCTTGCTTTATCTTATGTATCAGAAAACATTTTATAGTGAAATGTATGATGGATTTTTTTCAAGAACATTAACATTTTGAATCTATGGATATGCATTAGATTTGTGCTATGGAAAACTGTTAAATACTTCTCCTGAAACTTTTGTAGCCTAAAAGTGACATCATTCCATACTGCTAGCAGTGATCTCCACTAAAGGCAGAGTTTGGAACTCACATTAGAACGAAATATGGTCAAACTTGAATCTCCAAAAAGCAAAAGAGAGAGTAATTACATACTGTAGAGCAAATCAGTTAGAGAGCTGTGAATCAAGCAACCCATCTTCTTGTGAAGATGTTTCAAAATACAACCAGGACACCTTAATCCATCATGGAAGGACTTAGTCATATCACAACAGTAGGAAGTAATATTTAAGAAAGTTTGTATTTGAAATTTTTTATCTTCTATTGGAAACAGATGTTCCACTTAAGATTAATAGCAGAATCCTGGTGTCTGCTGATCTCACGTCACTATAATCTGACATTGCCTGACTTAAGCAGAGCTGCTATTACTTGTTTTCATTTGACTACAGGCAGTCCTGTTACTTAAGAATTAGAAGCTTACTGGTTTTTTATTGCTCTAACATGGCTGGTCAGCAGAACATTTTTTCATGTCTCATATCTACATTATTCTCCTTAAATTCTTGGAATTCAGAGGAATGCATTTTGAAACACCCGGCCTTGGGAGGATAAATATTCACACACATGTACACCCTCCTGCACACTGTGCTTGCACAGAAACAGAGCAAGCATGCAGAAGAAAAATTTTGCTTTCAGGCACCTTTCTGGTGTGCAAACAACAGAGGCTCAATGCAAGTTGTCAGAAAACTGCAGTGAAAGGATCATGTTCAAGGGTACTGCGTTAAAGTGCAATGGTCTCTGAATGTCACTTGGGCTCTAGGTCTGTCCACAGGGCAGTGATTTCACGGAGTGTTTCAAATTCTGTGTAAAGTGGGATACATTTTAGTGCCCTGTGACCCCTTCCATGTGTCTGACTCCTCCCAGCAGAAAACAGGTCATAAAGCAGCAGGGAAGGCTGCAGAGCAAGGAGCAGCAGACATTTTTGTTAAGTACATATCCATGTTCTTAATATAGGCATTACATCCTTGGCATGCTCCTGTGTTAGGCTGCCTGACAATATTGCAATAGATCTAAGTGTCCTGATACTCAAAGAAACTTTCATATTTAGAGGTTTTTTTGCTTTGATCTTAAAAAAAATTAAAAAAATAAAAAATTTAAAAATCAGCTTTGCTTTCTACGCAGGTTAAGCATTCTGACCTATGTGTATAATAGTGCTATGTCAAGGATCAGAATAACAAAAATTAGTTAAAAATAAAGATACCCGAAAGCTATTTTTGCAGTAACTGAAATCTTCATTGCACAATGATGAGAGAGAGAGTGTTGAATCTCAGCAATCTCTTTATTAACTATTTTTAGATCAGGAGTACTAATCGTATTACTAATTTTTGAAGTATTGGTAGCTTTAAATCCAATAGTTATTCAGCAATGTATATCTTGTCTGGGTCTATTAAAATTCTGATTATTCTACAAATCATCATAAACTAAAACTATTATTCTTACAGAATATTGTATTAAGATTCTTGAATCTGATGTTGGGGGGGGGGATGTTTCTACAATGCCATTGTTTTCTCTCCATTCTTAATTTTGCAGACAGGTGAAGAGTTACTAAAAATCCAAATACCATGTTCTGACCTTCATCACAATAGCCAACACACTTCAATACCAAAAGGGAAATCTGCAACCAATGTCACATAGTTTTCTTCCCTCTGTGTCCCTCTCAGCATGGGATCAGCAACCTCCCAAAAGCTGAATCTTACGAGGCAAAGGTGGCATGTTCATTTTAGGGACAATGACTTCACAAACATAACATTATGCTTTTCTTTCTGAAAGCATTTTCAAGTAGACAGGGAGATATTACTAAACGTGTTTTAGAGCAAATGCGCTATGCTTTTCTTCTCTTGTGTGTGCTTTAAAAGATCGTGGTTTTTGTCTCAAGTTATGTTCAGCTACAACATTTTTTCTCAAATCTTTTCTTTATTCATTGGGAGATGGCTAAGTCTTCTGACCTTCTGCCTGAAGATATCTTCATATTTTTTCATGGAGAGGAAAAGGTGCAAAAACATGCATCTGCTTCCCATGTGGAAGAACAGGGTTTTCAGAGTGTGAATATAGTGAAGACTAAAACAAACTTTCATTATTGTAGATCAGCAGTTCCTGATATCCACAGCTGCCCATAAATACATTTCCCTTTTCAGGGAACAACATTACATGCTTTCAATCACTGAAGAGTTCATTTCTTTCCAACTTTAGGAAATCAGACTATGAGAAGAGTAAGAGAAGCAGCTTGTTTGGTGACTTATATTATTTAATTCTGCTGACAAGAAAATCATTATTTTTTCAGCTTCATAAGTGACACCTCTACAGGTTTTCATCTTTAATATTTTTTTTCTCCCCTCTTTGAAGACAAACATCTCTAAGATGCAAATATTGAACTGGCTGATTTTACTGTCCGTTGTGATGAGTGAGAGATGTCAGATGTTCCCTTTCATGGACAGTCAGATATTTTGCGAATAGCTGCACCAGTTCCTTTGTCTGGCACGTTTCACCCATTCTCCCTGAGTTAGACATAAAAGTAAAATTTAAACTGTGAATCTGTAACTGTTTAAGGACTTCTTTACATGAGAGGAATTAACCCCACAGAAATTTTGAAGCACAGACAGAGAGTTTGTATAAGGCATCCATTAAGGATATAGTGGATGAGGTAGATACAGTGCCTACTTGTACAAGACATCTCCACAGCAAAAAGTTTTTCTCTGAGCTGGAAAATAAGGATAAATTTAAAATTGTGATTTTTTAAAATACAGTAAAAAGGAATTGATTTTCAATATTTCCACCAACCTCCCAATGGAAGGCTTGCAAAATTGCAGACTTCATGCAGTTCATCTGCTCACAGTTAGTGTTAATGGCAATAAATAACCTCTACTCCTATTAACGATATCCTGGAAATAGCCATAGGCTCTATAACAGTTCTCCTTGAAAAACAAGAAATATAGATTTTAGAAGTATTTTTCCAGTAATCTGAGTTGATTGATACAATTATACACAAAACCAAGAAACAGACCAAAAGGATCTGAAACTTCCAGAGGGGAAAAAAAAACTTGCCTTACACAGGTCTTATTTACAAGGGACTATTCTTGCTTTGACCCAAAGCAGTATTTTAGTACTCCCAAGCCTAGAAGAACTGGATTAAGAGGGATTTTGCACCTTCATAGCCTCCTGAAGAAAAACAAGGACACAGCTCGCCAACACCTGCCAGTGAGAACTACCACACCAGTAAGGCTGAAATAATTGCTGGCAATAACCTACTTTCCCAACCAAGAGACAGGGCAAAGAGTGACAGAAAATGTAGCATACAAGTAAATATATTAAGATTAGAAGGTTAAATTCAATGCTTACTTTTCATTCAGATACTGAATTAGGCAGCCAGATAGTGGCATTAAAAAGGAGGAAGCATGATCTATAGCAACAATTTTAACTACTGTATGTTCTAGGAAATCATAGTCTTACTTTTAGGGGAAAAAGATCCAAAATTACTTGGTCTCAATCTTGCCTTCAGAGTATATACAGTACATACATGTGAGGCTTGGGTTTTGCTGTGGGTTTTGGTGGTTTTCTTTTTTTGGCAGAGGAAAGAAGTTAAAGCATGTAGATTGCATCCTTGAAAAATAATTGCAGAACTGACTAGAATATTCTAAATAACTACTGTCATTACTACAAATATTATTTTTTCTTAAACATTAAAAAAACCTTTCTAATTATATATGTACCTAAGAAGCTATTCCATCTTCAAGAAGCACTTAGAATGTCTTGGTTTGATCACAAAGCTTTCCTTCTAATACTCTAATTACTCAAGTGGTCACAATTGCAATTGAAAACCTTACGTAGTGATTTAGGTTAATTTTAAAATGAAACCAAAAAAAATCCATTATTGAAACAGACTTTGCAAAATGTAATGAAAGTGAAATGGAAATTATTTCAGTAATGTGGAATTTTTAAAATCTCTACTATAGTCTATTGCTACCTCCTACCAGTTTAGCATCCTAATTTTACCTCCTGAGATTGTGGGGTTCTTATAAACTCCTGTTGTCCTCTTCCATCTGCAGCCAGAGTACTAATGATAACTTCATAGCATTTATTAGTGCCCAATTTCGCAAGAACCTCAAGGCAGAAATAGATTCTGGAGGATGTAGGACCTTTGACATTTAGATCCCTTCTTCACTGGCTTTAATTAAAACTATCATATCCTAGCAGTCCAGCAGACTGAGTGTATTTCTTTGGGTGCTCATCACCAAAACTGCCCTCATGAGGATTCTAATGGGAGATCTCCGCAAGAAAATTGTGAAAATTTGGTCATGATCTTCCCAGATCAATTCACATGGGGAATGTCAATCAGAATCCAGACTGCCAACTCTGAATCCATAACAGGATAGCAGGAGTTCTTGCTTTCCGTACAAGTTGGTCAACATTTCAAATTTTACTCAGTTTATTCACAAAGGAATAAACTCTTTCATGGGCCTTGAATAAATTGTACATGTTATGAAAAAATACTTCTGAAGCCATAATTTGCAGAAAGATGGGATGTCTGGAGAATGTGGCCCTCTGGGCTCTGCACACAATACCCAGAAAACGAAATTAAACAAGCAAGGAAATGTTAGCAATTTTACTTGCTCCTAGAACCACATCTGATACCACCTTGGGAGATAAAGCTTTTATTTGATATCCACCTGTTTGACCTGCTAGAATAAAAACACAGCAGTTGTAGCAGATGTGAGTCAAAGAGAAAATACCACTGACAGTGACATCTTTGTCAGGAAGGACAACTTTCCTGCTGAGAGAGTTATGCTAATTACCTAGAAATTCAGAGCTGTTGAATATCAACAACTTTCAAGATGTTTGAAAGCAAAACCAGATATTTTAAGAAAAAAATTTTATGGTACTTTGTACCTGTAAATCTGGCTTCAAAGCAAAAATGTAACCAGTTCTGCTCAAACTCCCTTAAACTTCAGCCAGACTTTTATATTGACCTGCAGTATAGCTGATGCTTAACAAGAACTATTCTGCCAAAAATTAACAAGCTCACCTGACTTGCAATTTATTGCATAGTTACCTGAAAGCTATGTTTTTACCTTCAAGGACATGCAAAATTAGCTTAATTTAGAAAACAATTTTGTGCACTTGAAAAACCGGAGTAAACTTAATGCTGCCAAAACCACCTTTAAAACAAGGTTCTGTACCAATAGTGTAGAAATATAATTACATGAATGAGAAATGGCCTGTCACAAGTCTTGTTCCCTGACTAAAGAACAATGGATATTTTTATATTCAAAATAAGGAAATTGCACACTGTCTCCATTTCAGCCCTGATCTCAAGACAAAACCGAACAGGCAGTTTTGAACTCACACTCCATCACAAGACTCAGTTTTCCACAGTTATAGGAAATACGTAGCTTAAGATGGGGACGCAAACACAGGAGCACATTACTGGGGAGAGGGGGTAGTGGTGGTGGTGTGTAAGGAGGCAGTGAACATCTAAAACACAATTTCTAAACTCTCAAGCAAAAGCCTATTTGCTGCTTGCCACCAATACAGACTGATTGCATATTTTTATAATGTCTACACAATAGCATCACATCCTGAATTCACCGATTCACAAAAAAAGATGAGACACAACCACAGATTAGAAAGCTCATCACAGATTGTGCTTCTGCACATAGACTGTCTAGACAAGAATAACCAGGGGTCTGAGGTTCTGTGAAGAGGCAAAATGGAAGGGCTCCCAAAACCAGATTGTCTAGAAGACAAAGGGAGAGCTAGGAAACACAAAGAAACGGATCCATGCTGGGGAAAAGCCTGGAGAAGAGGGATCACCTTGGTCTCCAATAAGAGGGACTGCAACAGTGGAACTGTGAGCATCCCCACAGCAGCAGCCACAACCTTCTGCCCAACCTCCCTGGACCAGCAGCAATCCCTGTCTGGAATGGAAGGTGAGACCTGGAGAATGCAGCACCAGGTACAAGTAAGGAAGCTCGTGTGAGAGCTGGTCAAGCAAGGCAAAAGCTCTCATCTCATCTGTTCGCAGATAAACCCACCCTAGCATCCAGATCTTCGTTAAATTTACTTTGCATAACCCATTACAAGATATTGCCCAGCCCAGCTCCAAATCCTACTTATTTTTCCTTATTTTTTTGGAGTTTAAAAGTTCTGTTACTGAAACATTCACCGAAAGGATAGCCAATACATTTCCCCTTTTTTCCCCACTGATTTTTCATCCTTTAAAACCTTGGGTTTATCTAGATCAAATGCTATGCAGTAAATGACTAATATACCTGCCTTGCTAAAATAGTGACATCTACACATCAGGGTACAGAATGGCTGGTTTTAATTCAAAAATCCAATATTCAGATTAATATCAGCAAAACATCCTAGAAACCCTGATAAAAAAGATCCAGACATCTGTTTACTTTTAGAACAAACTCTTCCATTTTTGCATAACCTCTTTTGTTCCTCACCTATCTTTTCCTGTTAGTAAAGCCTCTACAGCAGAGACAAGATTTATACTACGTATCTTGAAAATAATTAACATGTATTCAGAATAACAAGTATATATTTATCGCCTAAGGTTGTTTTCCATTTTCAGCAATTTCTCATTGCAGTTGTAGACAAAGCAAACATTGATGAGGAGCTAGGAAGAAATAGGGTCCATACTTTAGGAACGCCTGTTAGTGCCTCTAAAATACCTTTCTAAAATAGAGTCCAAAGAGATGGAGTAGTCACCAAGTCAGCAATTAAAAAAAAAATATTTTCAGAGAAAAAAGTTTGTCTTACAAAAACCTCCTCTCTTTCAATGACTGAAATGAATATGTATGATGAGATGAGAGTTTGGAAAATATTAAGACTATAAGATATAATCCCAGGCAGTCATCTATAACTTTAAGTCACTTTTATCTGTTTGCACAGGCAGTCTTTCCTAAATATTTCAAAAAATATTTTAACAAAAAAAAAAGCTATTAATTTACAAAATTTCATCAAGTACTATGCCTGTATTTATTACTCATTAAAACTTAAAAGAAGCTGCAGCACACAGAGCATACTAAATACTAAAGCAATCATTCCTCAACACATCTCAAAACTGATTTGATCTGCTGCCAAAATATCTCATGTTTCACGTATTTCATTCAACACTATTTTGCACTACTTTCTGTATCTCTATAGAGGAGCTATTTCATGGAATATTACTAGAATGAGTAACTAAGCATAAATAAAGCTTTATTATTCCATTCATTCTCTTGGTTACAACCTGTAACTGTAAATAAACGCCTTTGTCCCCAAAATGCAATGAAGCAGATGTGCTAAAGGCTACTCCAGTATAAAGGGTAAATTTTTTTACTGTTTTAACTGAACACCATTTCACTGAAGGCAGAACCGTGTCATTTTCCAGAAGCTGAAAATATGATCAATATGTTTGGGATTTAAAATTACGCTCTTAATGTCTGTGGTTATAAGATAAAGAATCTGCAAGGCAGATCACTTTTGCTAGTTCTTGAATAACAAAGAGAAGCTACCACAAAACTTCACAGAGCATAATTGCTAGTTGAAATATCAATTTACAGACTTCATACTGTTCGTGTTATTTATATCAAAGATAGCCTGTTAAAATTTAGACTGACTTGGGGTCTTATTCATATTATACTAATGTTTACAGTCTTCACTACTATATTATTATCATTTCCAACTAATGAGTTGCTGGTTAGTTACAAAGAAATTCACTCCAGCTACTGTAGAGACTGCATTGCTGGAAAAGGGAAGAGCAACTGATACCGTGTCATCTACCTTAACTTCTACACGGCCTTAAAACAAAGGCATCCCACAAAACATCCTTGTCACTTTATTAGAGACATAGGGGTTTGATGAATGGCTTCTTTGACAGAGTATAAGGCTGGATGGTCACACCTGAAGAATTGGGGTCATTGGCTCAATGCCCAGATAGAGAACAGCAACAAGCAGTGCTCCTCAGGGGTCTGTATCAGGACCAATACTAATTACTATCTTCATTAATGGCATTGTGGCACTGTGAGTGCATCCTCAGCAAGTTTGTGGATGACACCAAGCTGAGGGATGCATTTAATACATTTGAGAGAACAGATGATGTCCAGAGGGATCTTGACAGACTTGAGAACTGGGCCAGTGTGAAATTCATGAACTTCAACAGAGCCAAGCGCAAGGTCCTGCACTTGGGCTGAGACAAGACCTGGCGTAAGTACAGACTGGATGATGAATAATGTGGAAGCAGACTTGTGGAGAAGGTATGGGAATACCAGTGGATGAGAAATTGGACATGAGCCAGAAATGTGCATTCATAGCCCAGAAATTCAATAGTGTCCTGGGCTGCATAAAGACAAGCACAGCCGAAGTTTGACAGAAGTGATTCTTCTCTGCTGTCATGAGAGCGCACATGGAACACTGCATCCAGCTTTGAGCTCCGCAAGAAGACATGGACCTGGGTAGAGTGGCCCAGAGGAGGGTCACAGAAATGGTCAGAGGGCTGGAGTGTGTCTCCCATGAAAACAGATTGAGACAGTGGGAGTTGCTCAGCCTGGAGGAGAGAGGACACCGGGGAGATGTTATTGCAGAACCTGGATAATTAGAAGGCATGTAAGAGAGATGAAGCAACTCTTTACCAGGGTCTGTAGTGATGGGGCATGGGCACCAGTTTTAAACTGAAAGAGGAGAGATATATGGAAGAAATTCTTTATGAAGAGAGTGGTTGCCCAGTGAAACTGTGAATGCCCCATTCTTGGAAGTTGTCAAGGTCAAGTTGGATGTGGCTTGGTGCAATCTGATATAGTAGAAACCTTCTCTGCTTATTGCAAGGGTATTGTACTAGAGGATCTTGAAAGCTCCCTTCCAATTAAACCATCTTATGATTCTATGACTTCCTCCTTTAACTGAATAATCATGCACTTTTATACTACTCAATCATATTTCCGTATTAATAACTTAAAGGTCTTTGTACAATTCTTGATGCTTCTTCATATTCCCTTCTGTATTGAACATGCCTCTCCATATGCAAGTGGGTTTTATATATATGTATCAAAATATACATAAATAAACGTACCCATGTGGTCTGCAAACAAACCTTAATTCATCATCATTGACATTTATGTTTATTTTTATTCACATGTTTCTCTTCTTATAGGTTAGTGCATGGCACCACAGCCCACTCAGCACCTCCAGCAGAGTCTCACAACAGCTGTTCTGCTGTGCCTGAGAGAGCTGGTGTTTCAGACAGGAAAAATTTCTCCCTTTCCAAGTTTTTTCTTCATACCAGGATGTCATTTTTAAGAAATGTAGATAAATTAGGCACCTACCACTGCCAGGTGCTTGATTTTCATCCCAGTTATTCATGATTCAATATTTCAGAAAAAAACCTGTACGTAGGTGTAGGGAAATTTAAGCACTATTTGAAAGTATTTTCCACACAAGGAAAAAGTTGGGACCCCTTATTGTAAAAATACAGGTTCCAGTTTTTCAGGGGTCTTGAATAGAATTGACTGACAACTTCTGGCTTTTAACGCATATTTTTGTACAAGGGCTATATAGGGTCAAGTCTCAAAGAGAAATAAAGCACACAGGATATCTAACAAAAAGTCACATTTCCTGTTCCTGGTTGTCCTACAGTATCTGGATGTGGTCTCCCACAATTGTCTTAATACTCTTCTAAGATTTTTCATTGCTTTTTCATAATACAATGACAGTGGATTTCTAGAAGAGTAGGAGACATATTCTTAACTTTCCAAACCTTTGTGTTTCATTGAAGCACTTACACACAAATGAAAAACACTAGCCTTCCATAACTGATAGCAGTAGCTATATAAGTGAACTATTGACTGTGGTAAACAGTAATCATGCAAAAAAAAAAAAAAATTCATATCAAGCATAAGAGGAAGGACTTCCATCAAGCAGATGGAAGAATAGTCTCTCTCCAGTCTGTTGTCAGACATTTATAT
This sequence comes from Origma solitaria, assembly GCA_013397895.1. NCBI lineage: Eukaryota > Metazoa > Chordata > Aves > Passeriformes > Acanthizidae > Origma > Origma solitaria. The sequence continues at coordinate 358,979 of VZRL01006732.1, forward strand.
GGGTAATTCAAATCCCCGTGAAGACTTATCCATCTCCATTGTTTGCAAAATAAAAAAACAAACAAAACGAACAAACAAAAAAATTATTTTAAAAAAACTTGTTTTAAGTCTTCTAAGCAAATAAAACCATGGGTATAAACACAAAAAGAAAGTATAAAAAAAATAAGATGGACAAATTCTGCCCAAAAATACAAACTGTGCTATTACAAAATATTAAGTCAGACTGGATAACTGACAAATATTTTTTGTAACATTCAGTTCAGTGATTTAAAGTCATTCCAACTTGTTAGGGGACAGAAGCTGTTTTCACTTACCATCTGTTGAGTGGCTTTTCTACAGCATGCCAGTGATCTCTACCAAATTCAAAAGCTGATGTGTCTGTACCATAGCCCTCTCTCAGATGCCATTTGACAAAGCATTTTGTATCCAGACTCAGGCATAACAGATGTTTTAGATTTCTCTTTTCCATCAGTAATTCTTACAAATAAGATAGGGTATCTATGAGTGAATTACACGTACAGAGCTGAGAGTAAGGATGTCCAATTTTCACTGGTTTCCCAGGAGCATAAAGCAAAAGGCACAGGTTCATCACTGTTCTCCGCACAGTGTTCAGCAATGAGCAGCCATGGGAATTGTTACAGCCATCATTTACACAGGACACAGTTGAAGGCCTTTCCTGGCCCTTATCCAACTGCAAGAGTCACTGTGACTCAGGATTATCAGGGCAGCACCAAACCTTCACATTGCCTTGCAAACTTTCTCTCAATCACTAAGATCACTTTAAAAGCCCATAAACACAAAAGTCAAAATGAAATTGTCTAATAAGATTTAATAGTTTACTAACACTATTTTTATTTTTTTTAATAGAATATTATGGTACATAATCTTATAACAGGCACCTCTTGAGGCTTGCTAAAAGCTTTTATTAGGCTTGTGTTTCCAGAGAAAATGGAGATAGATAAGTTTATTTGACTGCCTTCAATCCTTTTCCATTTAAACCATACTTAAAATTGCATCAGCTTTACGTCAAGGAATGGAATGACATAAACATATAGATTTTTGTCTTTAAATTAAATGGCAGAAGTTCCTGACTGAAGAAAACAGTTAAAAAGATAGACTGTGTTTAACTTTGAAGACTTTTTATTACAAAACTGAGTGGGAAAAGAGTATGTAAAACATGAATTGTGAAACAGACATAATTAGGTATAACAAAAAAAAGGGAAACAATTACAGTTATCTAAATTCATAATTGCCTTATTTGCAGTGTGCTCAGGTTCTTCCATCTTTACACATGATTTTTCTTCCAGGAAACCTTCTGTTTTTATTTAGATTGAAGCCAAATCTTCTGCCAAGGGAGAGCCAGGTCTGCTCCAAGAAAGTGCTATGTAACAATTGATACAGGGCTGTGTTAAATACCACTAATATATCATCTTCTGTTCAGGGCCTTAGATATACTTCTGAGATGCTTGCAAGTTTGAGAGAGAGGCAAATCACTTGGCTGACATTTGTGATACAAGTTCTGACACAAATCCCTCTCTTGATAGATAGAATCTTTCAAGTGCAGAAAGGGAAGGTCCAGATATCAACAGTACTCATCTTCTCACCCTTACCTTGAGCTGATCCTCTTAAAGAGAGTCCACAGTTCAATACCAGCAGGGTGGAAGTAGGGCCACTGACAGCACATGCACATCCCCATGTGCCTGGGCACAAGTGGCACGAGAAGCCAAGACCAGGCAGTTCTGACGCAGATGAAACAGGAGAACCAGACCTCTAAACAGGACCTCTGTGCAACTCCAGTGGCCCAAAAGATCTAGACATCTCTCCATGGAAAGAAAGTACTGACCTAACAAAAACTAAGTCGGAGGAGAATTTTCCATTACCATAGAGACATACAAGCCTATGAGGCCAGATTTTACTTACAGATTTTATAATGAAGTACATTGTTTCAAGTCTTCAGTGTTTTAACAGCTTTATTTTAATTAGTTTAATCAAATTGCATTTCCAGCAAAGTATTTATCTTAATACAACACAAGACATGTTCATCTTGCCTGTGCTTGGGAGTAAAGGATTCACAATGCCACATATAACATAAGGCAAAGAAAGAAAAGCCTGCACTGTTATGTGAAAATAGGTAGCTGACAATCGCTGCTGGGCAGCAAAATATTTGAAATTCAGTATTTACTGTGTCTCTGTCCTAAGAACTTTTATGTCTACTGCTTTTCACCTACTGTGTTCTTATTTGACAGACTCCCATCTGCTTTACTCCTTAGATTTTTGATGCTTTTGCACCTATTAGTTTATCAGGTCCATCCTTTATCAGCTAGCACAGGTCCTAGAAGAGTGGTGGCAAGCCAAAGCTTAGTATGCACAAAATATACCTCTTTTTCTTCTCACATCAGCCCATTCTGCATTTTTCCATTCCTTTTAACAAACCCTCTATTGTCACCATTATTTAATTTTGCAGCACAACAAAGCCTCACGCTTTCATTCACATCTCATTCACTAAATTTTTATCAGCATAAAGGGTAGATAAGTTTTCTTCATCCAATGGCTTTTAGTACTCACTCATATTCGAAATATTAAAACTTCATCTCAGTACTCACTGCTTTCTGGAATCTCTAATAAACATCTGTTCAGTTTCTCTCTTTATTCAGATCACATCCTTCCTTCAAACCTCTACAGTACTTTCCTCCACGTTACAATATCAGATCAGGTCTGGTCTTAAAGGTTTACCATCCTAAATTATCCCTTGGACCTTGCCTCCTGTCACAACAACTTAGTCAGAAACGCCTATTTGTCTCCTTCTCCTGCTACTTTTTCACACTCCCTCCATGCTGCCCACTCTGCTAAAAAAAACCAAAAAACCGTTTGCACTCCAAAATGCCATCCCCCTCCCCCACACATGCACTCTCGTTCAAAATCCTCCTGAGATCTACTTTTGGTGAATCTTAGTAAAAGTTACAGTTCTTCAACCCCAATATTGACCTGAGAGTATCCTGAAGATCTAAAGGGAAAATTTAGGCTCTTCTTTCCATTCTGCCAGAGTTTCTCCTTGTAGCCAGCTTCTCATAAAATCTCTGCTCCATCCTCATGTCCTCTGGAAATGATGCAGTTCTCACCTTTTCTGTGCAGTCACTACTTTGCCAATATATAAATCTCCTTAGAAGACATACTTCTGTAATGCTGCTTGTCCTGTCTCAAAACTGATATATGATTCAGCTAAATTGTTATATAGCTCACTTCCACAACTGGTACTGAAGTTCTCAAAACCGGAGACCATTTCCCACTTCTGTTGAGATTAGGGAGATACAACTGGCATTTTAAACCCATCACATCTATATTTTTCACTCTTTTTTTTTGCATCATATAGTTACTAATTTTTTTGTTTTGAAGAGCCAAGCAGCTATTACATAGTCAATGAGAAACAAGAGACAAATCAAATTATGTTCCCAGCTGCATAGGTAGATTCTTTTTAAAAATCAGACCAGTGAATGTTCCAGAAAGATTAACAGAAAAAAGCAAGTGTTCCTTCAGTAAATGGTAGAGAGTGGCTTTAGATTAAGGAACCAGATGTTTAATTTTACTGAAAACAATACGTCAGTAAACAATCAGCTGACCACTGTGAAGATACAGTCTTGGACTATAGTGTATAGACTATTATGGTTTTTTTCAGTCTTCCAGTATGAAAGCTGCTTATATCTACTAAGACTCAAGTGAAAGATGTCCTTTCTCATTTGCATTGTAAATGCCCACAGCTACTCCCACAGCCAACACCAAGAGCAAACCTGTATAGCAATTCAGAATAGATTTCCTTGCTGCAGAAAATTCAGTGCCTGCTGTCACTGCAGCAGACTTTCTGTAGTGTTACTCAACTGACAACTTAGAACCAGTTTTGAAATAATCCTACTATATATTACAACTAAAATCTAGTAATTATGTCCATTGTTTTTGAAAATCCATGAATTCTCTATGAATTTCTTAATTAATAGTTGGAAGCCACTTTCCTGTTTAATCTCAGCAGGAATAATTAGTGTGAATTGCCTCAGTCCTCCCACAAGCTCTCTAGAGAGCTACAGAAAGCCCCATGACAGTGTGCTCCTCCTTCCTGGATGGACAGCCCATTGAAGTGGAATACAAACCAAAGGGTATGTTCCAAAAAGAGGATTTCATTATCTTTTTAATCACATTCTGATTCAGAAGAGTTCTTTTGTCTATATTTCTCTTCCTGCTTTACTAGTCCTGGCTTTTGGCTCAGAAGATCTGCTGAGACTTTATTTGAAGTAATTTTTCTCATGTATCATAAAAATTTTGCTATGAAACCAGCTGTAGTGACATGACTGAGGGTCAACAGCATTGCACATCACATTTCCTTACAGAAATAGTTTCTGAATGTTTTCCTTCACTTCTAAGACTATAATTTGAACAGTCTCACAATGCACCTAAAAATTGTTTATACTCAGAAATCATTGGTATCCCAAAGCAGCAGCTAAGTTGATGCTATCTGTGAGCACAGTCAATACAAAAGAAATCATTTCAGTTTTCTGCAGCCATTGGACCACTTCTAAGATGTCTTCATGAAGAACACATGAAGCCAATACCATCTGACCTTGTTTTTACAGAAAAAGAAGTAACAGAGCTATTCTAAATCAAAACTTATAAAAGATGTGATTTGTCTTCATTTATAGCTATATAGTCCATTTCCCTCTGGTGACCAGTGACAGGATCTGAGGGAATGGCCTGAAGTTATGTCAGGAGAGGTTTAGGTTGGATGTCAGGGAAAGGTTATTCACTCAGAGGGTGGTTGGGTACTGGAGCAGCTCCCCAGGGAAGTGCTCAGTGCACCAAGTCTGGCAGGGTTCAAGAAGTGTTAGGACAACACCTACAGGCACACAGTGTGACCCCTGAGAATGGGGCTGTGCAGGGCCAGGAGCTGGACTCGATCCCTGGGGGTCCTCTCCAATGCAGCTTATTCTACAACTTGGGTACATCCAAACATTTTAGTAAGACATACTATTTCTTATGAAGATATGCAAAACATATTTTCCTGACTGGTCTTTCATCACCAAAATGAGTGTCTGCCGTGCACAAGGTGCCCACCTGCCAAGGTTTAACCCCGTTGGCCACCAAGCCACACAAAATCACTAACTCAGTCCCCTATCTGCAGAATCAGAGACAGAAATGGAAGGGTAAAAGGTAAAAAAACTCATGGGTTAAGATAAAAACAGTTTAATAGAGAAAGGAAAACACGTACACAAGCAAAGCAAAACAAGGAATTCATTCATTGCTTTGCATGAGCAGGCAGGTGTTCAGCTATCCCCAAGACAACAGGGTCCCATCACAGGTAATGGGGATTTTGGAAGACAACTTCACTGCAAACACCCCCCCATTCCTCCTTCTTCTCCCCACTTTATATGCTGAACATGATGCCATATAGTCTGGAACATCCCTTTGGTCAAATTATGTCACCTGTCCTGACCATGTCTCGCCCCAGCCTCCCACGCTCCTCCAACTTGGAGCATGTCATTATGCAAAGCAGAAGCAGTCTTGGCTCTGTGTAAGCCCTACACAGCAATAACAAAAATCTATATATAATCAACCCTGCATTTAGCAAAAATCCAATACTTGTCCATGTACTAGCCACTGTGAAGAAAATTAGCTCTACCCTAGCTGAAACCAGCACACCGCCTCCTAGCCCCTCAGCAGAGTTGTGAAGCTATGAGATGTTTGTAAGAAAGAAATGCCAGCAAAACCATTATAAAATGATTCAGTTACCTGTTTGCCCTCTTCCTGATGAGGTCTGAGACACCTCTGACCATCATGGGAAATAGTTATAATCCTAATGAGATTTTCTAGTAGATAAATTATCAGCAAAGGGAGACAGTACCACTCCACAACTAAATAAATAAGAGAGCAACAATTCACTTAAAGAAATGCACATTCCTTCTCACATTAGTTTACAGTGAACAGGCATTTCTTATGCTTGACTTTTTTTAAAGAAATGCAAGCAGCTGGTTGCTATTGAAGTACTCAGCATGAAGTTTTCCATGAAGTGACTGTCTCCTAACAGGACATGAAAGCAGCAGGTGTGGAGACCTGATCTTCCTCCTCCAAGTATGCAGTAATGTTAAATGAGAAAACATTGTCATTATAACATTAGAACAACAAATCTGTTACTGTGCTGAAAGCCAGACAACTTAAACAAAAGAGGCTATTTACAGGTCCTCTTATTTACACTTTCACTTCAGTGCCATTTGGGGAGACCAAGGGAAGAGCTACAGCCCTTTTCCCATTGTTATTCCTTGGAGCTTATGGCTTTATATGCAGCATGGAAGGTTTGGACAAAGAAAGTAGAATTAACTAGGTAGAACATGTATCAGCAGTGTCTTCTTTTAGGCCAGGGCTAGGATTTGTGACCTTTTATCATGGGCTAAGAGACTACTGTATGGTGCCTGGGCCACACACAGGAGGTGGGCTGATTGCCCCGGTTCTGCTGGGGGCAGCTAAGAGCATATCCATGAACTGTCCAGCAGAGGAGATTTGATCTTGAGACAAGTTCATTAATAAAGATTGACCAGGCTTCGAAAGAAGCTGACACTCGAAATATTCCAACTTATTAATAAGACTAATCATGTTTTGGTTTCTCGTCTCTACAGTGCTTTAGGCCGTTAGCAATGCACTCACAGGAGGACAGAGCTGACATGCCATGGCAGCACTGCTGATGTTACAGATTACAAGTTTGTGCAAAGGCATTGTATAACATCGCTCCTGGCAACAGAGACAGCAAAATCTATATCACATGCCTACAGTCACATCCTGTAACCACTGGAACATCAGAAAACACAAAAACCAAGAAGTTGTCAGACAACTACTGCCACAGCTCACATCACACAAACAAATGCTGCCTGATGTCAGAGCAGATCTCTTGTATCAGAAGGATAATCCCTACAGTGTACATTCAAACAGCTTTCATCTGTTAGAGCAATGTATTGGGCTCAAATTTGAAAGGAAAAACCATCTTCTCTTTAGCTTTGTTAGGTGTGGAGTTATAACCAGTACTTCATAAAGCTTTATATTAGCCTTTTATCATTTCGGTAAGAGCACCTGGCCTCAGCACTACCAATATAGCATCCTGATTACTTTGTGCATCACTTTGAAAAGGTTTGCAGAGCACTAATGATACAGTTTTTCCTACCACGGAGCTTCTGTTGTCAGCTACAATTTCACAGCTATCCCCCTGCTAGCACTTCATGGTGAAAGAGTTCTGTAAAATGTGTGTGCAAGACTTGGTTCCTAGCTGTTGTAAATCCACAGGAGGTACATATCCTATGCAGGAGAAAAATTATGAGCTGCAGAAGCAGAGGCACGGCAGAACATCTCCTGACTTCATGGGTAACAGTGTCTCTAGCATAATAGCATAAGGTGGTAGCAAGATAGCATTGATTTCCTCAACTAATGTGTTTCTACACCTGTTTTTTAAGTTTTCAGCATTGATGAATATATCTGAGTCTTCGTCCATCTTCTCCTGTTCCTGTTCTGTACCCTATATTTGATCTCTTACTCTTTTTCAAAGCATTTTTTATGTTGAACAGTATAGCATATTCCAACAAATTTTAAAAAGCCTTTATTTTCACAATTCAGTAATTTCTGCAGAAACAGGAAAGAGCAGTATAATTACTTATGCTATAATCAGTACATAAGTCAGCCTGACCTTCACATCAGATGCTTCCCAATATCCTTATTACCATTTATTCATGGTCACAGATATGAAGCTTCCAAAAATTAATATTTTATGTTCTGCTGTTCCACTCCTGTAAGTTAGCCTTCCTTTTTGCTTTTCAAATCTGTGATATCTCTATTGGAAGACTTCAGGTTCAGAAGAAACTATTTTTCTTTCTTTCCTTTGCAGTAAACCCTTGCATCCCTCACTCCCTGCTCATGCCCTACCTACAAGGTGCATATTTGGTAGGTTTTCAGACACAAAAGGCACTTTTTTTAGGAACACAAAAAAGCCTTTATAAAAACCTCATATTGAGTCTTATTTTGTGGTTTTTGCCAATGTCACTACAAAGTCTCAAGCACATGGAGACAAGAACCCCGGCATGTGCTAACATATAGAAATGTCCAAGTACTAACCCAAGAGGTTCATATTTTACTGTTGCAAATTCCAGTGCTGATACTAACAGCAGACTTGTTCAAAAGGTTTTACCTAGAAGAGGTTCGTGTATTTACTTGTATTTTCAATATGATGTAATTTAAAGATGCAGCTTGTTAGAGCAAAAACTACACCTCAGCTCTCAGCAATGTTTTTGCTTGCAGTTTACAGTACAACTGCAAAAAAACAGTTTCTATTAGGAGACCATCCAGACAAATCTGTCATAAAATTCAAGTAAAAATGCTTTATACAACACAACAAGCCTTAGTGTACTTTATATTGGTTATGAAACAATGACTACATTTTAATAAATGAGACTAAATATAACAAATATTAAAGAAAAAGCATCTACATGTAAGCAAATTAATTCTCAAAGCAAGTTTAAGAAAATTAAGAGGGATAGTGTGCATTGCTGAGCATAATCTCCTCAGACTATTCAACCTATAGTAAATACAGGAGCAACCATGACATGAATCAAAAACCCAAGTAAAGAAAAAGGAGCAGGAAGAAGGTTACAGTAGCTGAAGTAACAGAAGTCCTAAGGGCTCTGAGATATGATACAATTTGGTTTGACATACAGTATCTGTTCTGTGAAATAAGCTTATTCAAAGTGCAAACTTAAAGTGTAATGGTAGAGTTCACACTAGTGAAACACAGTACATGTTCACTACATTCATGGCTTCATAATAGTTCGATCAGCCTAGACTTCCTTCTTTGCATCTCTCACAGAGTCTGAGAAGAAACAGAACCTTGTACTTTCAAAGACAACTAAAAGGATATATTTTTCTGGTTTTGAACATTACAGTCAATTTTCTACGTGTTTGGAGACGATAAAATACCTACAACACCGCGGAGCTACAGCATATAGCAGGTAACTGTTTTTCACCAGCAGGCTTTAGTACATTCTAAAATTAAGTATGCTGGGGCCCTTACCAATAAGGAAGAAACATTTGTACATTCTTCTATATGTAAGACTGAAAGACTGTTCAGTCTTCTATAAGCAGTAACATTTATCTATTTATATCTGGGTTAAGTTAGTGGTAACCAGACTTTTTAATTTTTTTTTGCCCTACCCATGAGCAAATGCAGCAGTAGAATCAACACATGCCTTTAGTTGCAGATGAATTTGCTCATGGACAAGTAGGGCTATTCCAAAAGCTAAGATGCTCTCCTAGGTCCATCTTGTGTTATGTGGATTTTCTTGGTTTTTTCTGTCAGCTGCCTTATGTAGCTTCATTCACTCGTTTTTGACACAAAATTAGATAGCAATCACCTAATGGGAACATACAGAGAAGACAGACCCAGACTCCTCTGCAAAGTGCGCAGAAGCAAGCTGCTTACAAAAAGGGACATTCTGTTTAGGTGCAGAAATTTCACCATGGCAGTGGTCGAGTATTGGGATAGATTGTCCAGAGAGATTGTGGAAACTCTATTCCTGGAAACAATCAAAATTCATCTGGACAAACCCCAGTTTGTCCAGGTGAGTTTTGCGCATCGCCAGCCTCCAGTTGTTTAAACAAGGCTCAAAGAAACCTCCACAGCTCCTTTTCAAACGAAATTATTCTATGATTCTGTAACTGACAGGTAAGTCAAAAGGCCATTTTAGCCCATAAAGAAATCAAACAGCTGCAATCTAAGTAAAGAACAGGCCATAGCTTCTCAAATTCTAATTTGTGAGTTAGACACTCCTGAAAATATACAGCACCTCTTTCATAATCCTTCAAAGAACAGAACATGTGAGATCTTATCACACTCGGAAATCAGACCACAGGACTTGCTTTCTTTACAAGCTAGCTTTCATTTAGTCTTTCATTATATTCTTATTGATGTTGAAATAAGTAACCTACAGCTTTTAAATAACAAGTTAAAAGGGCCTTGCAGGTGGTGATTATTTTTACTCATTCTTGCTTTCCACAAGATAGATGCTCATAATTCCTCAGTTCTTTGCAATGATGATCCCCTCTAAAAATATAAGACCTAAAGTACATAACACCTACACACTCATTTCTTGATACCTAATGGTGAAGCTGTTATGCAAACGGTGAGGTTGTTTATACAACAAATAATTTTGGCTGCAAAAAAATTAGTTACATTAGAATTTTCTCCGTAGCTGAACAAGGCTGCACAAGTGTGATCCCTAAAAGAAGTATTAGAAACAAGTCCTCAAGCACACAGCTGGAGGGAGTGGATGAGAACCTTCACTCTAAACATGCAACAGCTGGTACTCTATGCATCCCAACCTGCTGCTACACATCAGACAACAGCCGAGGGAAATGCAGATGCTGAAAATATGTCATTGGCTCAGTCTCAGACTTCGTACAGCACTTTTCCTGCAATCTTAAAATACTTCAGTTCTCTTGAGTTGAACAAGGAACAAAAACTGCCCAGCATAAAACTTTCTACAGTATAACAAAAATTGAGTCACAACTGTCAAGATAGAAGTTGTAAAGGCATTGCCAGTGGATTCAAAGATATCTGATTTTAATGAGATGTTGTTGTAGTTCAGAATACTAATCACTTCTCACAATGAAGAGAATAGCCCATCTATGCCCAGAAAAGCACCATGAGCCAATCATAACAAACCAAAATAGCAAATTTAAATTTGGAATTTCACAGTGATTCATTGACCTGCCTTTTTCAAAAGAGCCTTTGAACAGATGTCATTGCTAAGTCATGTTAAAAGAAACAAATATTTTAAGAATGCTCACTTTGCTCCCTTATACAATTGAATCAAGCCATCTGTGCTGTAGTGGTCCTTAACCAATATTCTATCCACTTAGAAGGTACTAAAACTCATCCCTGTTTAGTCTTCTGAGCAGATGCTTCCATAAGATACGTCTCCAAGATGTTCTCCAGAGTGTTAGACAAAAGTGAAAAAACCACCAAAAAACCCCACACATGTTTAAGGTAGGAGTTCTGATTCTTGTTTTATTTTCCCTTTGCTCTTCAGAGAATGGGTCCGGTTGGAAGGGATCCCAGTGGGTCATCTGGCCCAACCTCCCTGCTCAGGCAGGGCCATCCCAGAGCACATGGCACAGGGTTGTGTCCAGATGGTTCCTGAATTTCTCCAGTGAGCGAGACTCCACAGCCTCTCTGGGCAATCTGTTCCAGTGCTCAGTCACCGCCACAGTAAAGAAGCTCTTCCTCATATTTAGGAGCAACTTCCTGTGCAGCAATTTCTGCCCGTTGCCTCTCGTCCTACTGCTTGGCACCACTGAGAGAAGCCTGCCTCCCTCCTCTTGACACCCTCCCTTCAGATACTCAGACATTGATGAGGTTCCTTCTCAGTTGTTTCTTCCTGAGACGAGCAGGCCCAATCTCTCAGCCTTTCCTCATAGGAGAGGTGTTTCAGTCTCTTAATCATCTTTGTCACCTCCTCTTCTCGGACATTGCAAAATTTAAACTGGAAGAATTATGTGAATATTTGGAATCACAATGTTCTCTAAAGACTAGAAATATCCTCCTGACATTAAGTAGAGACCTGCATCTCCAAAAGAAACAATTCTTAAGAATTTGTACTTTCAGAGCACAAATTTCAGTCCTCTTCTAGATACATAGATTTGATGACTTGATTACTATGCCCAAAAATAATCTCTGTTTGTGCCTTTCCATCACTGCCACTAATCTTATCTTCAGCTGTTTCCAGATCTGCATGACTGTCTTAATTAGCATTGGAGCATTCAAACTTGGCACCCTGCAGTTTTTCTGCGCCTTTCTCAGCAACACATTTATTGCTTTTTCCACAAGACTGTGTTTGTACATTTTACTAGAACAGGGACACAATTATGAGGTCATGAGGAGTTCCATGGCATAAAGGAGCTCAATCTGTATTTTCTAATCACTGAAAACCAAAACAAGAGAACATTTTATTGTTAACTTCTGCCCATGCTGAGACTGAAAACTCAGTTGGCACAGTAAAACACAAAATTATGATTGCTGTTAGCAACAGGTAACTCCAAGAAGTCACCTGGATTTCTTTCAGTTAATCTAATACTCAAGAATACTTAACAGGTAGGTTACCTGTGTGGTTTTTTTTTTTTTTCTTTTAAACAAAATATTTCAATATTTCCCAGTGTTGGATGATGAATCTTAAAAGTTAAAACAAACAAACAAACCAAAAAAAAAAGAAAGAAAAAAAGAAAAAAACCCACCATCATCAACACCAAACCACATAAACACCCACGAAGGCCTCATTCACAGCAGGAATAAAAATACAATTTCTTTTCTCATTTAAAAGTGACGGAAATGCTGCTTTTAAAGTTGGTGATATCCTAGGCTGAGCTGAACTGCTACTTAAGCATTCTTTTGTTGGATCAGATTTTCATTGAAACATCCAGGGAAATTTTTAGAAAAATACGTGGCTTCATGGTTGACAAGGGAAAAAAAATATATATACATATATATTTTATTGGTTTTTTATATTTTTTTTAACATGTTATTTAGAAGGAAAGAAGAGTTTAGGGCATATCTGCAGAACAAGAAACCAAAATTAGCGCTGCACTTCTCAGAATAATACCTTCTTCTCAACAGGACTATCTCTCCCAACGATTATGTGCTGTGATGCATCTCTAACAGTTTGATAATCTAAGCACCCTATTCAAAGCTCTACAGGGACAGTGCCTCATGTTATGCAGATGTAGCCTAAATGTTAGCATCTGGAAAAGAGATAACACATTACACATATTTGTAAAAAGACAGAACGGCAGCCTCATCCCACTGTGTTTCTTCTGATAAACCAACAAAAGGATCTTGCACCAGATTTAGACTGGAAAATACTTTTTAGGAAAGTTGCAAGGACTAAGCATATGTCTCTTTTCTCACCAGAAGTCATCGTATTTATCATGGGTTTTTAATAATTATGCATGATGTAACAAACACGAAGTTATAGATTAACAACTAAAGGCTTTTCCTGGTCATAAAATAGTAGAAGCACTATAAGGCCTTTGGTGATGAACCATTCAAAAGCAGAACAGTGGCCATGCTCCAGGAGCTTTAAGATACCATATGTAGTGTTCCATAAGTGGTAAGAGAACAAGGAGTACATCAAAACATATTTGGTATTATAAAAGTATAATCAAATCTACAATAATTATGATACTCTCCACAAACAGCATGCTTGTCTTCATGACTGAAAGTCATACTGTATTGCACTTTCTTACAGTATCCTTTGATCAAGCTTCTGTGACATCTCCCCTAACACCCTTCTGCAAATTGACTCAAAACCATTAAACTGAGACTGATAACACAGGACCCAAAAATTAAGAAATTTAGCAATGTTTGTCTGATATGAGATTCATGTGACAGGAAAAGCTCACTTTTTTTTACCCTAACTTCAAAGAATAGCAAATTTAATATATACTTTCCAAAAATTATAGTATTTGCTAAATATAAAACGTTTTCTATCTGTGGCGAGATGCTAGTGTTAGCTTCTTAAACAAGCATTTGAAATCATCTTACAATTCTAGTACACATCTTTACAGGCCTGGCTAAGAAAATTAAACCAAACAACTTCTTTATTGCCCAGAGAAGCTGAGGATTCCCCACCCTCAGAAGTGTTTAAGGCCAAGCTGAATGAGGCCCTGAGCAGCCCTGACTAGTAGAAGGTATCCTTGCCCATGGCAAGGGTGCTGGAACTAGACAATCTTTAAGGTCCCTTCCAACCCAAACCATTCTATGATTCTATTAACATATTTTGTGAGCAAACAGTTCACTGGATGCCACTCCCATAAATCACTTGGATCAGTCATCAACTTCTGAAGGTTCAGTCTCAACACTAGACACAGCCCCTGGACACCAATGCAGCACTGGAACAGGTTAATTAAGCTTGTCATGGAATTGCCAGTCCTGAAGACTCCCAAGATTTGGCTGGACCACACCACGACTGAGCTGACCTAACACTGACCACAATCCTGCACTGAGCATAGCTCAAACTAGATGACCCACTGTCTTGGATTAGAGACAAATATCCTAGATGGAAAGCACTCCGAGCAGGTGCCTCCCCCCACAGCAGAGGTTTCTGGCACTCCTCCCCCCACAACACAGAATATCTCAGCCTAAAGTGGAAAGAACTGTTTAATTAACAGACCACACAGTGGAAAGGGAAAAGGGGAAAAGGGGTCAGAAAACCTGAACAAACAGCTGATGAACTTAGTGTCCTTTTCCTCAGGCGTAGCTTCCCCTTTCCGGGGGCCCCGAAGGGGCTAGGTGAAGTTCCTCCGGTGGCTCCCTGGACGATTCTCGTCCGCTGTCCCCCGGGGCTCCTCAGGTTCTCGGATGAGAAAGCAAGTTGAAGAAAAGGGTCCAGAACGATGAAAAACAGTCCCAGGGAGGAAAAAAACCAACCCAAGCAGCAGCCACACCAGTAGCACCAGCCACCAGCAGCAGCAACTGACTGAGCCAAAAAGAAAAAAAAAAAAACAGTGTCCCTTCCTTCTCACTCCCCCGTAGGAGAGCTGGGGAAAGTTTCAAACCATCCCGCGCTGGCGGCAGAGCTCCCAGCTGCGGGACACAGTTAAAGCTACAGGACCATATTTCTGGTCAAGCATACAAAACGATAGGGAATACAAGATATCATTATGCACCCCCAGGACACCCACCCAGGTCCTTTTCAACAAGGCTCCCACAATCCTACAAATTCAAAATAAAAAATTTGATGCAGAAACCTTATGATGGACCTTATACATGAAACATTCCAATAAGATACACTCTTTTTAACTTCTGATGAGGTATATACTTTCAGTACAAGAGTCCAGTCCCCCACATTAGTTTCCAAGTTTCTCAAGAGCAGACAAGCTATTAAGATTGTCTTTTACAATTAAAACCAACTGTTTTCTCCCAGCAATAATCATCAAGCTCCAAGACATTGCTCACTATATTATTTATAGTGTGAGTCTCAGTAGCTTCAAGTGCACTGGATATAACATAGATCACTTAAGGGAAAATTAGTCAAGTGTGCAATGTTGTCTGGAAAAGCCTGTCTGGCACTTTTGTATGGGCAGCTGACTTTCAAATGGCACTTTGACTGGAAAAACACTTGAAAGAGGCTTTCCAACAAGCCATCTTCAAAAATTCTTTATCGTCTTTGAAACAAAGGTCATTAATTCCTTTCAAATCTTGGCTTTGATCACCCTAGTCTCCACAATTGGTGCATTCTGTAGCAAATATTTCAAACCCAGAAACAGATAACTAAATGTACATGCACTCAGCTCCTGGATGGGAAGAAATCCTGAATCCCAGTGATTGCAGTAAAGTGCCAGCACATCTCAAATAATGCAATGTTTTTTAATCTCTAAGTTAACCTTCACCTGGCCTACATTTAAGACTTTTTTCTACTAAAATCAGGATTCACTCAATCTTTTTGTTGATACCATCATTCATAAAGGCAGTCATAAATAAAAAAGAAGTTAACAATTCTATGTTAATTACATAAAAGAAATCCACTCACCCCTTTCTTTTGTAAATCAGCTTGTACTCTTACAGTAGGCTCCAGCACAGAGAAAACCTTACATGCCAAGGGGAACATTTAGAGTGCCAGTGTTCTAAAAGAAATAGACCGGAAAACAATACAATTGTTCTACAAGTGTTCTTCAGGCTGTATTACCCTTGCTGCCAGTGGCAAAGAAAATTTTCAGGCATACCTTGATTATAGTATGAAGAATGACATGAATGTAAAAGACTTGGGGAATGAGTATCACTTGTTCACCTACTTCTTCTTTTAAGTGAACCTGCTGATATGAAGCCAAAATTATACAAGTCTGTAACAAGCTCAGAGAGACCAGAGTTTAGATCCTTAGTTAAACTTTTTCTTCCTTTAGGCCTTCTAATTTTCATCAGTTTAAGATACATCAGTGACATGAAGAAAACTAGAACCTTCCAGTTGCAGCCTGCAGTCCTGGAAGGATGACTAGCATCTCAGCATTCAAATAATGCATATTTACACAAGGCTGGAATGAATTCCAGCACACCTCAACTGTTACACTTTCTCTCTTTGACCAAGAGTTTCTTCTTTGTTAAAAATTACAAGACTATCCAAGAAACAAGTCCTGGAACATTTGGAACTCTATAGATTCAATTAACCTCCCTCACCCCCAATTACAAATCCACTAACATAGTGAAAGGCAATGACTACAGACCTCTAGCAAAGAGCTATTTAGCAAATATACATATTCTTCTCATCATTGCACATTGAAAGGATTTTGAAGCTTAGCCTCTCAGTCCAAATACTCTCAGTGAAGACCTATGTATGCTTATATTTGAACTGGTCTGGCACATCTTTGTTGGATATGAAGGATTTCCCTCAACTTCAGGCAATTTGCTGTTTAGCAATCTAAATAGGGTTGATAAATACAGCACCATTACTCACAGCCTGATTTTAAATTATTGAGAAAGTAACAAATGTCATCAGGAACCCTAGAGTGCTTTCATGCAACCAAATGTCACCTCTTCCCATGCAGTAAACACTTTCTTCCCTCATTAGACAATCTGCTTTGCAGAGATGTCTCCTTGCTTCGCAATACAATCACTGTTAGCATCTCACTCTGCATTTGCTTTCAAAAAACGCTCTAACTAAGCCTACTCTTTGATGGCAGTCCCAAATTCAGAAAGGAATTAACAAAAGGAGAAAGGTCACTCATCCAACCTATATTTACTGGGGGCTTTTTCTCCAAAGGACTCTAGGGATAAAACTCTGCAGAGAGCAGGGAATATGAAGATCAAACAGGCTGCTTGAAATTGTGGATTAAGTTATTTGTCAGTTTAATCTCAGTTCTTTCACATAAATCACTCTATATTTCTTCCACGACAACTTTCTAATTCAAAATTAACAAGAATTACAGCACCCATTGCAGGTGTTTAAGAACTACATAGTATCTAATGAAGGAAAAACACTAAAGTTCATCTCACAGCACTAAATAAAGCATCTTTTCTGATAAAACTTTGTGACCTACTTCTTTCCCTGGCTGGGAAAGGGTTTGTGAGAGGACATGCACTTCACTTTCTCATTATCAAGATGGTAATAAATTGTCAGTTAATAAAAATCTGTTAATTTAAAAATTTAAGTTTGTATATTTGCATGAACCCCTTTGAAATACTTACCTATGCAGAAAAATGTAGTTCTCAAGGTCTGACTCTGACTTCCTTGGAAAACAGTATTAGGAGGGAATACTATCTTTAAAAGCAGTAGTTACACTATTAGGAACAGGCTCAGGGAGATATCAAAAATAAGCACAAAATTAAGAGATTTTAGGTTGTAAAAACCCTAATACATGTGCACATACATTAAATATACATTTTTACATCAGTATACCACATATACATTGGACAGCTAGAAAGCCTGTAATATGAAAAATCCAGATCTTGATACGTAGCATATTATGGTAACAATACACAATGAAATTGTATTAAAAATGTGATCTTTTGTGATACATACCCGGACAACACCAATTGAATGAGAAACAACATTTTTTGGTGGGATTTACATATAATCTAAGGTTATCAGTCTGAAATTCAACACACAGTCTAGATTTGTAATCCTTTCATACTTTTAAGGCTCAGATACCAATCAGATTTTCAGATAACTTGTCCCCCCTATTAGTCAAAACTGGTCTTCCGTATATGCCTCAGGAGTCTGCTATTTATGTTTTGATATCAACATCACTGCAACTATCTCTGTCTTTGTCACATCATAGCAAGTCTATTGCAATGACAGGTAACAAATATTTTACAACACTTCATTGATTCCTTCATTCACATTTCAATTAAGCTGATGTTACTTCTCGTACATTTCCATATAATGTTTTTATCTTCAGAATACAACAGCTGTAAGGGCTTTGAGACAACTGTATGGTTTTATTCCTGAACTCCTAAATACTTGGATTTCTTTATTCCACTTGGTTTCAACAGTTTTATCCTATTTAAACATAGCCAGTCAAGAAATGACACTATCAAAGCATAAGGATCCCTTCAAAATTCATTCAGTACAGACAAAAAAACCTTATGAACAAAATCAAACTCAATAAAAAATTAATTTTTTTTAAAATTAATTCAGGAGCAACACAAGATGGCTATATATCTAAAGAGCAAACCTTAGGCCCAGCTTCCCCCAGTTCAGCATGGTCAAAAAGATCTCCTGTTTTTGCTCCCAATCTTATAGCAATAATCCCAACCCATCTGGAGGACCTCTGATTTTACTGACACCACAGGGAAGGGAGGCAGGTAGAAGGAAGAGACAGCAGGAGCTGCAGTTACCATCCCCTATGTCCACTTGAGCACCAACTAGGAGAGAGCTGGCCAGCAGCTGCTGTTTCACAGGTAGCCTCTCACCTATTCCATTTTTTTGCTATAATGCATGGTGAAATAACCTCCAGAGATTTTTACGCCTTTAGAAAAGGGCAGCTCTCAAGATCAGAAAAATTAGGGACACAGTCTAAGAATTCTCTGCTATAGCACAGAATATGCTTTCCTCCTCTGTCTCCAGTTCCAGCCATTCCAGGGAGAAATCTCACAGAAGATAAAAGCACTTGGGGTTCAAAATCCTTTGTGGACTTTTACTTTCTGCTGTTCTTGTCTTTTTTGTTTGTTTGTTTTTCTAAACAAAAATTAGAAAAGTGAAAACCCAGATACAAGAAGACAGCAAGGGAGGAGAAAGGGCAGACTGTGTCACATCACCACCACCCTTCCTTATTCACACATTTGTAAAGACTTTAAGTTGCACATCCGAAAGACAACTGCACCAGCAAGTTTCCTCCTGTTTAAATTTGTCTTACAGTAATACTGCTTTACTATACTAGAAGTTGAACCTAAAAGCATTTCACACTCTGACTCAAGCAGAGCGATGATGCATTTCCTACATTAAAAAGCCTAATAGGAAGAGGCAAGACTACTGCTTTAAGATAATTCTATTTTTATTTCCTCTAAAAATCCTTTTATCCATTTGGCCCTTACTTGACTTTCACACAGCTAAGGTTTCTCCTTTCTTCTGCCTCCCTGTCAAATAGTATTTGCAACTTCTTTTGGAGATACCCCAGCCGCAACACGATTAGGTTATAAACATTTAGCAGTGGGAATTTGCTCACCCATTTCTGAAAAGCAGGGTGCTGTTCTTGTTACCTGATTCTGATGGGGAATTTCTATCACAACACCACTGTTATTAATCACAAGAAGGCATGAAACCTGCTTTATATGGGAACTTTGATATTTACATTTTCTGCAAGCTCCATTTGCTTGCAGGCAGTCATTATACTTTGATTTTTAAAAAAGAAATTTGAGATCCCAAATAAATCACAAAATGACCAACGTTTGATCATGTCCCTGACTACATGTCATGGTTTAACCCCAGCTGACAGCCAAGTCCCACACAGTAGGATGGAGGAGAATACTGGAAGAATAAAGTTGAGAAAAAAATCCTGGGTTTGGATAAAGACAATTTACCAGGTAACATAAAAGCCACATGGAAAAGCAAATCAAATCAAGTCATTCATTCAGCCCTTCCCATGGGCAGGCATGTGTTCAGCCATCTCCATTAAAGCAGGGCTCCCTCACACATAGCAGTGGCTTGGAAAGACATCCACCATCACTGCAAACATCCCCTTCTCCTCCTCCTCCTCCCCACTTGATGGCTGAGCAGTCACCATCTGGCATGGAATATATCCCTTTGGTTAGCTGGGCTCAGCAGAGTTCCATCCCAGCTTCCTGTGCTCCCCTGGCCTCTTCACTGGTGGGGGGCAGTGAAAAGCAGAAAAGGCCCTGCACTGCTCAGCAGTGACAAAAACACCCCTCAGCCCTGTGTTATCAACACTGTTTGCAGCACAAATCCAAAACACAGCCCCATATTTGCCACTGAGAAGAAAATTACCCCAGTCAAAACCAGCACATGATGCTTTTCTTACTGGATCCTTCTTCCACTGTTACTTTCCAGGGCTGTCACAGCACACTTCTGTTGACCTGCTGAATATTCCAACCATTTAAAAAAAAAAAAAAAAAAAAAGCCTCCAAGTCTGCTGTTATCAAACTAAGTGGAGTGGGTTTTTTTACTACTTAATTTACTCAATGTAAATGAAGTTAGGCAATGTGGGAGAACCTTTGAGAATTCTGTTGGTTTTCTGTACAGACACATACTTGGTATGGTCTTCTAGCTCTTATGATGACCACAGCCTCCCAAGAACATAGTGTATATATATAGTGTATCAAGCAGCAGGAAGCTTCTTCAAAAAAACACTCATTTACACAAATAATAGCAGCTGCAGTTATACTAAGGATATAATGTTACAAGAACTGATCATATCTAAAATTAGGTCATGAGCTCATCACAACCAAGTCATAAATAAGTTCTTGGAAAAATATTGCAGGCAGTCATGCGTACAAGCACAGGCAAAGAGAGCTAATGCCTCATTCCAAAGCAGCTAGTCATTGCTACTTAATTTTATTAGTCTTCAGCATGATTAAGGACACAGCCGTGTTAGGAATTATACATTCAAAGAATTAAATACATTCACCAGAGCAGGCATCCTACGGCAAAGGGAACTGATAGCTGTTAAGAGGGACTTGGCAGTAGTTGTGGGGAAGATGTCATTCAGTTTTGACTAGAAAAATGCCATAATTGTCATAATGCTTTGTTTAGATTTATTTACATGCTGTGTAAATCACTTTACACGAACACATGTAGCCACTACCACCTGTGAAGACAGGCTGCAAATTTACCAAGTCAAGACCACTCTGGCAAATACCCACTCTGACTTCTAATTTGAAGACTACCAGGTGTAAATAAATGAAGGACCAGGCTCATGATCTCTAGTCATACATTCCTTATTCAGCCATACTACAGAAATGTAGTTCTTCCTTTGTCATGTTAAACCTTCAGCCAGCTCTCTTCAGTTTTGAAAATGCTCAAATCCATAGATAATATCATCTGTGAAGAATAGCTTTTACTTAAAATTTGACAACATCCTGTAAGAAAATAATTAATTCTTTGATACAATTTAAGAGAAAATGAGCATGGATATGTATAATGTAAATATAGCTCTTCACAGGTCCATAAGGAGGAGAACCTATGTTACAAAAAAAAAAATAGGGAAAGCAATCCCAAATCTCTTTAAATGCTTTTCCCAGGGTTTGATTCAATATCTAGTAGTTAGTCCAGAAATGGCTTCATTGCCTATTTTAAAAATGTTGGTTCCTATAGCCTTTCAAAAAAACACAGAAAATATCAGGAAGAGATTTAGTCACTTGGAAACCATTTCAAATGTAGAATGCAAGTGCTGCCTCATACAACCTAAAGATTAAACTTGTGTGATATTCAAATGCTACTATAACAAAAAAAGTAAAAGTAGAAGAGACACCACATTTTTTCCCACACCACTTGTTTAATGTCTACAAAGTTGGTTTTTTTATTGCAAGACAAAAGACTAATATGGAAGTTGAACTTTAGTTGTGCATTGACAGGGACAAGAGCTACCCTGCCAACTGGTTCTCCCCCATGATTATAGGCATGCTACAAATTTAGTTGCAATATTAATTAGTTCTCAGATTATTTTCTTTTATAATTGCTTACTCTTAAATTATTATTTTCACCCAGATATTGTGGTTTAGGGCTTTTAAAAAAATAAAACTCTGACTATGCTGGACTATAGTGATGCAACAGCTTTGAGTTGAACAAATACAAGTCAAAAATATGTATTTGACTGTAAATAAGAGTATAAGTACTTCTCACCAGTTTAATTATAATGAACTAGAAGTGATAAGTGATTGCTTCTCATGAAGAGGAACTGAAATGCTAATTAGCACTTTTTCAACAAGTGTTTCAGTTTACACAAGTGTTTACTTGCAACAAAAAAAAAGGATTAATATAGCTCTCCTTTTCTACAGTTGCATTTAAATTTTCTACTATATTGTCTTTATACAGAACTTGTTTCTTCTTGGAAAGCCAGTGTAGTGGTGTATGCAATAATCTTTCTAGCTTCCTAACTCTTGAACAAAAATAAGTCAGTGAAATCATGAATTATGCAAGCATAATTTTAAACAGTAGAGCTCAAAACCTTTTATTCCTACTGATCTCCAGAGTTAAAATTCCCAGTTTTATGTGCTTTCTTGTCCAACAAATTGGATTAGTTTTCACATCATCAGTTAAAAACAAGCACATGACCATTTTGATCTCTAGCACATCTTTTTCACAGACTCTGCATTTATTTCCAGAGCTATGGCTTTTTAATATGACAGCTTCTATAGATGTCTTCCTTACACCTTGTTTATAAACAGTTTTATCCACCAACAATTCCACATGAGTGACCTCTTGTTTGATGCCCCATTAAATATAGGGTGTCCCTGTCCAAATGTGCTACTTTCCAAAATATGTAGAGCACTAGTTTTTCATGTCTTTTTGTTTCCTTCCCCCTCCTCAGTTCAATAGGTCACTATATTAACCTCACATTTGATCTGCACATAAGCCATGTGCAAGATGCACTCCATTTTCCAGACAGATGCAGACAAAACAATCCAGGCATACCCCAAATGTAATAATCTGCAGCCACTATGGCAGGTAGCCTTGAACTATCAGAAACAGAGCTCAGCATGGCTTCCAAACCCAGTTACTTCAAGTTAGCTTGTGGCAAAACTGTGCTGTTACTCGCCTCCAACCACCAAGCACCTGAAAAGTGCAACCACAGCTAGCACCACAAATCCAGGTACTTACAATGTAATCCATGCAAGGTCAGGGAGGACTACTACTTCAGCTCCAGTTTGGATTAACAAAATAAAGTTGTAAGGCTCTAAAACCTCTCAAATCCTACCTACAGAGATCTCACTTTTTTTTATGGAGGCCCTGGCAGTACTGTGCATATGAGAGCTTTTCTGTTGAGTCTGTTGTTCTTCCCAATTAATTTCCACAGAGATGCCAGTTCCCAACTGAGAAACCATCTATGCTTTGGTGTTCATCTGTCTTTGGTCTTAATCTTAAAAGCAAAGCACATACAGTCACCCTTTAGCTCAAAAGCAGTCTGATTTAATCTCATAAGTTTCCCTACAGACAGGAATATCCTTTCTTAATTTTCTAATTGCTTCAGAACATTAAAGAAAATAGCCCATCCGCACACCTTTCCAGCAGCAGTGTCAGCCACGGAGATTCTGACTCCCTGGCACAGAGATGGGCAGGGTTTTGTGCATGGCTTTAACACTCAGGTTTCACCCTCTCTACAGGGAGAGTTCATGGACTGTCATGTGCAGCATGAAGCTGATTGTTTCATTCTTAATACATCCTTGACTAAAATCAGCACATCTCTCAAGAAGAAGAAAAATTAAGCCAACATGCTTAAAGTTTTACTCTCAATACCCATTACAAGGCCTTAGAAGATAAATGAATAGCAAGCTCTAGAAGCCAAGCCAATTTAAATTTGACAAAGAAGACCTGCCTCAAAAAACTCAGGTCCCTGCAGGTTCAGGGTAGTCAGCTCACCCACCTCCCTCAGACACAAGGCTGGCAACCTGAGGCTTAGGCTTTGGTACTTCCAATTCTCAGCGGACTTCCACAGACTACTCCTTTTGAACAACACAGAAGAACATTTAATTACATTGGAAGGCAAACCAGTTAGAACCATCAGGAAAGAGCACTTTCCAGTAGATCTGCATGAAGAATTCACAATTCCATTTTCTCTTACCAATGACAGAAAAGCAGGCATTTTTATTACAAACTCTGGATTTGCTGCACAGGACATGGTGTGTGAGCCACAGCAAAGGCAAAAGTGTTTACATTTGAATGCATTAGTGAACCCTGAAGAAATAAAGTACAGAGTTTGAAAAGAAGAACAAAACAATACACAAGGCTGAGGACCACCTGAAATGCACATTACATCCTTGCAAACTTTTCAATGGCTTACCATAAAAATATATAAGTAAAAATTGAATATTGGCTACAGATTATTGCTGTTTGAGTCAAGTATATGTACCATATTCATTTCACTCTTAAGTTAAATCTCAGTGCTCACATTTGCAATAAATATCCACTTAGGCACACAGAAACTCAGTCTTACCAGCTAGAATTCTAAGAATACATGCAAAACCTGAAAAATCAGGAAATTTCCACCACTGAACTTGGCACAACATGAAATGCACAAAGTCAGAATTTTAATTGCTAGAAGTGTGAGCACACCTACTTTACTCCAACTCACACAAAATTCTTTCTTTTTGAAGAAGCAGCTTCACCATTAGCTAATTCACTATTTAGCAAACAAGGTAGTGTATTTGAGCCAGCACAATTATATCCATGAACATTTATTCAAGATTTATGTGCACATTTATATCAAGACTAATACAGCCCTTAAATTTTCATGACTAGCTGCTTGTGATGAGGGCCTATTTTCTCTCTAGCTATGCCACAATTCATGGGCTGCCATCTGGCCCTGTAAAAGCAGCCTTACAGAGACAGAAATAAAACAAACTTCCATAGTTCATCCCCATAGCAAGAATAAAAGTAAAAACTGCTTATTCTACTCCTGAAGCTATTTTTAAAGCTACTTATCCCAACATGCACATTACTTATAATTTGTATGATACCCAGGAGGTTTTTATGCTGAAATGAGATTTTACTCTGTATTAGGTGATTGCATCCTGTGCAGGATGCTTGCTGGCTACCAAAACTTGTTTGCTATTCTTTTTTGAGTACCTGACTCAGTAACTGACATCAGGAGCATCAGTTTGACATGAATATGTAGATATGTGAAAATCTGTCTTCAAAACAAAACAGACTATGATGAAAGGTCAAGTTTGACAGCTGGAAAAAAGCCTTAAGGCTCCTCTTCAAATCAAGTTTGAGCTTTCTTCAAAGGTCAATGTCACTGTGACCTGTTTCAATTTTCTTCACTAGAAGGACTCAAGAATGCTTTGAAATTCGATTGGTCTAAGCATTTGGAGAAAACTTTAAAACTGGTAAAAATTTATTACCGCATGACCAGCACAATGCCTGCACAGCATGTCAGTTCCTGTGACTTAAGGGGCTTTTCTATATCATATGTTTGTGCATCAAAATTTAGAAGCAGTTTCAGAATGTTGCAAAAACCACTCTGGCAATGTGATCAGTCTAACGAATACTCCCTCTAATACAATATAAATCTTTTTCACATAGCATTATTCCAAGTAATTTGATTTTTTTTTTGTTTCAGAAAAGCCAGTGATTTTTTTGCTCCTAGTAAATACCAGTCAATGGTCATTAAAGCACTCACATGAGAGAGATCAAAATGATACCTACTTGTGATTTTTTTCCCCCAGATTTCCTCAAGCATCCTCTAGAGATTACATATCCTGTTTGTTCAAGGCTAACGTGACTACTGCATTAGCTGGCAATGCAGATAAGATTCATAATTACAATCTAGAGGTACTAAATAAGACATTTCTTAAAAATGAGATATGTAGGTATGGAAGACAGTTTTTCTCAAATTTCTGTCATTTTAGGAAGACCTACACAAACTGAAGCACACTCCTATTTGAGGTTACAGGTTTTTGAAGCATTCAATTTAGATCTTGGGGTCATGGCTGATTATAGCTGAACCTGCAAACTATTTTTATTTTCATTACTAACTGCATTAAAAGTACGCCAAAGTAATTGATTTCCTCTAAATACTTTGCAGTAAAGACCAGAAAAGGTGTAAAGATGCAGCAAGCATGCATGAAGTGACAAAATCCTTCCCCAAAATTCTGATCTAACATTCTCCTCTTGTAAGGACCCTGTTTGGGAAGGGATCTAGACCAAGCAGTGTTTCTAACCACTGGCATGTCTTGGAAACACACTGAGTCACAGGAGTAGCCACAGCAAGATCCAAGTTAAAGAGTGCTCACTTCACCTGTCACAAAAATAAATGAATCTAAATATGATAGCAACATACATTTTCCTGCCCCAAACAAAGTCAACAAAAAACCCCAACAACAAAATAGGAAAAAAGGAAAAAAAACACAACAAAAATACTTCTATGGCAGGTGTCTCCAGATAGACCGAACATTTCCTACTTTGTTCTCAAGTTAAAAAATAATACAAACAAGATTTTAATTTTTTAAAAAACAAAAACCTTGGGATTGGAAGACATCATGATACACTATTACCTTTTATATTAATTACCTCCCAAAAATATACAGTTCCCCTGAAAATTCACAGATAAGTTTTCTTATTATCAATACCACTACACATCAAAATCAGATACCTTAATATAAGAAAATAAAGGTAATAACCATATTTCCTGTTGTACTGACCCTGTTCACCCCTTATTTTAAAAACAATGTTAGTGCTGCTTATACCATAAGAAGCATTTCAGTGCTTTGCAACTTCAGGCAAGAGATGCACAAAGGGTGAGATAAATATTAGTTTTATGGGTCATTTAGCCAAATACAGTTTAATGCAAGGCAGCTTTAGCATAATCTAACCCTTACAGACAGTGACATCTAAACAATGGCATCTCTCCCTCTCCCAATGGGAAATTGTTTCCAGCTCAAGTACATCCAGAACACTTGGGGACAGCACTTCCTTGCATCAGCACTTGGCTAATTTCAATGCACGTCATAACATTAAACATCCCTTTACAGCAAGAGCGTATGTCCAACACCTGAATGAGAGCCAAGTATTCCTCCACTCCAACACCTGTAGGCCACAGAGAGCTATTTTGCAGCTGTAGAAGAGGCATGGGAAAGGGCTGGGCATTCATAGGCAACATAAAGCAATTACATGTCGGTTTACTGGGGCTGGAAGTTCTGCTTGCAACTCCCAAAATTCAGGACTGCTGCTGTGCATGTCAGTGTTTCCATTATTCCTGCATGACAACTTTCAGGTGCTGTTAAGCCACCAATTCTCCTTCCATCAAGGAATGGTTTAAAGACATTGCACTGCACAGATTTTGAGCAACTGTTTCATCCAAGCTCACAGTACCTCATGGGGAAGCACCTTCCCCAAAAACAGAGGCCATTCTTCAAGAAGCAGCTGCAAAACTTAAACCACTGGCTCTGCTCACTCAGCCAGAACCCGGACATGAGCTTCACTCGCCTGGGTGGCTGACCAAGCAGGACAGGAACAGCATTCACACTGGAAAGGGGGAAACTCAGAGCCTCGGGGAAAAACTAGACTTCAATACAAAGTAAAACATGAGGAGTTGAGAGAATAGTCAGGGAGAAGGACATAGCATTTTTATTTCTACAATCAGGTGGGGATAATTAGGCCATCAGCACAACTCAGTGGTTATTAACTAACTTAAAAACCAAGCAAGCCTCTGTTTCCCTTCACCTTCTCCTGACGAAGGATCTGCTTTCTCTCCTGCCACATGCAAGGGCAGTGCAAGCATGCTGGAGAGCCAACTTCGCTTACCCACAAACCTCTCTTGCAGGAAGGATAGGGACATCCAAGTTCACCTCACCATGCTAGCAGCAAACCATTATTTCTGAGGTGCGCATATAGAAAACGAGAATATTGTTCAATACTTCATGATTTAAAGGTATTTTCAATCACTAAAGAAAAGGATTTTGTGCATTAGCAAAAAGCATCTCCACAGGAAACCCTGTTCAAATTCGACTACACTATTAGTGCTCTAGCTGCTATAAGTTAGAAAATAACAACCCACACAAAACACAAATATTGCTCAGACTGAATTGCACACATTTTCAGACTCTTTTTTCAGAAGCAGAGAAATACCTCTAAGCACAATCATGTGACAAAGGTATCAGATATGAAGTTGAATGATACTTTATCAACAGCAATCACTTTACAAAGCTTACAACACAGGAAAGCACTTCCTCAGCCCTTGCATACTCCCTTTTTAAGATAGCTTGTATATGCCTGTGGAAGCAGGGCATTTATGGAGTGAGCTCATCCCAAGTAGAAAATAATAAAAATTTTACCCAGAAAGCCTTTTATAAGTCTTATCTCTCCTCCTTCCTCTTTTATTTCCATGGAAAACTCCTCATCACAAGCCAGCAGGTCACACCTCCTTTGTCATCGGTAAGCTATGGCTTTTTTTCTCACCTAGCTGTACACTTCATTACATTTGTCCCAAACTTCTCCTAATGGAGTCATGACTTCCTTCTTAATTTATATAAATAGCCACAAACATTCACAGGGTATCTCTCCTATGTTCAGAACTAAAAATCTAAATATGCTGAAGCATGTTACAACAACACAAACACGCCCTTTCAAGATGCCTCTAGTTTTTTCTTTTTCTAACCCTAATTCCTAGAGCTTCTCTCAAAAAGAAACCCACAGCTCCTTCCCAGGAACTTGTCTGTCTCCTTTTCTTGCTTAGCTCCTGGAAAAGCAAACTTCTACTTACCCTTTTCTCCTTCAATGTCCAGGGAACAAGCAGACAGAAATTTATAGCCCACTGAATTTCTCTTCAAACAAAAAAACAGAACACCAGGGTCAGCAAACCAATCCTCCCATTACCTCTCCTACTGCAAGAGAGGCAAAGAACAATAGGCAAACCCCTAAGAAAACATATAAATAGTGGTCTAGGTTTCCTCCCCTTGTTTCTAGGTGCAGGTGTCCCCTGGGCTGCCCACTCCCTCACCAGAGCTACACGGGGAGCTCCTGCTCCGTGGGGCAGCAGGGAGGACTGACTCTATTTCCATTACACGCCACGAGTCCATAGCAGCTTTAAGTGGCTTTCATAGCTGAGAAAGAGCTGGAATGTCAATAACTTAGCTCTTTCTAATGAAACCCTGCCCAGTTTCCATTTTCACTTGGATAAAGCTAATGACATTGCTTTTTAAAAAATGCTTGTATTGAGTAAATATCTTTTATGAAGTAGCAGCTTGGAAGGTTGGTGGTTTTTTTAGCTTTTCTCAAATTATCTATGAAAACTGTAGTTCTGTGCAATCTGGAACACATTTTCTTAAATCAAATACTAACTCACATTCTTTTTGTAGAAAAAAAGGTCTTCATTATATTTTCTGGACCTAATAAAAACAGGACAGTTATTCTGTAACATTTTGATGTGCCAGGAATTGCTGAATAATCTTTTACTGATTTAAGCATTTTTGCAGATTCTGTGAAGTCAAAGACTGGCTTATAGTTTATGAATCTTGCGATACCAGAAGGAATTGACTGAATAAGTCTTAACCACCAAAACATGATGTGCTAGCACTAGGGTGAAATAATCCCAACCAAGACTAATCTTCTAAAACAGATGACCTGAGCCAACTTTAACTTTAGCTGGGCATGTATATTATAGTTTCAGCTGAATTATTACTTTGTAGTTTCTCTCTTTACCCAAGGCACTAACAGGGTCACTTTTTTATTTTGTGCCTCTCAAAAAAAAAAAACAAAAAAAACAAAAACAAAAACAAAAAAACCAACAACATAATGTTGCTGGGTAGGTTATTTAGTTCTCCTTGATTACAAATACACAATCCTTGTGCAGCCTGGTCTAATTGGCAGTCCTGGCTTACCTCCTCTTACCCACAGGGGAAGGGAAGCAGCACCTGAAGGAGACCTGAAAAGTGTCTCCTCCTGGTTCTGCCCCAGCTGTGCTTTGACACAGGCATGAGTGTGGCTGCTGCAGCTAATCCTTCACCTCTTGCCACCATCCCAAACTTCACCCCATCCACAGCCCAGCAGTGCAAACCAGCTCCTTGTGGGAGGTTACAACCTTCCCCCCCATTCCCAGCTGTGAGAACAAAACACAGCCAACCAAGGACCCTAAAACCTAAATCTGTGCCATGCAGCTGACAACATTGGACCACCCAAGAGCTGGGAATGAAGACATTCCTTATCTAAGTGCTGGATCTCTTTGCATTAGATAGCATATGTTTGGGATTGTTGGGAAATGTTCCTTCACTTTCCTGCAAGAAGTCTGGTTACTGTGCGTGTACCAAAGTTCTCTCACTGCCAGCAGCTGAAGAAATGTGGGTGCCAGCGTGTGAATACCAAATAATAATGGAATCCCCAGGAGACATCTGATTCAATTTCCTCTGCAGTACAAGACAAACATGAAAATTCATTGTCTTGATTAGCTTTAGTGCAGGGAAACATCTTTCACAGCTGATTGTAAATCTTCTGAATGATCTCATTTAGCTTTTAACCTTCCTCTTCTTTTCATCCCTGCCAGCCCAGACATTCATTTATTTGAATAGCCTAAGACATGCATATGTTGTCTCCAGTCAGAATGAGAAGCCTCTGAAGTGCACAAATAATACTAAGACCATTATAAACACCCTTCAGAGCTTCTTAGTACAAACATGCACTTCAGATCTTATTCCTTGAAATAAAAAAACTACAAGGAGCATCACCATCACAGATAAAATACATCTACTTTTCCCAAAACTGCTAGTGTTAAAACTGGGGAATGAGGGAACAGTTTAAAAACTGGCAATTGCCCCGTGTTTTAAATCACCTTTCCAAGGACCTCCACAACAACATGAAAGCCAGCAATGCGTGATAGTGTCAGTGGGGGTCACAGAAACGGGAAGAGTGTTGTGATCTAATGAGATGCTGGCAGCATACCCACATGGCTGTGTTATTCTTGCTGCATCTGGATTATCTGTGCCAACTCTTCTGCCCTTCCATTGCTTCATCTGTGATGTTTCTGTTTCAGCTACCAAAGGAATTCTGCAAATGTCAAGAACTGTTATGACCAAGGGAGAAATCACTCTCCAACATGTTTTTCCAGAACTTTATTAATGCAAATGATGATGGAAATTACTTATCTGCTTTCAAAAGGCATATGGGAGATTAAATCACAAACAGAGCATCATCTCAATCTGGTTTCTATCAGTATTCTTCCTCATAGGTCAGAAAATCTAAAATCAAAGCTGTTGCACATTTCACAAGGCAAAATATAAGGCACCAAAATATTACAATGTATAGTCCTATCTCAGATACTCTTTGGCCTTAATAATATTGTAGAAACTTTACTTGGCTATAAATTTCATAGAATCTTCACAAAATAACCAAACATTATCTTCTCAAAGGTGCAAAACACCCAGAAAAATTGGGATGTGCTTTTTCTCACCATCTCTTCCTAATATAAATAGGAGGCAATGAAGATCAGCAGGAATGTTTCGTTTATGTTTCTTTCGTTCACACACATGTCCACAAGAACGTAGGAGAAATATGAAAATTAATGCTTGACTTCAGATAGAATTTAAAGCCACAAAGATTCAAGACGCCTCACACTAATTCTTCAGTTTCAGACCTACTCTGAACTAGTTACCTCAGTTTCCTTCACAGCCTGCAGGGGGAGATGGGCATGTTTAACCAGCTATTCAATTCATATCTCCTAAAGTCTCTTAGGATGCAACTCAGTGGAGATTTTCTCTCATCCTGAATGATGACAGCCCAAATGGTTGTTTAAACTGCATATCTGACTCCTAGAACACAAAAATCCTACTTAAAACACTTTATTTTCCATAAAAGCCACACAGAAAGAAGCATTATAACGAACAAACAAACAATAACTGGCACACATTTTGTCTTTTCCCAGTTATTATCAAATCAATAATACAGAACACCAACGGCTTTGAGAGAGCCTGAGGATCCATCTCCAGATACTCACCAACCATTGTACATGCATGTCAATTCCAAGTGCACATCTGGTCAGCCTGTATCAGAGAACAAGTCTGGAGGGACTTGAGTGAAGGCTGCCACCTCTTGGTGAACTAAATAACATAAATTTTGACTTATCTGCTGGAAAATGACACACCATAGCTATTGAGTTAAAATTCATTCGTTCAAAAGTCAGTAACAGATCCTTTATGTCATACCAATGTGTGTTTTAATGTAGGCTGGTGTGACATGGAAAAAAAAAAAAAGAAAAAGCCCTAAATTATACAGAGTCTTCTACAGAGGTCAAGATCACAGAATTTCAACCAAAAAAAAAGTGAGGTTCATGAGTTTCAATTCAGAAATACAGCTAGACTGTCAGTAACACCAGTTGAGGTAGTGTCTTAGATAGATTATATATCATGAATAGCATTAAAATGCCCCCTTAAATACATATCGTGTCAAATAGATACTGAAACATGTTCACACCCTTTTTTCCCCCTCCAGCTGAAATGTAAGACTGATTTGTAAGAAGTTGCCAATTTCTTTTTATTTTCTTCTGGTGCGATATCACAATCTGGGTACTCCAAGCTTCTTCTCTTACTTGGCAATGGTTCTGTAGTATTGCTAAAATCCCCAAAGCAGCAAGAGCATCAGTGCAAGAGTTGTTGCTGTTGCTGTTGTTTTTATCACAGACTTTTATATTAAATTAAATCCAATGATGACTCTGCAAGATCTCAATAAATATCAGCATGAATTTGAAGTAACATTTGTCTTGTGTTTTACAAATATTACCTTGATCCAACTTGTCTTACACGGGACAGCAATCTGCTGGTGATATAATCCACATATTTTTCTTCATGTAGAAGCCTACAAAGTAAATACAACCCGTTCAAACTCAATTTAAGTTTACTTCTGTTGAATTTCTGCTTGACAATGAACACATTTACTCCTTTGGCCAATACTAAGCACAGAAAATTAAATGAAAATACCAAATTAAAATGATACTTCTATTTCAGTATGAAGCAAGTGCACAATGCAGTTATTAGTATGTGGATACAATTACCAGAATGATGCTACTTTTACTGACACTCTGTGTTTTATTTTAAAAAGTCTGAGACATAAGTACCTTCTCCTGTCCACACAAAACCCATTTCAAGAAAGACCAGAGAGGCCACTTTGCCCATCTGCAGTACTTAGCCTGGGTTTTGGGTGTGAAGGGAAGAAATCAGGTACTTTTAGGCTTTGAACCAACATCCACTAAACTCAATGAGACCCTCTCAAAAGGAGGTCCCCTTCTTCCTCTTCAGAAGAGCCATGGTTAAGTGGACACTAAGTTCCTAGTTAGTCTATAATTTCCTTTCAGGTAAAAATCTAAAGGGCACAATCCCTGCAGAGGCCAGTGCAGCTGTGGTTTGAGGTCAAGACGTAAATGGTGGGTGGATAAATGCTCAGAGAAGCACTTGTTCTACACAGTATCATATTCACTGTTCTGCTGGGATCAGCACTGCTAAAAGTTCCCGAAACATTTAAAAAATTACCCATTATAGCTGTTAAACTTTTGCCAGGTATCTGTAATGCTGACAGATCTTTTCATAGGCCTATAGAATGTGTTTCTAAAAGTTTTATCACATTAATTGCTTTGCAAAAGGCACACTTTGACGTCGCCCATCGGCTCTGAGTTTGTAGCTCACTGTCTCATTAGGCAGTATATCCCACTTCTGTGGCACCAGATATCTTTAGAATAAAGAAAAATATTTTAGTATCAAAGAGGTATTTATGCCTTTAACAGGATGGATTACCAGCTCTGTTTTGGAAGAAGTGTACAGACATATATAAATATCGTGGCTAAACTGACACTGAAGAATTACTCCCATAATAGGCATGTCCCAGAGAACAGGATATGAATTCATTTGCTCATAGTGCATATAATTTTGCTTTCTACTGCAGACCTCATTCGAGGAGCACAGTAAGTTCTGAAGTCAATTTTTTACAGATCTGTGCTGTATGGTTTAGTTTAAAAGTATCTAGTTTGCAAATGCCTTTTTTTTCCTATCTTCTGCAGAGCTTTCTGACTCCTAAACAAAATCTTCACCCAAAATTTTGTTTAGAGTAGAAAAATCATGAAAGAAACTAGAGTGTCAACATGAAGAATTCGATTTTACAACAGCAAAGACATTCCCAGGAGAATGAAACATTCTTGTAGCCTCTTAAATTCTGCTTCCTGGACTTCTAAGTATGAATTACTTCTAAAGACTGAATATCTCCCTAGAAGGCATTTTCATATTATTTATAGATGGCTTGGTCTGGCCTGCTACATGCAGAACATACTCCACTATATGTTCAAGAAACACATTTTCCCTAGCATAGGGGTTATATTCCCTTCCCCACTGCTGGTCTCTGTGCATTGCCTATATCCCAACTGCACACTCATACGAACCTAGCAGAGCATGCAGTGTTACCTCTGCTACATTTGGAGCCATCCAAGCACACAATGAAAAACATGACATGGAGTGTAAAAACTAAGCTGAGATCAAGCCAGGTTGTTTTTCACCTGGCATTTGGCCTCCTTCACATTTGTGGTTTGCTGTCTGGGTACTAAATAAACCTTTTCCATCCTGTTGCGCAACCTCTTAATAAGACTGACATTCTCCTCATAAAAAGCTTGAATACTTTTTTCCTCCCACAGGAGAGCTACAGCTACCCTCTATGTGTCTGCTCTAAACAGATTGACATATTAGGGGCAATTTGAAAATGTGGCAACCAGGGCATGCACGTAGTTTTAGTCTAATCTCCTTCTTCAAAATTTTGCTCCAATGCGTGGACCTGTTCCATCTGGAACCAGATGATTTGAGTTTGGGAGGAATGTGTTGCCTCTGAGGGGTCAGCAGGTTCCTGGGTGGAAATGGGGGTGTTTGGTGGTTTGACAGGAGGAACTACTTTTATCTTCAGAGCAAAATGAGTTTTCAGGGTAGAGATATGAGAAGCAAATGTATCATCCATATCTGAACAGGTGTTAAAAATCTTATCCCTCCAGCAATGCAGTAAAGTAGCTGTACTGTTATGTCAGACTGTGCTCCCACAGCAGAGTCACATCTATGGACGGTAAGCCTGAAATGTTGCTATCTCTATTTTAAAATAATCTAGCACGGAATCAGAGCAGGAGCTCCAGACGTTGTCACCAACAGTTTGTGGTGTCTAGGTGGGTGAGTCAAAGATAATCCATATGGTGGTGATAATACAATATAGAACTTGAGCTTAAATCCTAAGAAAACCTACAGTTATCTACTATAAGAACATTTTTTAAATCTGATTTTAGGTTCTTCAAGGAAACATGTCTAAATTATTGCCCACACCATTTATAATTAAATCAATAGAGAATCATGCTTGTTCATAAACTCTATTGTGAATATCTGAATAATTTGAATCCTTTTTGTTGGACATTTCAAGGTTACCTTTCTCATAAAATTTGCATTTAATTCTGACTAAACAAAGGCATGTAAATGAGCCCAAATTCATAGTACAATGATGTATATATATGTAAAATATATAAGTTGAATAAGTAACAACAGAGCCTCCTCATGTATCAAGATAATTACATGATATACCAACACTTCTCTGGTTGTCTTAGACACTGCTCAGTAATTTTTAATATCAGCTTATCTTGTGCTTTGACTAGCTATGAGCTGCCTGGACTAACAATAGCAGAGAGGATATTAATTTAGCACAGGAGATGCATGCTGTAGTTTGACCCAAATACATCCTATTGTTGAGGACTGCTTGGTGAAATTTTATGGCTCCTGTTACTCAGGAATTAAATTCAGTGGAAATGTCCTGATGAACACTTGTCAGAAAATGTCAATGTGTGGAACACAAACTTTTATTATAAGTGTCCTGGACTTGACAATATTTTGCCAAATGCTTGAGTATTCTAGGCCTGAGTGTTCTAGGTCATGGACCCTATAGGGGAATCAAATTCCCTCAGTGGTGTGCCTGTCTCCAGGACCTTCCTGAAGGCAGGACCACAAGTCCTTCAAGGTCCACAATTTCAGGGTGGATCTTTAGATAAATAACCCAAGACTCCAGCTCTGCAGAGGAGCTGGTAATCTAAAAACCCTACCTCTGTCCAACAAAAACCCTGGAATTGTAGACCACTGCTCAGTGAATTCAGCACCTAGCCAAAATGAATTACACAAGGCCATTACCAGCCAACATGAATTAGACAAGGGTTAGAGGTTCACAGGGTATCTCCATAGTGTAGCAAGCATTTTTAATTTAAATAAAAACAAAACAAAAAAAAATTTAAAAATAAAAAAAAAAAACTAAAAAACGAAGGTTTAAAAACAATATACTTGGTAACTTTTCAATACAAAATGGTTCCAGTCCAGCTCTTACCTGAAAAAAATTTCCATCATCATATACTTACAGAGAGTAAGGACCCAGGCCTCACCAGTGACTTTGCTTACTAACAACTTATTAATGCCTGCACATCTGCACATGAGCAGTGGATCTTGAAAAAGCCTACACTTGTGCCTAATTATCTAGAGGCGAGAGCTTGAAGACAGATGTTTCCCACTAAACAGAGAAATAGACTCTCCTTTGCTTCTGAGAAATGTTGAAGAAGTTCTTGCTAGCAGATAGAATAAGAGCATCTTTAAACTTTACAGCGTGGATGTGGAATGGAAACATTGATGGTTCCCTTATGATTTCATTGACCTTTCTGCTGGTAAGAGAACTCTTTAGATGAAGCTGCTCTTCAGTGAATAAAACCTGATTAAACTCTTTGCAAGCCAACTGAAAAAATGAAAGTAGAAGGCACCAGCAGCACCTTTTCTCCCTCAAAAAACCACAATAGAATGAGTTAAGAATATTGATGCACTGAAAATATTGCTTTAATCAGATTCATGTGAAGAAGACAATTTGAAATTACTATGATGATCCATCTGAGCAGCAACCTGTTTAAAATGTGCATTTAAAATACTAATTTGGGATTTGAGATCAGGTACTACCTACCTTTAACACAGTCTTTCTCATCAGCTTAAGCAAGTTGGCTGATACATCAACACCTCCTGTGCAGAATGAGAAGAGACTCACAGAAGTCACAGGAGCTCAGGAAAACATCCAATGAGAACTGCAGAGTGCCCAGGAAACTTAACGAATCAGGTTCTGAGTTTTTTGCAGACACAGTGGGGTTTTAATGAAAACTATCCTCACAAAGTATAATATGTAAGCAGTCTTACAGACAGGTCTTGCTGTTTTCATCTTTTCTGTATTTTGAAATAATATACCAAATTCAAAGATATTAAAATTGTAGGGGAGAAAAACAGGATTAGAGAAGAAACTTAACAGAAACAGCAATCAAAACAGATCACTTATGATTTTTACTTTTTCCCCAGTCTCACTCAGAATTCCTGCAGACTTACTATGTGTTATTTGATGAATAAAAATGAAGCCTCTATTCTGTAATTTAGCTCTGTTAGGAATAGCATTAAAACTGCTGTAATAGCTTTAATACACAAACTATGTGCATAAAAAAATGTTGCTCAAAATATTCCCCCTCCTCTAGAAGACTGCAGTAAACACATGAGTTTTGCTTCAGAAAACTCAATCCAACAAAAGTCTTCAACTCACTCTCCATCAAGACTAGATGTGCCCCCTCCTTAACCTGGATGTTCCCAGGTTAGTTCCTCAGGCTCCCCTCAATATTTCATCCTTCAAAGTGCATTTTTTGCCTCACATTCCCCTGTAACCTGTCTCTGAGACCCTTCCCTTGGGAATTGCTCTGGTATCTGACTGCAGCTGCCTTTTGCTGCAACATTTTTAAGCAGGGAAAGGAAAATTATCTCAACCTTACCAGACAGGAAATAGTGGTGGGATCAGGACACGGCCTCTCTGCAGTTTCCTACACTGACTGTCACTGTGGGAAGGTGGCTGCTACATCCTGAGTTTCTGCAGGCAAAATACCTCCAGGAAATACTATTATAGATCTTTCACATTTAAATAAGCAACAGAATATACCATTGACTTTCATTCATGACATAATATAAAGGTTGTCTGTAATTAAGCTAAATGTTTCTGAGTCTGAACTGTGGAGCTCTTCCTACTCCTGTGCATTCGACCATCTTTCTCCTACCACAGCCTCTTTCCTCCTCCATAACCTCTAGTTTGACTTTGCTCGCTTCTTTACTTCTACTTTTTCTCTTTTTGTGTCTTGCCTTCTCACTGACATCCAAAAATTGGTATTATTTTCTGCTCACAAATGAAGTCCTTTAACTCCAGTTTCCCTCTCCAGCCTTTGTTCCGACTATTACCAATGAGTGTGACTCCTCTGTGAAAAGAATCAAACATACATTTGTAATTCCCCTTCATTTAAAACTCCTTTAAAAGAGCAGTAATGTCTACCACCCTTCTTTATGTTGTTTCGGCACTTTTCCAGAATACTTCAAGAAGACATACAATTTTGGTTGCGAAGAGCCACTAATGTTATAAAAAATCACAGATTTTCCATTTGATGAGTGCTTAGTGAATATGTGTAAATAGCTAAATGCTAATACAGAAAAAGATTATGAAATGAAAATATTCTCTTAACCAGAA
This sequence comes from Origma solitaria, assembly GCA_013397895.1. Taxonomy (NCBI): domain Eukaryota; kingdom Metazoa; phylum Chordata; class Aves; order Passeriformes; family Acanthizidae; genus Origma; species Origma solitaria. Next base: position 397,219 of record VZRL01006732.1, read on the forward strand.
TATTAAGTGCAAGCTTATGCTTGGCAGAGCTCCTTGTATTCTTATAGACATTTTTTAAAAACTTTTGGGAGTTCCTGGATGAAAAAGTGTTAAAAATTAATTCCAGTTATTAATTCACTATTAATTCCAGCTCACAGAATCACAGAACAGGCAAGGTTGGAAGGGGTCACTGGAAGTCATCTGGTCCAACTTCCGTGCTCAAGCAGAGTATTCCTAGAGTACATGACTCAGGAGTGTGTGCAGATGGGTTTTGAATGTCTCCAGAGAAGGAGACTCCACAGCCTCTCCGGGCAACCTGTGCCAGCCAGTGCCCAGGCACCTGAACTTTAAAAAAGTTCTTCCTTATATTCAGATGGAACTTCCTGTGCATCAGTTTGTGCCCATTGTCTCTTGTCCCCTTGCTTGGCACCTCTGAGCAGAGCCTGGCTCCATCCTCTCAGCACCCTCTCTTCAGACACTGACACACATTGACGAGGCCCCGTCTCAGCCATCTCTTCTCGAGGCTGAACACGCCCAGCTGCCTCAGCCTTTCCTCATGAGAGAGATGCTCCCATTCCTTAATCATCTTTGTAGCCCTTCACTGCCTCCCAGACTCACTCCCAGAGGTCCATGTCCCTCTCGTACTGAGAAGCCCAGAGCTGGACACAGCACTCCAGGTGAGGACTCACCGGGGCTGAGTAGAGGCATCAAGACCTTATCAAGAGGAAGGATAGTAGCAGACACAAATTCCTCAAGAAACCTGCCACAGGCAAGGACTTCAAATTTACTTTTCTGAATGGTTCTCTTTATACATTCTGCCGGAGCTTTTTCCCAGAGCACCACAGCTGACAGAAAGCTCAGCTGTCGCACCAACAGGAGTGGCAGCATCACACCTCTTTCCATGGCACAGGACACTGCTCCTGCTGCAACCACCTCACAGGCCTGGAGAGCATTGTCCAAGATGTGATGCTATCTAGGGCTGGATGCAGCTACTGCTTCCACCCTCTCATTTTACATCACAAGTTAAATGAACACATTTAACAGCTCCTCTAGAATTTTTTTTCTATGGAAGATAAGACAGCCTGTGATATGACAGTTGTTAAATTATGACTAGAAATTAAAGGGAACTAAATTATGCAAAGTGTCAGATGAGACAATAATCCACAGTATGTCCAAAATATGCTGGAAAGGACCCTCATTCTTCCACTAAGAATATGAAATAATGTTCTCCACTTAAGCCCATGACACAGAGTACTAGAATGGATAATTCAGAAAACAAACAAAGCTTTTGGTTTGGGGTTTTTTTTTTTAATTATTACTTTTTATTTATTTTAATTTTTGTTTATTTTGGATGAATTTGTTTTTCCCAACCCAGTTTAGGAAGACTGAAGCTAGTCTTCCGCTTCAACGTTTGCCACTCTCTTTTGCTCAATCCTAAAAATTACCAACTGTCTTTGCAAGTACACAGGGTCTCCTGTGACCATGAGGATGTCTAGGAGGGGAGTCACTGTGAAGGCGAGTGTCCAGTGTGGTATCATTCATTCTGCTGCAGGGTGTTTGTGTCTGGAATGCTGCCCAGTTACTTCGGACAAGCTGGTTATGTTGCAAGCCCTTTAATGTGTTGTGACACAATTGAAAATATGCGGATTTTGCACCAATTTCTATTAATCTGAAAAGACTGAACCCTGTTGTTCAGGAAGTGCATTAGGAAGTCTACAGATTGTGCTGCTCAAATGGTAGATTTTCTGTTTCATTTGGGCAAATAGCCAGGCAATGAAGAATTTCTTATCCAGAAGAACTAATGGCTCCCTCTGTCACCTTTTCCCTTCAATTATTTAGACTTCCTCCACACTTATGCTGGCTTCCTGCTGGTAGCACTGTGGACTGTGTCTATTAATCATTAACTGTCATTGTGCTTGAAAAGAAGGAAAGTGAAAACATTGCTCAGGAACAAAAATAAACCTTTTTTTCTCATGAAAAATAAATGACAGCTATGTGCTACCTGGATTTACAGTGTCTTCAAATACATTTTCTTTTCTTTTTCTTGTTTCCCCAAGGAATAATTAATGTTCTAGAAAAATGAGCAAATTGGCTGTGAATTTGTGAATACATATTCCAAGGGCTCCCTTTCTCCTGTCATACCAAGGCTCAGTAGCCTCTGTTAAAGCTTACAATCGTCCTCCGCCAGCAGCTCCAGACAAATAGCAGGAGAACAGGACTACATTCTCTGTGAGGAACTGAAGGCTTAGCCTATTTAATCAATGGAAAGCTGTCTCTTCCAGTGAACAACCAGACCTCCTTCACTATTTTCCAGGAACTCTCCCAACAGTGCGTGCCCTTTGGCCGCCTGTAAGAGACTTAAAAATCGTAATTGTCTTAAACACTGTTAAGATCACCAGAGGACTTTGTCCACAGCAGCAAAGAGTGCAAAGAAGCACCTGCTCATGTGCACCACTGAAGCCCACCCTCCCCAGGGTGCCTCCCAGATTTGGGAAATTGGACTGTGAGTTAAGCCACTGGACAGAAACTTAAGATAAGATAACGGCAGTATTGTAGTCCAATTATCTCACATCTAAGAAAAAGTAAACAAGGCTGGGGGAGGCCATAGCCCACAGACTCATTTGCTGAGATTGGGTTTCCACACTCTTCCCCACCATCTGAGAGGGAGGAGGAGAGTGATGGCAAAACCTCTGGTCTGCATAAGACAGAGGGAGTGAACACCCACCACCAGACACTATGAGCTGAGGTTTGGGCCAGATAAGAAGCAGATAAGAAGCAGACCCTGCTGATGGTGCTTTTCATTAAGCCAATTGTCTTCCCTTATGCAAGCTGACTCTTGTAAAACTCCCCACCGCTCCAAGATCACATTCACATGAGAGGCAGCTGTCGTGTCTACGGAGTCATAAACCACCAAAGGGCCCTGAAGCACCCCCCAGACTCCTTTCGGAGGCCTTCCACTAGAGGACTGCTCATGATCCGCAAATGTTGCAACAGACCCAGTGCTGTAAAAGACAATGTAAAACTCCCGGCAGGGGAGGTGTTTGGGCAGTCCCGCATGTACCCGAACATATACCAACCCATTGAACTCGATGTTTTGTGGGAGCCCCACCACTGAGAAGATCAGCAGAATAGGACCAATGGGACATTACTGGATCTACAGAAGTAGTGAGTATCTTTCTACTAATCTGTCTTTCTGTCACTCTCTCTCTCTCTCACCCACTCCCTCTTTCCCCTATTTCTTTCTCTCTTTTTCTACCTCATATTTACTGCTAAATAAAATCCTTACTATTGACTTTGGCATATGGTTGCACTTAAGTCAGGCAGAGGCATCTCTAATAATCGCCAAAATTGGATCATAATACGTTCTGTGCTATCCTTCCCTCGTAAACCACAGACAGGATCCTCCCCTGCATGTCATCCCAAGTGGCCTTCTCACTGAGGAGTCCACAAGAATGCTCCACATCCAGACGCTCTTTTCCCTGAATGCTTGGATTTCCCACAACTTGTTTTCCCAGCAGTTCTTCCTCAGTTGTGCGCTGCTCCGGAAGCCGCAGGCAGAGCTGAACGCTTGTCCATACCAAGCCAGGCACTGCAGAACAAGAGCATTCCCCAAGCCCTGAGCTTTAAGGACACAGAGCCACCTCAGAAACAGGAAAACACTCCAACATCCACTTCAATCTATACTGTCAGTTTTGGTTCTTAGAGACTGAAAAGCCACTGTAAGCAGAAAATCACATCAAACTGCTGCTATTCACTGCACACCGTTTTGCACTTGAAATATACTATTGCCATATACCTGACCAGTCGCTCCAATAAATAATTCATTGTATGTCTCACTCCAATGCTTTCCTGCAGGGTCCAAGAAAACAGGATTTCAGAGAAAATAGCATGTCCATTGAAGAAATGGCCATTTGAGTGTCTGTAATGCAAATCCTCCTTGAGTTGCAGCACATCCTGAAAGCGATAGAAGTCAGCCCTAGCTGGACAGGCAGATGTGAGGACTGAAGAGAGCTGAATCTATATGGCCAAAACATTTTGAAACCAATGTAAAACCAGTTGATCTGCACCTAAGGAATCTGCTTTTCCTTGTTACATTAAAAATTGAATATACAGATTATTCTGTAAATTTACATGCTTTCTCTGCATTTCATTCCATTATGGACACCACGTTATAGAATGTCAGAATGACAGTTTTGTGCAAAACTTTCCAAAGAAAAATGGTTGCCATTTATAATGCTAAAAATTAATGTTATATAAATACATTAATATATTGTAGTGAATAAGTATAATCACATAGTGTCATAATAATGTTGTGTCATTATATGCTATTAAATATTTTCCACAATATTTATATTACAATCTTATAAGAAATTACCTGATAAATGTCAGACACTCATCACTTTAAATATATTAGCAACTACTGGAATGCTACTCAGATTGGATTGACTTTGTGTGTGTACAAGTGTGTGTATGTGCTGGTGGATCATGCGGTGCCCCCAAACTAATATATTTACTACAGCTGTAAGCAAACAATGCACATGGCTGAGCTGACTCTACAAGACTACAAAAGTAAACAGCTTTATACATTTCACTGTGATATGTAATTAAGATTGTGAGTAATAAATTTATGAAATTAAAATTTGTGAGACTTTACTATTAGACATTTTCAGTGCTGTTTTCTCTGAACAATCACAATATTACTGCACTCCGAAGGCACAGACAAGTTATTTGCTCAACACATTATTCAGCAGTGAGCTTTTCTCTTCTGAACATCTCAGCTTCCTGTCTCCCCTGGAGAGCAGCAAGCAACCTCTATGACACTCTTAATAAGAAGAATGAAACTTTAATTAATTCCTAAATACAGGTCATACCTATGTCAAGAAACCTCTGTGCAGCTGGTTTCCCAAAACACGGCCAAACTGCAGCCACATCACTCACCAAACAGAGCTGCAGAGGCAGACAGACCCAGCAGTACAAACAGCCCCAGCACCTGATCTGAGATCCTGATATTTCCCACCTCAAGTTTGTGTCGTCAAAGAAAAACATTCAGACTTAAAAACTCAGTTTCAGTGTTATACCTGAGAACAAAAATTGAAAAAGGAACACAATACAAACACACCATTCCAGGAAGCAGTGTTGTGAAAAATTCAAAAGGCACAGCTGCTCAAGGGAACCATGAAGTGGAAATCACCAAGGAGGTGCCATGGTAACTGGTAACACCTATCTGCTCTCAGGGATTCAATGCCACAAGTTGAATTTAGCACAGAATGTGGATCGAAATGCTATTTTCCAGGTGAAGAGTTAAATGATGTCTTAGGCAGTTGTGTTATGACAGTACCAAACGTAGTCCTCTCAAGACTAGTAGACTTCAGTCCACTGTCCTGACCAAATCCTGATTTGGCAAATTAGATTACTTCAGTTTTTCAGGACTTCAGTTTAAGTTCTTTCATTTTAAGGATCACGACTCCTGAAATTTCTAATAGTAATCCAGCAAAACCTGGAGGGTCTTGTGTGTATGTTTTTCTCATGATTTCTAATGCTTCCATCATTCCTGTGAGGTGAGAAGATACTACAGCTTCTAGCTCAGCTCCCTCACAGCTTACTAATAAGGAAATGATGCATATAAACTTACTGCTAAACATATTCAGTCATCAGCTGCAGCTTGGACTCCCTGGCTCCTGCACATCCTTGGGAAGAATTATTTTCTGAGGAAGGAGGCTCTCAGAAACCATAAGGCTGAATGACCTAAAGTAGCAAGGATTCAGCAGTAGCCAAAGATGCATCATGATCACCTGGAATTTTATCCTTAAATTTTTCAGATGAGCTTGTCCTAATTAACTTCTTTAGTCATTGCACAGGAAATGCTGACAGATCTGAGAATTAAACTCTGACACCTTGACCATACCTCAGTCAGTAGACAACTCCGTATATATTTGGGGCAAAGAAAACCTAAAGGAAATCCATTTTACTTAGTTGCATATTAAAATACACCATAACACATTTTTCAACACCCAGTAACAAACTGTATACTTTGTACAGCACTACAAAGACACAAAACAACTGGAGGCATGAGAATTTGTGGGGCAAATACACTCAATGCCCTGCCTGGCCTGGAGGGAATCGTCTTCCTGACTCAGATATAGTAATTTGTTTAACTCTGTGTGCTTCATTCCAGTTCCAGCTGTGCTGTCTCCTACTGAAATCACCAGGTGTGAGTATTCATGTCCTCAAAGGAGGACACTTTCCCTCATCTTTTGTATTTTTATGAGCTTTCATTAACAAATGAATTTTGGGGGGAATGATAAAATGCTTTCAATTGCTTTGATTCCTTTTTTTTAACAGAAAAAGAGTAAAAACAGCCACCCCAATTGAGGCTCAGGAATTTGGGGTTGGGTTCCCCAAACATGTCTGAACTGTCACTTTGCATCTTCAGGCCTCACTTCTGTAAATAGAAGGCGGCTACCAAAGAAGCCAATAAAGCAAGTTCACACACTCCTACTGGGAGAGCAAGCTCTAATTCTGAAGAAGAGGGAATTTATTATTTTTAGATTTTTTTGTGGGTAGTTGGACACCTTAAAGCAAAGCTTTTACATAGCTGTTTTTATAAAAGATTTAAAGCCGTCCAACTGGTTTCAGTTGGCATCCAGACAAACAAGAGAAAACCGTGTCTCTTGGAAGAGCATCCGCCAACTCTCCTACAGAGGAAAACTAAAAAAGGAGTGATTGCACCCATCAGGCAGCTCAACTGATAGGAAATATCAAATGGCATGTTCAGCACTCTTACCTGCTCACAGAGAACTTGGCAGAGATTGAGTCAGAGGCTGGTGCCTGAAGTAAGCAGCCAGTGAGTGCCCAGGCACTTGTCTCTGCCTGGTGCCGGATGCTGCTCCCATCCAGCCCAAACAAGGCAGGATTTCTTCCCAAAAAAAGCAATGCAGAAAAGGGGCTGGTACATGATCTCACCTGATATCAACCTTCAATGAATGCAGCACTGGGAGCCCTGAAACACTTTTGCTGTTCCTCATAAGACATGACTTGTGTAATGAGGAGCAGCTGAGGGAGCTGGGGTTGTTTAGCCTGGAGGAGGCTCAGGGTGGAAGTCATTGCTCCCTGCAAGAACCCAAAAGGAGGTTGTGGTGAGGGGGAGGCTGATCTCTTCTGCTGTACCTACAGCGAGGGGGCTAAAGGGAAAGAACTTAAGCTGAGATGGGGGAGATTCAGATTGGGTATCAGAAAATCTTTCTCACTGTTTTGGTAGTCAGGCTTTGGAATAGGTTGCCCATGGATGTGGTGGAGTCACGTCCCTGGAGGTGTTCAAGAGGGATCTGGCGCTGGGTGACGTGGTTTAGTGTTTCAGGGGTTACAGGGGCAGCGCTGGGTGGACAGTTGGACTTGATGACCTTAAAGGTCTCTTCCAACCTTGATGATTCCATAATTCTATTTTTGTATCTGCTGGTTTATACATACCTACATTGATGAAAGGACAGACTGATGTAATTCCCTACAATAAGCAATGCATAACTCATGAAAGAGAGTTACTGAATTATTTAAATAGCTCAGCAAATATGATTAACTGCCAAGAATAGATCTAAACTATTCTTGCTTCTGTACCAAAAAGAGATTAAAAATCATTTTACTGAAGCAATGAACCAAATGACAGATTTTATTTGTGGATAAAGATTATTTTGAATTAAAATTCACCCTTGGATGGTGATAGTTGTCTTCATGATTCTTCAGCAAATGTTTTTACATTGAGGCTGCCTAAGGGCCTTCACAACACTTCAGAGCACAGCACTGTACAACTGTGACATGGCAATGATTGCAAAACATGTCTGTGAAGGCATTTGGTAATAAGGTACTCTGTGCTCCATCAACTTACAGAAATCACTATTAGCAACAGCAGACTAGACACAGAAATCCGCTGCCACTATTTCCGTGCCAGAATAATCAGATTCATGCAAAGACACTCCCTTTTGCTTTCAGTGCTTGTCTCCAAGATTAAGCACATTGTTCTGGACTTGGAAAGGTGGAAGCTTCCTTTTCCTCCAGCACAGCTGCAGTATCAGTTCAGGATCTAGGTGAAAAATGATGGCATATACTAAATAAGACTTTAAAAAGTGACAGCTGCTTTTCCAGAACCCCTGCAGGTTAAACAAAGCTTAGCAAGTTTTTTTCTTTTTTTGTCTTTATTTTGTTCTTAATAGTAAGAAGACAAATCAATGTTGTTATTATAATCCTACTCCCCTAGGTCTTCATATGTCTAAAATAAAGTTGCCATGTCAATAAATCCCATGAAATCACATTAACAATGGAGTGTAAATGGCTTCATTTTCTATTAGCACAAACACATCAGAGAGCAGTGATTTTATTTTCCATGTAAAATGCACAAATAAATAAAAATATACACACAGACACTAATGTAAAATCAGATTATTAAACTTTATTCACCAGCAACCTTGCAACATGAATATTTTGACTTATGCATCTGAAATTCACTTGCCACTTGTGCAGCAGGTATAGTTCACTTAGAAGAAGAAAACACTCATGAAACCCTGCGCAGCAGATGGGTCACTTTAACTCAGCTGCAGACACGTACATGCTCCCCAGGCTCAGCCACTCCCTAATTTCTGTTTCAGATATGATTCCAAGATTCCTTGCCACAACAATCTATGCAAAAGCAGTGACACAGAAACTTGGACGGTCTTGCAGAGAAACATCTCAGCCTTCTGTCCCTCCTCTTCTTTTACTTTCTGGTGTGTATTTGGATTGCATTTCCTCAGAGGGAGTGCAGTGCGTATCTTCTTTGCTGCCATAAGCAACTTCTAGACCCAGAAGCCTTTAGGTCCATCTCAAATGTTCTTGTCATGTGGGACTTTACCACGCTTGTCACCACTACCAGCATACATTCTCGAAGACTAAAGCTCCTTTTCACTGTCCTAGGAGAAGCATCTGTCAGGGAGGAGCAGGGGCTGCCCCAGTGTCCTTGGGGAAAGGGAACAATGGAGTAGAATGGGGAACTGGGGAGAAGGGAAGCTCGAAAGGGCTAAGGGAAGTCACAAACCCCAGAAAGCACAGGGACAGAAGAGCTAAGAGTCAGTGGTTGGCCAAAAAGATGAGGACAAGGGAGGAGAGGGAGGGGGAGGAGCAACAAACAGACAGATTGCACAAAAAGCGTGAAATGGGAGATTAGAACCTGTAGCTAGAAGAGGGAAAGAACAGGCGCTGGGCAATGGAAAGAGACACATTGGACCAGAATCTGGGAAATGTATGAAAGAACTGGTTAATGCAGAATGGGATAAAGAAATGGAGAGTAGAGAGTAGAGTAGGATAAAGTCCCCATGGTAGCAGACCAAGCATGTGAGAAGACTCTAGGAGTAGGCTGAGGAGGGAAAGTATGGCTTAATGAGTAAGTTTAAAGCACTTGGGAGCATATTTTGCCTATTTTATGACAACTACCTTTAAGGATTATGTAGGACCATAAAATAAAGCAGATTGCCAATTTATTTTTAGCTGAGGTTAAGAATGAGGCAACGAATTACAGGAAAAGAACTATATTCATGGCTAAGAAAGTGAACATTGCAGAGGGGGAGGGAATGACATTCCATCCTGGCTTCCACCCCAGATTTCCTATGATGCTAACTAAGTAATTTAAATTTTCAGGGGTGGTCATTAACTCTAGGTTCTTCATTTCTGGGCACCTGACTTGGAAGTCCTAAGGTTGATATACAAAACCACTGAACACTCTCAGCTACAACCAAAGCTGATAAAAATCATGTCTTGTATTTGGTATCTATTACCAGTTACTCTGAAAAAAATGCAGTCCTTGGTATATCAGAGAGGACATCCAAAATTAATTGATACTTTAGGTGTTAGTTTTCCTGTGCTTTAGTGGAACAAGCTTGCTTCAATAATGAAAGTTCCTCTGGCTTGGGTGTTGCTCAGCTTTTGAAAGTGCTGATATATTTACTATCTTAGGAAATTATATGTGAGACTTCACAAGTAAAACAACTGCTTCTAACAGGGTCTTCACAGTGACCTGCCAGCCTGACTCCAAACACACCCTGACAAGCAGCTGAAAATGGTTCATTAAATGAACACCGCTCTTTCCTGAATGGAGTTATGAAAAGGGATTGTAAAATAGAGCACTGGGTCAGTTAATTTTAGGTTGCTATAATGCTTATGGGCAACAGGGTAAAATTTAAAGGCACATGGGCAAATTTGAATGACTAACATGGAAATCTTATTACTGCATACTACATGTGAATTCAGTTATCCATACATCCTTGTGTGTCTTTTGAGTGTGTGAATGTGTGTATGCACCTATCCTTGGGAGTGCACATCTACATATGTGTGCAAGAGAACTCTAATTCTGCATGACTTAAAAGGGCTTCTTTTAATCTTCCAGTAGAAACTAACACCAAAAAAAAAAAAAATTAATCATGTTATTTTAGGTCTGAAGAACCTTTTAATCAAGCATGAGATAAGATACAATTATAGATGTGGTGTAGCCACTTACAACATTAGAGAAAAGGCTATGTTTGCCTTGCTCAAAGAAAACAGAACATTTCTAAAGGAGATTTAAAAAAAACCAAAAAACACCCACACCAAAAAACCCAAACAAGCAAACAAAAAGAAAACAGAGCACAAACCTCTCCAATTTCCAGTCCAGTGTCATTCCAGGGGTCAAGGCAGGTTCCCAGTAGTGCAGGATTTAGAATAAAATAACTGGAACTTGGAGGGGGAAATTAAGTACAGCTGCACTTCAGCTGTACAAACCCAATCAGGTACAAACCCAATCAGGTATTAAACTCTCTCTTTTCCTTGAAATACAAAATAATCTGTATATTGTACCGGTGCATAATCACATTGCTTGACAGCTCCTGAAAACCAGAATTGCTCTTATCCCTCCATATTTGGAAATCATATTCTAGGCTGGAGTCCTCTTCTTAGCCTTTGTGAAAGTGAAGTGATTTGAAAACCGAACACATATCCCATTACTGTATATTCAAAATCAAAATAGCAAAAAGGAAAATGAAAAAAAACCCCATCCTTATGAAACTGTGCAAAGAACATGGAGAAGTTAGCAGAATTTTATTACCCACAAGGTTCACCCACAAGAACAATGTATTCCTGGATTAAAAATACAGAAACTCAAACTTGTCCTTGCTCTATGAGACCCAAGTTTAGCATCCTCTTTTGGATGTAGTAAGGTAAGTGTTACAAAGCGTTAAGAGCATTCCAGTGGGCCAACTTGGAATAATCTGCCTCCCATAAATCTCCTTTTGATGACACAGTGATTCACTAAAGTTGCAAAGCCTAATGAAACTGAGTATGTTTTCAGATTCTTGTTACTTCTGATGAGACTAGATTGTCTCCCTTTTTTTTGTATTCCATACACATTTCCTTTCTTCCTATTGCAGACCTTGATGTATGTGTGTGAAGGCTGACCTACCAATGCTTTCAGCGAATGCCTCTGCATGGCACACCAAACCAGCCGTGAGCCTAACACAACCCAGTACAGTGCCACCTCAGTCCCTGCACTCAGCTCACAAAACTCTGCTGCTCCAAGCAGCTCCTCTGAAGAGCAGCAGGGCAAAATGACTGTCATTCCACACAGGCTCTCTGTTACACCTTGCTAACCATGTTGTCAGTGATGCTGAAGTCTCCACTGAGTCTATCTATTAGCAAAGCCTGATGCATGGCCGAGATCCATCCCAAAAGTATAGAGGTGTCAGAGCACAAGCAGTGGAATGGAGGAAGGAAACATTTTTAGCACTCAAAACTGGGTGGAAAATGGAAGCCTACATCAAGTAGTGTTAACTGAGCCCTGAGATGGCTGTAAAAGGTCCTTATAGCAATCCAGTACCCATGTAAGATTTACTAAGACATGTCGTATTTCTTTCAATCAGTTTCTTGACATAAATATAAACTCAGTAAGTCTCAGCAGCCTGTCATTCCTAATTTGCAAGGCTAATAATAACAGGGATTTTTTTTAGTGAAGCATGAATTTTGTGAGCTCTCGAGTCTCAGCACATCTGTCCCTGCTCTCCTGCCAATCCAACCATTTTGGCAAAAGTAATACAGTACTGTCAAGAAAAAGGAGCAGAGAAGGAGCATAGAAAGTTTCTCCACTCAGTTTCAGCAGCAGCAAGCTGACGCAGAGACAAGCACGAAGAGATGGCGTGTTTAAACAACCACGGCCATGGCTCCTGTAGTAAGGAGCTTGCTCAGTCTCAGCACATCAGCACCTTGAGGTGAATGGTGCCTGGGGAATGCACTGAGTCCTCATTAAACCGGCAAAAACAGGCACAGTGTCACAGGGTCTCTTTCTTGCTTAGAATGTGATTTTATTGCCTCCTTTTGTCTGTCGCTCTAGGCAACTGCCTTCTTCGCCTGCTCGTAAAACTGGGCCAGCTTGCAAGGGAGCAGCAAAGTAACACTCAGCTTTGAGTTAGTATTTCATCAGATGATGTAACTCTACACGGGAGTCTTTTAATTTCTACATGAAAGGCAAGATGCTGGTCAATTTGCTGACCCTTAAACGTTGATTTTTGACCCGATCTTAAAGCTTTGCCTTCCCAACTCCTGCAAATAGTTACTGGTTTGGAATTAAGACAATAAGAAGGCTGAACACAAAGCCCCTGGCAGAATCAGGCTCTAAATATCTGGAGAGAACTAATGAGAATTTTAGGTATATAACACAGTGCCTGGCAAAACACTTTACCTGAAAATATAAATAAAATCCCTCAACTATTGTGACCCTGTCACATACTTGCTATAGGTTTTCCAGAAGTGCCAGCTACAGGTATGCCTTCAACAGAAGTATTGAGCATGTCCCCACTGATAGCAGTGAGAATGAAATTAAACTACTACCAAGTGCTTTTGCGCACCCCACAATACATATCAAAGTATTAAAACACATATGAACAAGAACTTAAATTCAGCTTGCAGACAGAATAAGTGTTTCTCACAGTTAGTTTGCATCACAACACTACCAGTAGCATATCACTCCGGTTACTTCCCAAGCTCTTCAACATATTAGAAATTATCTGTAATGCTCATTTTTACAAAACTTGACTCAGAATGACATGTCTCAGAAAGTTGGTTTTAATTTGCAACCCTTTGCAAATTAATCATTCTGGGTTTAAGCCAAACAACGTGGTGCATTTTTTACTGATCACAATGGATTTGAATTAGGACTACTGAGCTGTAATTCCTGCCTTCAGTATCTTACGATTTCCTGTGGGACTACTCAAGAAATGAAGCACTGCTCTGTTTGAATTATAGCAAGATCTGGCCATCAGGAATAACTTGGCTTTACTCACATGCTTTACCAAGGGAGGCATTCTGTAGCTTCATTTAAATGTATCTCAACTTGGAGCAAATAAGGACAGGATGATAACCAAGAAACATTATGCTGAAAGGGCAATAACATATACCAAATGCATATGTGCAAATATTCCCTGCTACTATGCAGATTTATTGTTTTTCAGGACCAAGCTATGTTTATATGAAGTCACTTCCAGAACTATACATGTGGTTTTACTCCTGTTTGACACAAGGATACTTCTTGCATTAACTTTAATGACAGACACTGTAGATCTGCTCCAGGTACAGTAAAGCCAGGGTGAAAGTTTGGGGATCATGCCTTCAGGCAATGCTGTGCCATCTTCCACAGATGAGAACCTCTGCCCAGGCAGCTTCCACATAACTAGTGTGGGACTCAAACACAGACACTGATTCTAATATATCACTTCTGAAGTGGCACATTTTCCTAAAATAACAATTTAAAAAACATGTTATTCAGTATGAAACAGGGTAGTTTTGATGTATGCTTATAATGAACACAAAAGAACCCTGGTCATTATTTTTATTTTGGTTTACATAACTTTTGCTGATAGTGTTTTAATTTGTTGGATTAACAAAAAAATTATTCTTAATTTAAAAGAAGTTACCAATTTATCTCCCAACTGAGTCCACCCAGAGTGCTTTCATACTGATAAAGTCTCAGGTAAAGCAATAAATCAGTTTCTCTGTAGTCATTTCTTTATCCTCTCCATTTCAGCCTCACTGTACTTCATTCCCAGCATTTTGTATTCACAGGTGCTAAAGCGTAGGACACTGAGCCCCAAATACAAACAGACTGAAGCCAGGCAGCTGAAGAGATTACCACTCTGAGGCATCTGTCCATTTCAGCTTTCACAGAGGTGGCAGCTACCGTGACAGGAAGCTGAGTCATGCATAAAGGCAATCCAGTGTACAGATCAAAATAGCAATATAGATCAGCACAGGTTCTGAGCTGCACAGTGGCAGCCTGCAAAGCTGCACGGACTATCTGCTTCATATGCAACACAGCTATGCCTGCCACCAGCATGGTATCAGCCAGGCAACAAACAGACAGGGTGAACAGCTGGAGATGATACGCCTGGTCCCATTTCATTCAGCCTGGCTTCGTGAAACAATATATTCGGTTAAAAAATGATGTTGTTGTGAACGCTGTCAAAGACAAAATTCCAAAAGAATTCAAATTATTCAAACTCAAGTTTTCAACTTAGTAAAGATGACTGCCAAAAAGAGTCTTTAAAAAACACTGCATTATGGCTGGCATGGTAAAGGGGTTGATCAATGAGCCTCATCTTCCAAAGAAGCTGTCTGAGAAAACGATGATAACACTAAGGCAGTAGCAATATGAGGTGATAGTCTCTGCATCCTTACCAGGAGCTGCTTCCACAAGCCAATTCCTACTTAAGAGCTGCCTAGTGGTTTATGCAGGAGAAGCAAAGGAGATAGCCCAGCTGAGAGTTAGTCTCAGCAAAGTACGTAAAATGTAACTCAGCCCACACTATAAATCATTTCCTTCGTGTACTCATTAACTGTCTGCCGACTCAAGGAGCTGCTTTTCATCTCTGTATTAGGGAAATTACCTGTTCACGACACAAGCCAGAAGAAGTCTCATCTAAGCATGCTGGCTACACAAAGGCTAAGGGAAGTGCAGATAAGACCAACAGTTTTGTAGGCAATGACATATACGGAGCCTCATTTCCTAGGGAATCGTATCTCACGACTGTCAGATTTTTTAACCGAATTATACCAAAGCTTCAGGATTGTCTTAAACAGAACATCAGAAAATTCAGAGAGAAGATAAATATGCATGTCTACCATGACAGGCTTCAAGTGAGATTAGCTCCTTATTGGACACTGCTGAATCCTACAGGATATACATTTTGATTAAAAGTGGGATTTTTCCAATTTCTGGACATTCAGTTCCCAATAGTCCCACAACCCTTCTGCCCAATGTTGATGCTTCAATATTAGTGGTTGAAATATATGCTGCATATTTTTCCTCTTTGCACATAAGCACATTCTCCCCTGCCCAGCTATGTTCACGGAACTTAGAGGAATGTTCTTTCTTTGAGAATTAGTATCTCCAAATGTATCCGTTTCATTTGTTTGAAATCAGCCCAAAATTTATGGGGTGCAGAACTAATAAAACAACAGCAAGCAAAGAGCAGCAAATTTACTCCCTTATACTCTCATGCAAATACATACGGGATGCAATTCTGCATATGCCATATTTCTTTAAGAAATCAGGATTTTTTCAACAAATCTGCTCAGCAATACTTAAGGAACCCATGTGGCTGTCACCTTCGTTTCTGAAACAGAGCTGAGTAGTTTGCTTTCGCCTGCTTTAGTAGCACTGCCCTCGCGAAAGCCTGACCAGGCTCCCCTACTGCCGCCACAGCGGGCAACGCGTCCGCCTGGGACCGCGGCAGCGCAGGGCGCAGCGCAGCCGAGTACCGAAAGGAGGGGAGGCGGCAGGAGGACTTCAGGTCTTAAATACTGTTTTTAAAAACAGAGTAAGATTGTTCCACATACATTGTACACAGCGTATTACACATGCGGAAATACACAAATCAGCTCCGTATCAGTAACAGCACATAAAATATATAGATACCACCCGCGTCAAAGACTTTTGTCTGCAGCCTTTCAAGCACGGACAAACACCTGCAGATCCCTCTAGTCGAAGTCTCCATCCTCCTCCCGACAAGGGATTCCCACGGCCACCAGACCCATCAGGCTGTCTGCGGCCCCGCGCCCACCCATCCCTGCCCCCCAGCCCCTCCTCTCCGCCGCGCTGCCATGTCCCTGCCTGCCCGCCCCTCCCGGGGAGGTTTCTAAACTCCGCGGCTCGCCCAGGGCC